>CM065303.1:13887500-14427500 GCA_032871835.1 Dipteronia dyeriana
GCCTAATATTTCTTCCCTTTTAGGTCTTAGATATTTTTGGTATAAAAGAGACCAATTGATGTAATTTGAGAATAGACTGTAATTGAAATAAAATTGAGAGAATTTTCTCTTTGGTTCTTCATATAACTATGAACTTATCAAGGTTCTACCTTGTGGCGTTCAAACCTTGACTTACCACTCACCTTCTTTCTTATTCTTGAGTGTGGCTTCTACAACCTTCTTGATACCGTTGGTTCTTATCTCCATATAGATAATGGGTCGCGGTCTTTTTTATTTTCTTTGTTTATAAACTTGAATTAGAAAACGATCCTTGCTACCATATATTGGTTCCGGGTCTCACTGCTCTTGGTGAGGTTCATATCAGTAATGGCTAGACACAAAACACTTTCTTATTACAGTCATCATGTCTTCCCATGTCGTAATTGGACATTCTCCATTCCATTTCCTACTAATAATTAACTGATCCCACCAAATCACAACATAGTCAGTAAATTCAATTACAGCTAGTTTTACCTTTTGTGCTTCGTGGTAGAGGCAACAATCAAATATGAGTTCCATCTTCTTTTCCCATTCAAGGTAGGCTTCAGGATCGGATTTCCCTTGAAATGATGGGACTTTCATCTTTTTACCACTACGGTTATCATCCCCTCGGTTTCTATCTCTCCTATCCCGTCCATTCCTCCTATGACTACCCACGGACTCCTCCTCCTCACCATATTCATCCCCGTAGTAGTCATTAACTTCTCTTCTAACCGGAACTCTATGTCTCCCACATGCTTGTGGAACTGGTTATGGCTGCTCCGCGTGTGCGTTCTCCACTTGATCTAAACGCTCATGTAAAGGTTCCAATTCCTCCCTCATCAACCGTCTCATCTCCCCTACTAATGACTCCTTTCAAATCTTTAGATCCACCGGAATTGAATTATTTTCTATAGTGCCTTTATCTTTGTTTATGGACATATTTTTCTTGCAAAATAAAGAATAGAAGAAACAAAACCTCATAACACTCCCTCACGTATTTCACTCGAATAATCAATTCACTCAACACTCGTGTTTTCACACAATAAAATTCAGCTTTTACCCTCAATATGTATCACCACTCTTACCTTTTTCCACTCGTTATTTCTCAAGAGTTCTTATCAAACTAATTCAAACAAATAATCAGGATTTCTTAGCCATGTTCACCGCACCAAGATTTTTTTTTTCTAGGTTCACACGAAACGATTCACAACGAACCTAACAAAGACGAATTTCCACTACAAGTTTTTTTTTTTTGAATATCAATTCACAGAATCAAGGAAAGAAATAGTAATAGTTGATATATGTCAACTACAAAAACTAAAAAAAAAATTGTACTCTCTTTTTTTTTTTACCAACCTTGATCAAATGGACTCAAGTACGGGTTTTTTTTTTGAATCAAACAAATACATAAAAGACAAAGAATAGGGCTAGTTTAAACCTGAGTTTAGAAACCTAGGCTCCGATACCAAATGATACGATCCTCGTCGATTTGTGACTAAGACCGTTCTATGATCTGGTTTGGATGGAAACTGCGACCCAACACTTATAGCGGGATGCGAACCTTGGTATAAGGAAGACGCCACAATCAAGGATGGGATACTTGGTTGATAAGTCAGGAAGGTGCGCCACATAAAATTTTTGATAAGTTCCAATTAGTTCTCAAAGAACAAATGAGAAATTGCTCTCTATTTATTTTATGAAATAATTGACTGCTTCTTATTGAAAGAAAAGGTACAATTTATAGTACTAAGGCCATAGAAGACCAGCCTTAGAAATCCCTATAAATCCGAAGATTTATTACAAAGATTCCTAAAATTGTGCCCAAGGCAACGAAAAAGGAAAGTTGACAAATTAAAAACATTCTTAAATGAGCTAAGTTCGGCTTCAAATCAAGGAAGTCAATCTTGACTTTAATTCCTTAATATCTAAGCCTAAATTTGTGCAACAAGAAAAAAAATTGACATTTATTCATTCCTAAATCAGCTCCAATGCCTATTGACTTTCTTGGACTTGAATCATTTTTGTTATGGGCTTGAGATTTCTTTCATCACCTTCAAAGGGCCTCCACGTGCTTGCTTGAGCCCAAATCCCTTGAATCAGCCCATTTAATGCATTTTGGAACTTCTTGGCTCGTGCTCTTGTAACTGGACCAATGGGAACTTGATTTGGTTCTGCATTCTATGATCTTGTGCCAGCCACGTCCTCATCATAGATCTTGGAACATTAGGTTTGATGATGTGATCAAAACCTATAGCTTCGAGCAGAACGTCGATGAGCCTTGTTTCTACAAGTGAATCATTGATAAGAAAGTAGTTTTCTTGGTCCTATACGTAGATGATATCCTACTCATTTGGAATGATGTGGGAGTGTTGTCTGATGTAAAGGGCTGGCTGGCTAGCCAATTCCAAATGAAAGATTGGGAAAGGCAAGTTATGTTCTAGTGATCCAAATTATAAAGGATCGTAAAAACAAACTCATAACACTGTCTTAGGCATCATATATCGACAAGATTCTTGTACGATTTTTGATACAGAGCTTCAAGAAAGGTAATTTACTTTCCAGCCATAGAGTTCACTTGTTTAAGGAACAATATCCTAAGACACCACAACAAGTTGAGGATATGAGACTTGTACCCTTTGCATCGGCATCAGGTAGTCTCATGTATGCTATGTTATGCACAAGACCGAACATCTGCTATGCAGTGGGAGTAGTCAGCAGATACCTTTCCAACCCAAGATTGGATCAATGGTTACTGTCAAGACAATTCTTAAGTATCTTCGGAGAATGAGAGACTATATGCTAGTATATTTCGGGCAGGATTTGATCCCATTAGAATACACGAATTCTGATTTTCAATCAGACAGGGATTCTAGGAAATACATGTCTGGATCAGTATTTACCCTAAGTGGTGGAGCCATTGTGTAGAGAAGTATCAAGCAATCTTACATTGCTGACTACACCATGGAAGCCGAATATGTAGCCGCTTGTAAAGCTACTAAAGAGGCTGTTTGGCTCCGTAAGTTCTTGAGTGATCTGGAAGTTGTTCCAGATCTGGATAGGCCCATCACACTTTATTGTGATAACAGTGGTGTTGTGGCTAATTCCAAAGAACTAAGAAGCCACAAGAGAGGGAAGCGTATAGAGATAAAGTATCATCTCATTAGATAGATAATGCAGAGTGGAGATGTGATCGTCACCAAGATAGGCTCATAAGGCAATCATGCTGATCCATTTACGAAGACCTTACCGGCTAAAGTGTTTTTAAGTCACCTAGATGGTCTAGGGTTACGAGACATGCCTCACATGCTTTAGTGCAAGTGGGAGATTGTTGGGGTTTATGCTCTAAAGATGTAATTTGTAAATGGATTTCTGAAATAAATTAAAGGAAAAGTTCAATTCATTCTTGGTGTGTTGTTTATTTTATAACTTGTGCATATATTTAACTACCAAGATTGCCGAATGTAATCTCAAACTGTGTATATGAGTGTCATATACGGATGGATACAGTAAGAGATGTGCAATCTAAAGAGTCCATAGATAGCAAATAAAGCTGGGTACTTTATTTGTGGTTAATCAATAGTTGCGGTCCATTTCGTAATGTACGGTGATTCTATCCTGAATCATTCATATGAGATATAGGAATGGAGGCACATTGTATGATGTTATCATTTAGGGCTGGGCCATGATATATATGAATCTCTCACCAAGATCTGTTTACCGATAAGATTCATATATATCAACTAATGATGGCTGTATGTAGGTGATCTTAATCATGGGTGTCTTATCGACTCCTTCAGGTTAAATCGTGGTCTTTCATATACCATGAGTAAGGTCAGATGCATTTCCTGATCAATATACTCCGTATGTTGGGATTGCAGTTTGGCTTGTGGCTGTGAAGGTTTGTACACAATAGTGGAATCCACTCATTCTTGTGAGAAGTAGATGGTAGTTCCCTTAAGGGTTGATTCGGGGTTTGGACTATGAGCACACTCCTAATTCCGTGAGGAAATAGGATTTATTGTCCATTAGAGAATCAACGGTACTTAAAGGATATACGTAATTAGAGGGGTATAACGGACACTATTGTTGGGGTTTATGCCCTAAAGATGTAATTTGTAAATGGATTTATTAAATAAATAAAAGGAAAAGTTCAATACATTCTTGTTGTGTTGTTTATTATATAACTTGTGCATAAATTTAACATCCAAGATTGTCGGATGTAATCTTGAACTGTGTATATGAATGTCATATACGGATGGATACAGTAAGAGACGTGCAATCTAAAGAGTCCATAGGTAGCAAATAAAGCTGGGTACTTTATTTGTGGTTAATCTATAATTGCGGTCCATTCCGTAATGTACGATGATTCTATCCTGAATAATTCATATGGAGATATGAGAATTGAGCACCTTGTATGATGTGATCATATAGGACTGGGCCATCATCTATATGAATCTCTCACCAAGATCCGTTTATCGATGAGATTCATATATATCAACTAATGATGGCTATATGTGGGGGTGATCTTAATCCTGAGTGACTTATCGACTCATTCAGGTTAGATCGTGGTATTTGATATACCATGGGTGAGGTCGGATGCAGTTCCCGATCAATATGCTCCGTATGTTGGGATTGCGATTTGGCTTGTGGCTGGGAAGGTTTGTACACAATAGTGGAATCCACTCCTTCTTGTGAGAAGTAGATGGTAAATCCCTTAAGGGTTGATTCGGGGCTTCGACAATATGAGCGCTCTCCTAATTCCGTAAGGAAATAGGATTTATTGTTTATTATTGATGAGAATCAAGAAGCGTCACCAAAGGATCCATTGCATATTCCAGTTGGGCCAATTACATGAAAGCAATAGGATCAAAGAAACATTTATTTATGGGCTGATTCTGGTTGTTAAAGTTCAAATTCGGCTCACATGAAGACCAAGCCTTAATTAATGTCATCAAGACAATGGATTGGGCCGAAAATGGAAGACTTGGGCGTGTGGCACAAGCTAGGAGAATAGTCAACTTTGGCTGATTTATTTCCTTTTAATTTTTAAAGAATAATAGTTGATTTGTTTCCCAAATTAAGGGGGCTAATTTGTTTCCAGATTTAGCTTTCTAATTAGGAAGCAAGTCAATAGCTGCTAATTTAGTATTTACTTATTTTCTAAATTTGTTTGCATTTATTTTCATGATTGTAAGGCATTAATTGCCTAATATTTATTCCCTTTTAGGTCTTAGATATTTTTAGTATAAAAGGGACCAATTGATGTAATTTGAGAATAGATTTTGGAATTGAAATAAATTTGAGAGAATTTTCTCTTTGGTTCTTCATAGAACTATGAACTTATCAAGGTTCTACCTTGTGGCGTTCAAACCTTGACTTATCACTCACCTTCTTTCTTATTCTTGAGTGTGGCGTCTACAACCTTCTTGATACCGTTGGTTCTTATCTCCATATAGATAATGGGTCGCGGTCCTTTTTATTTTCTTTGTTTATAAACTTGAATTAGAAAACGATCATTCGTTACCATATATTGGTTCCGGGTCTCACTGCTCTTGGTGAGGTTCATATCAGTTGGTATCAAAGCTTAGGCTTCTAAATCAGGTTTAATCTATCCTTGTTCTCCTTCGTTTATTTTTTTTTTCTGTTTGATCTTAAAAAAAAAAAAAAAAAATCAGATCCGGTACAAAAACAAAAATTATCAGATTCGTTATATTAAAAAAAATACATTTTTTTTGGTTGTGTGGTTGAACTTATATCAACTATTTTTTTTTTTTTTTTCTTGATTCCGAGCATTGATATAACAAAAAAAAAATGTCTTTCAAAAGTGATTCATCAAACAAAGATAAAAGAGGGGAACCATATTTCTTGGTGCAGACTATCAACAGTATTATGGTGAAGATTCGAGGACGAATCATTTTGAAGAGATGGGGAATGATGAGAATCAAGAAGCGTCACCAAAGGATCCATTGCATATTCCAGTTGGGCCAATTACATGAAAGCAATAGGATCAAAGAAACATTTATTTATGGGCTGATTCTGGTTGTTAAAGTTCAAATTCGGCTCACATGAAGACCAAGCCTTAATTAATGTCATCAAGACAATGGATTGGGCTGAAAATGGAAGACTTGGGCGTGTGGCACAAGCCTTAATTAAAGTTCAAATTATGAATTATTAATTAACTATTAATTGGAAGTGTTAGTTGATATATGGATTTAGGTGAAGATAAAATAATAGGATTATTTTATTTTACTAAATCATTTATCTAAGTATTTGAATTTAAGTTTAAATTTAAATGCTTATTATCACTTTTAATATATTAGATATATTTGAAAATGATAATTAAAAAATATATATCAATTATAACACAAGAGATTGCATTGGATGCAAATTAGTGTGTACACATGAAACATTAGTCAAAAAAAGAATTTACATACGATGTAAATACTTGATACATATATATATATATATATATATATATATATAAAAGATATATATTTGTTAAAACGCAAGTAAAAAAGGGCAGTGAATAGATATATTATATATATTGCCATATTGGTGAAAGAAAGGAGTGATTGAGAGATATTTGGTCAAATAGCAACAGCAGAAATATATATATATATATTTGTGATAAAAATAACATCATGCGTGACATATATACAGATTTGTGATATATTTTTGTGAAAAAAAAACGTGAGCAGCAGTGTATCAATATATTTGTGAATTTGCATGAGATGCAATTCATATGTGCATGAGATCAATATACCAAATTGAGAAGAAAGAATTTCTTCAATTCTCTCTACATCTTCCATTCAAGTTCCTGAGACCGTGATGCGCCCACACGCAGTTACCAGTTCCGGGAGATAGCGAGGAAGATCGAGTGGTTTAGACAAAAGCATATGGAAAAGTGAAGGAGCCTCCAAACGTTGGTAAGATTTTCTTCTTCTGCTTTTATCGATTTCAATTTCCTGTGTATACATATTGTATGTATTGGTTCCGAAAAATAATTGCTATCCAAAGTTCACTGGTCCCATATACAGGTATGATATGTATAAAAATTTTAAAACCAAGTTCCGCTGCGTGACCGGTGAACGGGATTCCAACAATTGGTATCAGAGCAAAGGCAGTGGCGACTGGCCGATCCCCGGGAACTCTCACGCGTGATCGTGTGACGAAGCGTGGCTCTCCGCCCGGGGGCTTCTGAGAGGAGTGCTCTGATAGGTATCTGTGGGTATAATCCCAAGGAGTTGGGACCGTGCCCACACCCATGAGATGAGAATTGGTATCAACAATTGATATCAGAGCCAATTTATTTTTTTGGAAATGGAAATTGTTTTCGATGCTCCTGTATGTATGAATGTGTAGGCACCATCTTTATGATTTTATGAATGTTTATAATTAAATTGTTTAATTTAAACATGGTTGATCGTAATTTTTTATGGTACTGTGGATTTAGGGTTTATGGGTTGTATAATTTTTATTTTATTTATTTTACAGTTATTGTATTGTAAATAAAAAAAAATTGTAACCTGTAAACGAAGAACTAGAAACGCGCGCGACGTTGGTACTGTTCACGGCGGCATTACTGCTCACGGGGACTATTCATCGTACTGTTCACGACGTACTGTTCACCGGGTACTGTTCACGCACGGTTCCGTTGGCAAGTGTTGCCTAGTGTGTACCGTGCAGATTTCCCTTGTCGGACTCATGAGATGAATCGGAGTGACCTAAAAAGACTAGAAGACTCGGAAATTACAAGAAGATCAAGGAATGCTTTGGAATTTTTTTTGTAATTTTAGATTCCAATTTTTTAGGTTAAATAATCCACAGTACTCGGTCAATTCATATATGTTTTATATTATGTGATGATAAAAGCATTGTCATGCATACGTATGTCATTTAGATTATATGTGCCTACACAAATATATTTGATATATGTCATACATGTATCATAGCCTGATATTTTATGTATTTTTTTTTAATGTGATTAAATGAGCAATATACATTATTGGCTATGAATAATGAGATTGGTTTTTTAATGGTTAGAAAACTTCGTAATTCTCATTAATATTAATCTAGTTATTAAAGAGTTTAATAAGTTAGATTAATATGATCATTTATTGTAATTAGGATTAATATGATTAATTACCTAATAATAAATGAACCGAATAAAGTGTTAGAGTTTTTTTTTTTTTGGGTAAATAAAAGTGTTAGAGTTTTAATAGTTAAAATTTGGTAAACACTAACAAAATAATCTAACCCTAGTAAATAGTTTACAGAGGCTTAAATTATTCACTAATAGATTAGATTTTTAATTGTTAAAAATCATTAATAATTTATTAGTTAATTGGAATTCGGTTCTAATTAGTTAATGCGTTAGATAACTTGATTAAAGTTAGTCGTTTAATCTGGCAGAGTCTAGGTGCATTAATGATTAAAATTCACCGGTACTGTTCACGACGTACTGTTCACCGGGTACTGTTCATGCACGGTTCCGTTGGCAAGTGTTGCCTAGTGTGTTCCATGCAGATTTCCCGTTTAGGATTCATGAGATGAATCGGAGTGACCTGAAAAGACTAGAAGACTTGGAAATTACAAGAAGATCAAGAAATGCCTTGGAAATTTTTTTGTAATTTTAGATTCCAATTTTTTAGGTTAAATAATCCACAGTACTCGGTCAATTCATGTATGTTTTATATTATGTGATGATAAAAGCATTGTCATGCATATGTATGTCATTTAGATTAGATGTGCTTACACAAATATATTTGATATATGTCATACATGCATCATAGCCTGATATTTTATGTATTTTTTTATAATGTGATTAAAATGGACAATATACATTATTGACTATGAATAATGAGATTAGTTTTTTAATGGTTAGAAAACTTGGTAATTCTCATTAATATTAATCTAGTTATTAAAGAGTTTAATAAGTTAGATTAATAGGGTCATTTATTGTAATTAGGATTAATATGATTAATTACCTAATAATAAATGAACCGAATAAAGTGTTAGAGTTTTAATAGTTAAAATTTGGTAAACACTAACAAGATAATCTAACCCTAGTAAATAGTTTACAAAGGCTTAAATTATTCACTAATAGATTAGATTTTTAATTGTTAAAAATCATTAATAATTTATTAGTTAATTAGAATTTGGTTCTAATTAGTTAATGCGCTAGATAACTTGATTAAAGTTAGTCGTTTAATCTAACAGAGTCTAGGTGCATTAACGATTAAAAGAAAACTCTAATTTTCAAATAGTGAGTGGGAGAGGGATATATGACATAAATATCTCGCAGTCTCTATCATTAGTTCAACACCGTGAGATCCGAGTGGGGCCTCGTAACGGCTTTGCTTTCGTCTTCCCTAAGGAGGGTTTCCACAAAGGTCAATACCAAGGTTGACTTCCTAACTGATAGGATTTCTGAGGGTATTTCTCGATTGACCGACCCTAAGGCGGCAATTCTCGAGTTAAGCTCGTGAGATCTGAAATGGTAGGTTACACTCACGAAGGTTTTGATTAAGTTTGTTAATTAAAAACATGACTGAATGAACGATGGTTGAATGATATGGAATAAAAGTTATTCTAGAATATCATTTGATTGAGAATGTCTCGATTTGATTGAGAATGTCTCGGTCCAACATGCAAAGACTTGACCGACCCTAAGGCGGCACTTCTTTGTGGTATGTTGGATTGTTGTGGTATAGTAACTAGTTTTAGGGTAGTTCTAGTTCGTTAAACATGTGCATGCATTATGTTTAAATTTATGCCAAAGCACTCGCACTTGTTTTTAAACAAATGACTGAATGAATGTTTTTATTTATTTCAGCAATAATGTCTTCTGCATTACTTCAAATTCTCGCAAACGATAAATTAACTGGTGATAACTACACTAAGTGGAAACTTAACATTAATGCAATATTGGTCACCAAAGACCTCAAGTTTGTGCTTACGGAGGAATGTCCTCCAACGCCTGCTGCCAATGCCACATGAACTGTTCGTGAAGCATACGAGCGATGGGTCTCATTTGATGAGAAGGCCCGAACATATCTGTTGGCTTCTATGACAGACATGCTTGTCACAAAGCATGAAGCTATGACTTCAGCATTCGAAACCTTTTTTTTCTTGTGTGTGTGTGTGGAAATGGTGATGCTTATCACCTTTTTTTTCTTGTGTTGTGATGATGTCACCAGTTTAATAACTTATGTTTAAAAGATACCTATTATGAAGAACTACCCAATTTGCCCTTAAAAGTTATATTTGTGCTTCGATCTTCGGTTTGAAAAAGAGAAGTTAACTCTCTCTCCAAAAAGTAGTGTGGAAATCGATCTAAAGTGCTTGTCAGAAACATTTTCTGAATCTGCAGATAACAGATCTTTGTGATCTCCCTAATTTATTTTCATGCATTTTTTAGGGTTTTAATATGTATTCAACAAATGCATGAACATATAATCTCTAGAAAGTGCACCATGTTGTTTTTATCTTTGTCAGAGAATTTGTTGTATTATGTCGTGCTTTTATAATGGTTTTCCGAGATTTGTATTGGCTTGAGCTTTTATTTTTGTTTTTCGAGAAATTATTGTATTGGGTCGAGCTTTTATTAAGCATTTCCGAGAAATTGTTGTGTTGTGTCGAGCTATTGTTGTAGTTTTTCAAGAAATTATTGAATTGGTCCGAGCATTTATTAAGCATTTCCGAGAAATTGTTGTATTGTGTCGAGCTTTTATTATGGTTTTACGAGATTTTGTTGTATTGACTTGAACTTTTGTTTTGGTTTTCCGAGAAATTGTTGAATTGGTTCGAACTTTTATTCAGCATTTTTGAGAAATTGTTGTATTGTGTGGAGGTGTTATTATGGTTTTTCGAGATTTTGTTATATTGGCTCGAGCTTTTATTTTGGTTTTCCGAGAAATTGTGAATTGGTCTGAGCTTTTATAAAGCATTTTCGAGAAATTATTTTATTGTGTCGAGTTGTTATTATGGTTTTTCGAGATTTTGTTGTAATGACTCGAGCTTTAAGTTAGTTTTGGCTGATGTGTTTGAAATGAATTTCATAGGTTTTTTTTTCTACAATTCGAGGATTTTTCTTTGTTATTTTAATTTGAATTTAGATATTGATAATAATGGTTTGTGATGATAATTTTGATAGGAGAATGAATCGGGTGAGAATAGTCATCTCTTACAACAGTCGATGGGAGCAGTTACCCGATGGAAGCAGTTACCCGATGGAAGACAGAGGTTTTTTGGTTCTGATAACTAAGGAATGTATGTGTCAAAGAGTATGACTAACCAAGAATTGGTGTCGATTGTGCAAACCGTTGTGAAGTATGATATGGGCAGATATAGTGCAGATTTACAATCTATATCAATGGTTCCTCGGACTACATGTCGCACGTTTATAAGAAACGATGATGATGTTCAGTTTTCGCTAAGGGAAGATAGGGTGATCCATCAAGTATGTGTTAGTCGAATTGAGAGGGTAGTAGGAGGTGTCAATGGTGAAGAAATCCCTCCTCGTGATAACACCCAACAATTTCAATCTTCAGGCGGAAGAAACCAGTTGTTTACAAAAATAAGTGGGATTGACGGTAGGGAACCTAATTCGACGATGTGTTTGGATGTCAAATTGAGATGAATGATAGGCAGTTCAACCACTATTATAATGACTTCTATAATGACATGAACAATAAGCAAAATAATGAACCGAATGTTAGGCCGACACAATAGGTGGATGATGAGGAAAATTTGCATCCAGTTGATAATGTAGCTAACAATTAGGAAGAGGAAGAGGCTGTCGAACCAGAAAGACGTGCAAGACGTGTACAAATATTTAGTTGCAGTGCAGCAGATATAGCTGGGACTTTCAAGGTCTGGCCTAATTTAACTCCATTTGATTCTAATAATGTCACGACGTGGGTTACTCCATGAGCAGAATCATACTCGTTTAGTATGGGTGGAAGCAAAAACTCGGTTGAAGAAGAACCTACAAGCATGATATATAAACGACAATTGTTTCCTACCAAAAAGGATTTGAAGTGACTAGTTGGGCATTTTGCAATGCGACATAACCTCGAATGGAAAGTGAAAAGGTCGAATAAGACAACAATACCTTTGGTTTGTTTGATGGACAACTGTACATGGAAATTAAGAGCGGTGATGAGAGATGAAGGAACATACTTCCAAGTAAGAAGTTTTATAAACAAACGCACATGTCATTTGGAGAAGACTTACCGCCGTCACCGACAAGCTAGTGCAGTCATAATTGGAGAAGTAGTTGCACCTAGACTTCAACAACAAGATGGTCGACTAATGCGTCCGAAAAACATAATCGCCGATATGAAAACAATTTATGGCATCCAAATCTTGTACAGTAAGGCACATCAAGCCCTGTAATATACGTTATAACTGACCTATGGAACATATGAGGAAACCTTCAAACTATTGACATCATTTGGTTACGTGTTAAAGCAACACAATCCCGGCACAATAACTGACTTACAGTGCGATGAATATGGTAAATTTCTCTTTTTTTTATGTCGTTGGGTACCTTACTTAGAGGATTCCGGAGGTGTATGCATCCAGTTATTGCAGTAGATGATACCCATTTAAAGGGACAATTCGGGGGTACAATGTTTGTTACAACTGCACAAGATGGGAACGAACAAGTGTATCCAATTACTTTTAGGTACGGTGACTCAGAAAACAACCTTTCATAAGAGTGATTTTTGGATTACTTGAAGGGTGCCCTAATATTGATGATCTGGTTTTCATTTTCGATCGACATGCAAGCATTGAAGCTGGGATTTCTAAAGTTTTTCCCGATACAACCCATACGATATGTTGCTGGCACTTTTTTGAAAATGTCAAGAAGCGGTTTCACAAAAATGATGTAGCAACCATAATGGATAAAGCAGCTAGATCATACACTGAGTGTAATGTAATCGGCACATGGAAGAGTTACATAATTTGCACCAGAATGCATTCAATTACGTCATTGAGGCTGGTCCACACAAGTGGTCCCGTGTACATTGTCCGGAAAGAAGGTATAGGGTCATGATAACAAATTTTACTGAATACATAAACTCATGCCTCAAATTCACATGGCAACTGCCCATGCTGACACTGGCAGAATTCATTAGGAATATGCTACAGATGTGGTTTCATGATCGCTATCGTGTTGCACAGTCCGTGCATCATCAGTTGACCGACGCAACACATCTTGTGATCCTCAAACGTGTTGACAAGTGTGGTTATATGACTGTCAATCCAGTTGACTGGAACATATTCTCTGTGAAACAATCCGGCAAGCAATGGATTGTTGACTTAGCCCGAAAGACTTGCACGTGCAAAAAATTTCAAATGGACATGTTTCCATGTTTGCATGCGCTTGCAGCAGCAAGGTATATTTCTTTGATTTCCTATCTATCTGGTTGTTGCAAATGAGTTTGACACCTAATTTTTAATGTTCTTGCAGAGACCGAAACTTGAAATCATTACTTTGCATGCAGACTACTACAAGAGACAAACACTAATTGTTGCGTACTCGATTCCTATTATGCCTGTTGGGCATCCTTTTTCATGGGTGGTGCCAGCCGACATCGCCGATCGGGTGGTCTTGAATCCATTGTCTAGAAGAAAAGCTGGACGCCTGAGAGGCGGAAGACATGTCTCGTCCTCGGAGAGGACAACCACACAATCGTGTAGAAAATGTTGACAATCAGGTCATAATAGTAGGAGGTGTTCTAACCCACCTTTGATTAATGATGGTCCGAGCAGAGTTGTTCCTCAGGAATATCGGTGCAAGTGTAGCATCTGTCATTCAGTTGGACATAACAAACATACGTGCCCTGAAAAGGACTGTACCGAAGTATGAATAGACGTGTTTAGGTGGATGCCATTGTCATTTGTTGCACTTGTACGACTTGTATGTCAATACCCTTAAATTTGAAATGGACCTCATATGAACTCAAAAATGCTCGAATGAACTCAAACAAATTTCAAAAATAAAAGCTCGGAAACAATGAATAAATGCTCGGGGTTCATCAACAAAATGCTCAGACACCCAGAATATCATCCTCCTCAACAACTTTCAACAAATTCAAAACCCTAACATGACCCATTATCATTCTCAGATCCAAAATTAAACCTAATCTAACATTTCATTCACTTAATCAATAAACAAAACGATAGAAAATCTAGGTCAACTAACCTCCATCGATTCAAATCTTCTGTTTAACTCTCCAAGTTTTGGTTCCGTCGCCGTCAAATACGAACCCGTCGATTCAACTCCGGACTGTTTCAAGCAATTTCACTTTTTCTAATTTTTTCTCTCTCTGCTCAAAACGGCAAAGTAAATTTCGGGATATTTTGTCTCCACACGTTAATTGGTACCTTTTAAACATGAATTATTAATGTGGTGATATTTGTACAAAAACCCCCAAAAAGGTGCCATTAAATTTTTGAACCCTATATATATATATTATGTAACCCTATATTTACATTTTATCCTTTCATGAAATTAATTAATTGCATATGTAAAAACAAATAATTACAGGAGAGAAGGAGAAGCAGCAATGTACTTCTTCACCTCAAGAGATCGGAAATATCTAAAGGGGAAGCGTTCGAATCGAGCCGTTGTGAGCGACTTCTGGAAGGCTACTGCTTCTAAACATGCCATCGGAGACGAGAATAATCCAACTGGCTACAAGAGTGCACTTGTTTATCATCAAGGCCTCTTCAAAAACTCAACTAAAACGGACTGGCTCATACAAGAATACACTCTCCCTAATAACACTCCTGCCAATATTCTTTCAACCTCTTCCTCCATAAACACGAAGGTACGGTACACACATTAATAACATGATCTTGTCATAAAAAAAAATATTCATTTTTTTGATGCATTACAAATTAATATTCTAACTTATTTCTTCTAAAGTTCTAATGGGTTTAGCTGGTATACATAATCAATGACTATCTAGGTATAGTTACAAGGGAGAGTTTTATTTTTAAAGACTCCATTTATTTGAACCATTAGATTTCAATTTGAAAGTAAAAATTAGATACAAATAAAAATGAATTCGGATTACCGTTCACCATAGGAATCCAAACTCCAGCAGCAGAAGCGGATTGAACACCTGAGATTGTACCATCGGTCAGAGGACAATCACATATTCGGAAAGTCCCCTCTGATCACAATACAATTAACCCACACTCTGATTGTGGATGAGAGAAAATTCTATAGATTTTCTCCACATCTCTAATGTGTTTCTCTCTGTATTTTGTACTTACATTACACAGAATGCACGCACACGAAATATCGCACATTAAATGCTTCACAAATTGCCTTATGCCTATTTTATTTTTATTTTTTATCTTTTTGCATCTCATGCATATCTCACATATGCATAGTGCACACACATGAAAACATCAGACAACCCATGCTTCACAAACAAAATACATGGTGTGTATATTTGTATTTATCAGTTTCTTCAACTGATTGCTTTTATCACATAAAAACTGCTCATGCAGTTATAACAATGCATGGGCTTAGGCATGGGTTTGGTGTATATGGATTTTGGGCTCTCCATGTATTGCTTGTGATCTTTGTCCACTTGGGTGTATAATGGGTCTCCAACCCATACCCAAAATATACCAATAGCTCCCACTCGTACAAGTGGGGCTAACACAATTATGCTACCACAAGCCCATCATGGGTGCAATATTTAATAATCAAATCTGTCATTCTCCAAAATGGCGTAAGATGTAATACATACAGAGGAGTCTTCACTACAAAAAAAAACATCTATCACCGAGGGCGAAATACGGTTGGTGATAACCATTTGTCATCGTAAATAGCCATTTTCGATGGCAAACGGCTGTTGAACGCTGTCGCTGATAGTGTTGTCAAAAATGTCTTTTTTTTTACCGTCCATCAGAGATAAACATATTTTCGATCGTAAACTGCCGTCGATAATAATCCCATAGAAAATAATCCTACTTTCAATAGAAATTGCAATGGAAAACACTAAATAGCTTAACCATATCAATAGAAAATGCTGGGAAAAAAATATTTAGAGGTTACAGAACAAAGAGATTAAGCTATTTAGTGTTTTTTTTTTGTCATGGAAATTGCAATGATATGCTAGGACAACCTTTTTATATAAATATCTCCTTTATGTATTACATGCAAATATTACAGCTATATATTTAAAACCTACTAAATATGTACTATACTATCATACGCTTTTATAATTTGAGTATCTCAAACTTATAGTTTACCAAGATTGTTAATTTGTTTGATTTATGTTGAATTTTATTGATAACAAAGTAGTTATGAGAATTTTAATTTACAATTTGTTATTTAGTTATGAGTATCTCATGATCGTAAACACTAAATAGCTTAACCATATCAATAGAAAATACTGGGAAAAAATATGCATACCGTGGTAGGTGGCAATTGTATACTTGATTGAGACATCATGACTCTCATGAACTCACACATTTGCTTCACTTCTTCTTGTGTAGCTTTAAGCTGCTCCAACTCATCCTTCATAGTTTTATATTGCTGCAATTCCTGTTCCATGTTCTTAATCTTTAACACCAGTTCCTTGGTTTTGTCAACTCTTGTACGCTTACAACTTCCTTCACAACAACTATATACATCCTTAGCTTTGATACATTCTTGCTGGTCTATCCTGAAAACAAAGATAGACCAGCAAGAAAGAAAAAAAATAAAGATTTAAGAGAAATATCAGGCCAAGTGCCAAGCAAGCACAAAGAAACATCAAACATGAAATACAAAGAAAGCAGTAGCCCTAACAAAAAACACACCCAAGACACCTCTCCCCAAAAAACAGAGCACACCAAGCTAACTTCACAGAGCACCAAAGAACAAGAAGAGGTCTAACGGAAAAAAAAAAAAAAAAAAAAACAACTGAGACATGCTAGAAACAACGAGCAAAAAGATCCAAGAGCAACATTATTAAAAGTGACTAAATATATAATCTTTGGCACAACTATGTAAAACTAACTAAATATATTTATTAAAAGAAAAACATAAAATATATTTGGATGAAATTAAACTTATATACCTTCCTTGATAAATATGCACTTCCAAGTTATGGTTATTGGGAACACCTTTAGCATTTCGTCTACCTTTCTTCTTTTCATCACTCGAGCCTATTACAAATGCATATTTGATGTTTATATTCAGTCATGTTGTTTTCCCCAATAAATGTAAAATTTAAAATTTTAGGTAAAAGTTACCTTCAATTTCTAAAGATTTTGAATCAAGAGTTGGATTATGAGATAAATCTTCATCAATTAGTTGTTGTGGAACTACTACTGTTTGAGGTACTTGTCTGGTACGAGATGAATCTTCTTCCTAAACTTTACCATTACCTCTCTTAGCCATGACTATCTGTTGATTAAATACATTATTATTATCCACACAATACAAATAGTTAACATCTATTATTACATCCATGCATATATTTTTAATATTTATCATATACCAATGCAAGAAATTGTTTAATACCAATGGAAGTTGTTAAATTTCACTCCACATTCATATTACGACTATTGTCTTCAACATTCCTGCTACAATCTATTTCATCTTCATGGTTGTCATCTAAGTTAGCATTCGTGATAGTGTGTTGCACTTGTTCTTCTTGGTATGGTTCCCCTTCATCCATAGGCATCTCTTAAAGATTTCTTGGCTTAATTTCAATTGTTGTACTCCATGTAGGATCATTGATTCTTCTAAATAATAAACTTGAATAGCTTGAGATGCTAACATGAAAGGCTCTCGAGTATTTAACCTTTTTTTTTGTATTAACAACAATATTCCCGCAACGATCTCTCTTGAAACCTATCCCTTCTATAGCTATATCAAACCACTCATAACTAAATAGTACAACTTTATTTCCTTCAGTGTACCAAAGTTCGATAATATCTTTTAATATTCCAAAGTATGATGCTTCATTTTGTTTTTTTCAATGCAACATCACTCCATTATTTTGAGTTTTTTTTTGTTTCATCATGTTTCGTAGTGTGAAACTTATACCCATTTATATTGTAACATGGATGATAAGTAACACGCCTCTCTGGACCTAGAGATAAGCAAAACATGTCCTTGTTAGTTTGTCTTTCATTGTAAAATTGTGTGATCTAAGAAAGAAAGATATAAAAAATTCAATAATTAAAAGTTAAAGTTGAATGAGAATAATTGTAAGTTTTTAAATGAATTTATACCCACATTTTCTCTAAATCAGCCTATAAATTCTTCTTTATGCATTTGCTCTACATTTCTAAAACCTGAGTTTATAATGAGATTCTTATGCTCCCTACGCACATGGTAAAATAAAAATTGATAATCGTTTATTAAAAAGATCTTACTGTATAAAAGGCAATGACTCGTCACAATTTTGCAATACGTAAAGCACTTTGTATTATGAAGTTATAGATTTAACTCCTTGACTTCCACATTTCCGTAAGACGGTCCCGATGTTAAAAATATCGATAATGTATTAGAAGAGTGTTGACCTCCATCATGATTTCTCTCATGGTATTAAATCTAGTTTCCACCCCACGAAGATATCGAGAACAAAAAGTCAAACACTTGTCATCCAAATAACCTTCTGCAACTGACCCTTCAGGTTGAGCCATGTTACGAACATAACCATTGAGCTTAAGCAAATATCTAATCATAAATTAAAAATCATGTAACTAAAAGTTATTGAAAACATAATGTAAATTATTTGTTAAATCAAATATTACCTTTCAATTGGATACATCCACTTATATTGTATTGGACCAGCAACTTTAGCCTCCCATATGAGGTGAATAGGTAGGTGCATCATTATATCAGAAAATGCAAGAGGGAATATTCATTCTAACTTGTAAAGTGTTAGGGCAATTTGATCTTGAAGTCAGTCCAAGTCATCTTTGTTCAATACTTTAGCACACGATTCTCTGAAAAAATTGTTTAGTTCAGTCAATGCATCAACTACATGTCTACGTACAAAATCTCTCACAATAAGTGGCAATAATCTCTCTAAAAGAACATGATAATCATGGGTCTTCAAGCCTGGAATTTTACATTCCCCTACATTCACACATCGAGTCAAATTGGAAGAATATCCATCTGGAACTTTTATATTTACTAACCACTAGCATATCATTTTTTTCTCTTCATTAGTAAGTGCGTAACAATCAGTTGGCAGCATCATTTTTCCATTATTGTCCACCAGATGGAGTTCATGTCTTATACCCAATGCTTGTAGATCGAGACAAGCATTTAAAGAATCTTTGGTTTTGCCATCAATTATTAAATATAGTTTTGAGGACGTTGTCACAGACATTTTTCTTAATGTGCATAACGTCTAAATTTGGCATAATTCAAGTGTTCTCCAATACGAAAGCTAAAAAAAGATACTATGTTTATTCCAATTATGGCTCGTTTCAAACCCAACTATTTTTTACTTTTTTACACACTTGCTAAATGTAACCGGGGCAAACCTTGAAGTTCTATAAAGACTTCATTACTGGCTGGCTGTTTTTATGCTTCTCCCGTCTCTTTCTTACTATTAAATTGGCTCTTTTGATTTCACCATACATGATCTTGAGGCAAAAATCGACGATGACCCATGTAGCAAATTTTAGACCCACTAGCTAAACTAAAGTGGTTTTTTTTTCTTTGCACAACATGGACATGCCAATCTTCCTTTTGTACTCCATCCAGACATGTAAGCATATCCTGGAAAATCATCGACAGTCTACATAATCGCAGCCTTCATTTGAAAATTCTGTTGTGCTGAAATGTCATATGTATTCACTCCATTCTACGATAATTCATTCAATTCATCAATCAAAGGTCTCAAATATACATCAGTGTTATTACCTGGACCCTTTGAACTTGGTATAAGTAATGACATAAATGTATACGGTTCTTTCATACACATCCTAGGAGGAAGATTATATTGAAATAAAAGAACTGGCCAAGTACTGTGCCCAACATTCATGTTACCAAAAGGATTGAACCCATCAGTAGCAAGACCTAGTCATACATTTCGAATGTCCTCCGAAAATGTCTTATGCTCATCATCCAACTTTTTTCAATCTTCGAAATCTACAGGATGCCGTAACAAACCATCTTTTACTCGATTTTCAAAATGTCATCTCATACTAGCAGCTGTTTTAGAGGACATAAATAACCTTTGTAGTCTAGATGTGATCGGGAAATAGCACAAAACCATCCAAGGAACATTTTTGCCTTTCCCACTTTTTCTTTTCGGTTGCCATCTTGGTAGTCTACAAACTGGGCATTCTAATGCTTCTCCATACTCCTTGTAATAAATGATACAATCATTATCGCATGTTCTCATAATGAAGACCAAGATATTTTATAATCTTTTTTACTTCATAGTGAGAAGTAGGCAATTTATCACACATCGAAAAGACATCGTTTAACATTTCCAACAACGTGCTAAATGATTTGTTACTCCATCCATTGATGCATTTAATATGCATGAACTTGACAAGAAACGAAAGATTGGAAAACTTATCACAATGTGGATATAAAGGTTGCTCATGTTTTTCTAGCAAATTGTAAAATTCTTCTGCATAACTATTTGGCTATTGGGGATAAGCTTCTTCAATTCAATTGCGCATGTCATCATTTTGAGAGTCATGAGGTTCACTATCTATTTCACTTTCATCATCACTCTCTTCATTCACCCCATGGCAATGCCAAGTAGTATAACCTTGTTTCATTCCCTTGCACACAAGATGTTCTTGTACCTCACTTCTAACTCTTCTATATCTATTATTACATTTTGCACAGAGACAAAATATTTTTGAATCTCCGAATCTATTATGTGTAAAAGCATAATCAATGAACCTTTCTACCCCATCAAAATACTCGGAAGTTGACCTATTTAATTCAATCCAAGATTTGCCTATCGGCATTTTTTCTACAACAATGAAAACACACAAGCAACATATGTAGTAAGCACCACATAAAAGACATGTATAACAAAAAGAATAAGTGAAAATATAAAGGTAATGAAACAATGGTAAATTGAATTTTTGCAAGAGTGAATATATTAAAGCAATCTAGCTCCTACTTTGTGATGTAAATAGAATATTAATTTCCAATACTATCTCTTTTTACCAAAATTGAGATGTTTATTATATACCTAAAACAAGTACAATACGAGAACTACTATAGAAATTATCATAAATAAGGAACTCAAAATAAATATAAAACAAACCTAAACGACTAAAGACTAGTGGAAGTGTTTGTTATATTATGGAAGTGTGAGTTATAAACTTATAATGTGTTTGTTGTCTAATTATTATTTTTCTTTTTGAGTTTTCAGTAGACAATCAATTCACCCATGACAACATAAAAGGTTGACCTAGACTAGTAATATTGTGTAAAACTAGAAAAAAATATGTTGTCTACTGACTTTAAATTTTAGCAAATGAAATACCAATCACATACCAGTTAGGCCCGACCCTAGCGGGAGAGCCCAGTGAAGCAACTGTCTAGGAGCCCAAATTGTAGTTTTTTTTTTAAAAGTTGATTGTAAAATATAGTTCATTTAAGATATTAAATAAAATAGGCCAATTAATGGCTTTAAAATGATCCACTATTCATATAATTTTTTTTTAAAGGCCCATTAATGGAAACCCAACTTATAAATAAATTTCAAAATGGCCCACCATAATATATATATATATTAAAGGCCAACTCATAGAAACCCATTAATCATTCTTATAACAACAACATTGAATCAATAGTGGCGGTGAACTGAATCCTAACAACACTCTGTTGGTCACAAATAATCGTTTTTAATATCTCTAAAAAAAACTCAATACTCTCTTGAAACGAAAATTCAGAAGTCATTGTTTCGAAGGTGATTAAATCACTACACTTCATTTTTTTTTATTCTTTTACTAAAACATGTAAGCATAATTAGTACTTTTACTGCTAAAAATGTGAGATGAGTAAGGTTTAAACAATATATTCTTTGATACAATCATAAAAAAAATGGTAACATTTTTTTGCTATTTTTGTTATGTTATAGTTTTGAGTTTGAGTTATTAGATTGATTTTTAAAAGTACTTACTAGAGAGAAAAAAAACAAGTAAACACACATAGAGTATCGAGGGCTCATTTTCTATAGTTCGTCTCGTGTCCCGAAAATTTCAGGGCTCGTGATATGAACCTCACCAAGAGCAGTGAGACCCGGAACCAATATATGGTAACGAAGGATCATTTTCTAACCAAGTTTATAAACAAGAACGTTATCGGACCGCGACCCTTTACCTATAAAGAGGTAAGAACCAACGGTATCAAGAAGTTGAAGACGCCACACTCAAGAACAAGAAGAAGATGTGAGTGATAAGTCAAGTTTTCAGAACCAAAAAGAGATGAACTCTCACAATTTTTATTCAATTCAAGTCTGTCCAATTACATCCAATTCGTTCCTTTATATACTAAAACCCTAAACGAAAAGAAAGGCTATAAGCCATCCTAAAAGGAAACAAGATAATTTGGCCATTAAGGCCTTATAATCAGAAGAAAAATAATTTGAGAAACTATTGACTTGCTCCCTAATTGGAAAGCTAAATCTGGAAACAAATCAGCCCCTTAATTTGGGAAACAAATCAACTATTATTCTTTAGAAATTAAAAGGGAATAAATCAGCCAAAGTTGACTCTTCTCCTAGCTTGTGCCACACACCCAAGTCTTCCTTATTCGGCCCAATCAATTGCCTTGATGACATTAATTATGCCTTGGTCTTCATGTGAGCTTATCTTGGACTTCAACAATTCAAAATCAGCCCAAGTGTCTTGAATTAGGCCATTTAGTGCTTCTTTGAATCTCTTAGCTCTTGCCCTTGTTATTGGCCCGACCGGAACATGCAATGGATCATTTGATGCAGCTGCCTTGTTCTCATCAGCCCGCCCTAATACCAATGTCTCAAAATATTAACTTCAAGATCTTGCCACCAAATGTTAGCTGCCTATCTGAATACCTGCAAATAATTAAAAAGAAAATCATGTTATAATAGTAGGAAATTAAGAGCAGAGACAAAAAAATTCAAAGCTTGAACAAGCAATCTCACATATAGATATAATGAATCAAAATGCATATAGAAGAAAATGAGAAAAGGGATTCAAAATGAAACCTAGTAGACAAGTTGAAATGAGAGAGAAATTGTGGAATCAAAGTGAATAACTGAAATTTATCCAAAAAAAAATCTAGAGATGGTGAATCAATGAGTAAAAGAAACGACAAATAGAAGAAGACGAGAAAAGGGATTCAAAATCAAACCAGGGATTTAAAGTTGAAATGAGAGAGAAATTATGGACTGAAAATCTAGAGTATAAACACATGACCAGTAACCAGAGATTTGTATACTCTGTCTGGTAAAAATATACAAAGTCTTCTTCTTTCTCTCAGTCTCTGCCCAGCTAACAAACTCTCTATACCATAAGAAATCCCACAAGAAGCTTCAATTTCTCAAAAAACCATAAACTGTCTCGAAACAAAATAGACCTAGAAAGAGAGAAATAAAAAGAAGCGTAAAACAACAACAACAACAACAACAACAACAACAACAACAACAACAACAAAACAATAACAATAACAATAATAGCAAAAATGATTAAAGAAGAAACATAAGGAAACAATCCTCAAATTAACCCAAAAAGGAAAAAAGTAATAATCAAATAAGAAACATTGAAAAAGATAAAATGAAAGAAATGGGAATGTTATGGTTATATAAGAAATAAAATAATATTTAAAAAATAAACAAAAACAACATGAGAAGAGTGTAGAGATTCATTAGGAATCAACACCCAATGTGAAATCAAAACAAAATGAAAACAAAATAAGAAAAAAAATTACCTTTTGAGATGAGAACTTAGGTCAGTGCTGGAATCGGAGCAAACCAGAGGAAAAGACGAGCAATAAGTGAGAAGAAGGCAATGGGGATATTCTGGTAATAAGTCACACACACACACACACACACACACACACACACACACACACACACACACACACACATACATAGATATATATATAAAGCCAATACGACGTCGTTTTGGTTCTTCCATGTAAACCAAAACTAAGTTTTAAGCATTTTCGAGGGCCAAATTCAATAGTGTCAATGAAACATTTGGTGCAAATGTTTGTCGTCAGCTGAAAAGTTCAATTTCACATTTTCAGTCTATTTTCGACAACAATATACCCTCGAATATAGTATTTTCGATGGTTCTTTTTAATGTTGTCGATGATACCTAAATGAAATGTTTTTTTTTCCAACCACTTCTTAAGATATATTTGACGGTCTTTGTCCTCAGTAATATTATAAACAAAATGTTCACCATTTTCGATAGTAAACATAATGTCGTCAATGATAGTATTGGTGCCAAGCATCCCACCAATAAAATCTAGATATTTCCGACGGCAAAATGACTATTTTCGACAAGGATTTGCCCTCGAAAATGTATTATTTCTATTTGCAATATGAGCGACGACCTTAGATTTAGCCATCGAAAATGACGGTATTTTCAAGGGTTAATGGGCTTGTCGAAAATGTTTGGTCGTTGATAGCTAGATTTTTTTTGTATTGCTTTGAGACTTTAAACACAAATACTATCATTATTATCAAAGTGTTCATACGGGTAAATGTATCGTGTGACATATGAACAATCAATATATATATATATATGAGCTAACAATCTCAATTGTAAATTCTCTATTTACAAGAGATAGCATTGTTTATTATTGTATCATAGATTTAATTTATAATTTTTTATCAGTCAAAAGCATATTTAATCCCTCAAGAAAGCTATGACTTTATCATATTTCATGTATTCACAATTATATCTCCAAATAATATTGGCAGATCAGTGAATACATAAGTCAGATAAAAAATTCATTTAATCTTCCCATTTCATCTTTATCTCTCAGTCTCCAGAACAACTGCTACCCTAAACGTGCCCTATAGATTGAATTATCATAGCTATAGAAATAACACGCTAAAGGTGCTAACATTATTCTATCACTTCAAGATAGAGTGAATGGTCATGAGGACACCACATGAAGTTAATGTAAAACTTTAATGGAATTTACACAATGAGGAAGCAGGGATTCTTTCTCTCATTTTCTATATCGGTCACATATAGCACACGTGGTATGAAACACGTGTTACATTGAATTTTATTCTAAATAAGACTGCATATGTCTTTATATTATTTACTATACAGATCTTAGTTCAGTCACAACTCTCGTGACAAATCTAAGTTCTTAAAGCTCATCTCTCTTTGGTGCCACATTTAGATCTCACATTTGGTTTGATCAGGTATCAATAATAATGAGGTCTATCATGATCGGTTCTAATATATATATATATATATATATATATATATATATATATATATGTGTGTGTGTGTGTGTGTGTGTGTGTGTGTGTGTGTGTGTGTGTGTGTCTCATCTCAGCTTGTTATCTCAGCAGTTGAAGCGACCACACGTGTAATAATGACGGTCTCAACCTGACGACATATTTCTATTACATTATGTGTGTAATTATGCTAGTATTAACAATAACTTTTCTTACTATTAAAGTTATGTCACAATCCTCTCAATCTAGGATTATATTGGTAAACATTCACCAATCTCTTGGGATAATTTCTATTAGGTCTTGTACATATCACAATGTATACTAATTAGTTATTCAAACTTTGAAGGTATGTCATAATCTTCTTGACAGCATCTCAATGCTATAATCTAGGATTATATTGTTGTCCACTCACCAATCATACAATGTGACTATTGATAGACTTTGTACATATCACAATATACATGAAACTCTATATGGTACTAATTTGAGGAACTTGTAATTAATATCTTGATCTGATGGAGTTTCAAGGTACACATGGATGCTTAGAGTTTGTAATTTCACAATAAGAATATCTATGAGCTTATAATTGCTCATTCTTAATCAACTCTCACTCCTAATATATATAAGCCACCTTGCTTTTAAAATCTCAAGAAATTTGAGAATTACCATTTCATTATAATATTTTTACAAACTCTACATTATTTCTAGCCAAGACATATAATCCACATATATAGATAACATAAAAATTATCCTTAACCTATGTAATGTACTTACCATGGCTATATTTAGTCATAATTAATCTGTAAGACATTGCAGCTTGATGAAATAAAATATACCACTTTTCAGAGGATTGTTTCAAACCACACATTAATTAAGCAAGCACATGTATGCTCTCTTGGTCTTTTAAAACAAAAATTTACAAGCTATTCCATGTAAATCTCTTCATCTAGTTTTCTATCGAGAAGTATATTCATTACATCTACTGATGTAATTTCAGGTTCAAATGTGAGACTAGTGCTAGAATAAGGCGTATGGAAAAAAACTTTACTTCCAGAGAATAAGTTTCTTCATTTACGATTAATCACGCCTTATACCTCTCATTAGTACTTTTCGTCTTATGTATGATATATGTGGAACCCATATGTTCATAATTGTCTAATGACCGGGCGGTAAGTGAATCAAGTCCCGGATATGATCACTTTTCTATAGTCCATCTCTCCTTCCATTGCTTTCATTAATATATTCACTTAGTAGACAGAAGTGATAGATCAATTCTAAAATCTTTGGCTCATCACTGTCAAGAGAAGTAATCATCAAAACATCCCTTTCAATCTCCGAAAGATGACATGGGATAATTTGTGATTATTTCCACGAGTTGGTAAATTATTATGGTGGTTGATTCAATAGTTGTTTCACTCTCACTAGGGATGAAAGATCCATGCATATTTCTACTCCCACTAGGGTGTAGACTTCCATTTCCACTCCTACTAAGGATGGAAGATCCATGTAGAATTCCACTCCCACTAGGGATTGAGGTCAAGTTAAATTTTAATTTACAGCTACTCACGTATTACCACAGATCATCTAATTCTAAAATTAGAAATCTATATTAAATTTACTTCTACTAAGATTTTCATTCTCTAATAATGACATTTTGTGATTTTAATTCAGTCACACTTCTATCTAATTGAACACAAACGTTTATTTCATCCTTTTGAATGCACAAAGTATCAAACACATATACAACTTCTCTTCTTGCATTCAATTTCTCATTTTTATGAGATGGATTTTAAATATAACCTGCATACCTCTAGGGTTTTCGATTAGTTAAACCAGGCTACCTACCTATCTAGAATTCATATGGAGTGGAAGTGTTTGATCAAATGGAACTTGATTAAGTAAGTAGGCAACAATCAAGTAAGATATATTCAAGATACTAATTAATTTACTTGTGCCATCACATACTTAACCATTTCCAATAGTATTTAATTCCTTCTTTCCACTATATAAATTTGTTATTGAGTCTTAGGAATAAATAAATATCTTTCTATACCTTTCTTGTTAAGTAATTCCTTGAACCATTCAGAAAGATATTTTCATACTCGGTTTATTCTTTAAACTCAAAAGTTTATCATCTAATATGATCCTCAACCAAACAATCCAATGCAATCTAGTGCTTTCAATTTATGGGAGATCAAATAGATATGTCTGAGACATCTAAAGATATTAATGAATATAACTAGATTTGAAATTTTATGTCTGGCCTTTACACTCATTCAATCACAAATGTAATAATGAAATAGTTGTAATTAAATTTCTAATCTAGTTCCATATTAAATGGTTTTCTTGTTTTTTTTTTTTTGCTAGATAATTATGCATGACCTTTAAGATAAATGAGTCCAATTAGTCCTCTCTGACTAATATAATCATTCTATCTAGTCTAACATGACTTAATCTAGCGTGTCGAAATATCAATATCATTACCGTTGTAATGATTGAAAAACAAAAAAAAATATAAACGTCCCTACTAACGTATAATATTATAAAACCATTGAACAACTATCAAGTCCCATATGAATATAATTTGCTAAAATAATATTCATATAACCATCATATTCAATAATGATAACCCAAATCAATAAGGATAACCGCGGACACTAAAATCCAATTAGATCTCAAGTGTATATTAGAACATCGTGGAGTACACAAATTTAGGCTACCATGCAAACCCAGCTTGTAGGTACATAACTCCAAAATTGTTCTAACACTTATACATTTTCACTATCTACTGTCCACAAAGGATGAGATTCAAAGAGAAAATACATAGCTAGCAAGAAACTTAAGCATAACTTAACAAATTCTTGAGTTTGGGTTTTACTCTTTTCGACTCAATGCATTAATGAGTGAAAATGACTCAGCTTTTCACAACTGCAATTATATTTGTATTCTTCCTCAATTATTTATCCTTCAACTTCTTGCATATTCAGATCTAAGATTAAGTAGTTATGACTAGATTCTCTTCCCCTTTTGAAAATATCTATTTCCACTAATATGCTCAAAACTTAAAGTTAGTACAAGTTGGGATCATTCATATAAAATTGGGTAGAAGCCTAAGCCGCCTCTAAGCGCTCATCTTCTACTACCGAAATGATGCGATCAATACATGTCATATTAATTTTATATATTCCAACTATCAGAATAGATTAGATCGTTTAGTCGGTATATCATGTTTTATATCCTTATTGGAGGTTGCCACTAATTTTGGCGCTTCATATAAGTACTCAAAAAACTTGTTACCGTACCTACTAAAATTTTAGTACTCAAAATACTACTAAAATTGCCCTTCAATCCAAATTTTCAAAGGTAAACCACTTTAATTAAATCTTATTGTACTTATAAAACACACATATGAGGTTATTATTTAAGCTACTTCGCAACATAACGCGAGTAATTTAACTTCTAGTTTGATAAGCTTTCACATTTTGTATGTTGAAAATAAGTACTATACTGAGGTTCAATTGTGGTTCATATTTTATTCTTAAGAGCTTCTTACTCTTAAAATACACTAAACCTTTTTTGTATCTATTTCCTAGATTACACGATTTAGTTTATCATTATCAATTGGCCACAATATTATAGATATAAAATCTATATCTTATTCTAATCTATGTAGGGACATACAATCTAATATGCAAGCATATTAACTGCTAAAAAATACACATAATTACTTTTCCTGCAAACACAAATTGAAAAAAATGATGAAACAATTTAAGGTACAGAATCAAACAAGTCGTCAAAGCACCTAATTACCATTCGTTTCCAAAAATTTAATCATCATAATTTCAATATGTTGTGTAAAATTCTAATTCTAATATTGTATTCAACAATTTAGAATTCCCAAAACAAGTATTCATATAAATAACAAAATATTACAATGTACAAGTCCCAAAAAAATATTTTATGGGTCAAACCGACTTTTACTACAAAGTAAATAAACCAAAATTATTGACTTTAGAACGGTTTATTAAAACAATAAGGTTTTCTAAAATACGGGACTTTGCATGCAATTCTTTATATACATTTCATAATCATATCGATTATCAATGAGAAAGACTCTCTAAGTCTTCACAACTCATCTAATTGCCATTTTCTTAAATCTTGGTCCTCTTATATGTGCAATAACTCATGTGCCTAGCATTATGAATATTCATTGCGGATGTAGTAGATCGCCTCACATTCCCAAGAATTAAACGGTCATCTACGATTTATAGGTCACAAGTTATATGACCAAAATACATCGTGGTACCTTACTCTAGCTTTTCCAACCTTATAGATCTATTAACTCTTAGGAAATTTCACTAAAAGACTTTCCACTGCATCTCTCCATATAAAAGCCCGAGTCCAAATTGACTGTGGCTATATGTCATTGAGAAGATTCATGAAATCTTCTCCATTAAGACATATGAGATGATGCAGATTTATTCTAAAAAATTTCAAAGTCACTTGGAAGAAATTGTCTCTTAATAACCTTGTACATTTCCAATGTCCATTCTAATAAAATTTCTTATTTACGATTGCATAATTAATTAGACAGAATTCTAAACAAAGGCTTTTCAATGTATATATATGATGAGGACCAGCCAATTGATCACAATTTGACTAAGGTTAGAAAAGATCCAGATCCTTTAACCATTCATGGAGGACCAATGACAAGAGCTAAAGCTAAAAGGATGAAAGAAGCCTTAACTTGTTTAATGGGAAGCATTTGGAAGGAGCAAGCTAGTCAAGATTTGGTCAAGGTTCTAAGGATGCAAGAAGAGTATAAAATGGTTAACATATTTCAAACAAGTCCAAATCCCGAAGACAAGAGTCCAGTCTTGTTAGAATGAAGTATTCTAGCCTATCTCGAAGAATAAAAGGCCATTCGGCCATGTTGGGTTTTGTGGGCCAATTTTATAATTAGTTTAGGTTTAATTATGTTGGGTTTTGTGAGCTTATTTTCTTATTAGTTTGGGTTTAATTGTGTTGGGTTTTGTGGGCTTATTTTATGAATAGTTTGGGTTTTTTGTGTTGGGTGAGTTCATGTGTTCTTTGATTAGGAATAAGGAGTTACAAAGGCTGAATACTTTATGGCCATTATTTATGGTCTAAATGTCATTTAGTGGGAGGTTACACATTTAATGGGAGGTTATATTTGTGTTGTATTGTCATTGGCCTTTGTTCTATATAAACAAGGCTGCTTTTTCTATGTAAGGCAGAGATTTGAGTAATATAAACTTATTTGAGCACTTTGTGAGTGTTTTGTTTTTAAGTTCTTGCATGAACTTTGGAACTTATCAAGGTTATTCAGCTTGTGGCGTTGAACAACCTCAAAAATCTTTGTTTTGCCTTTAAACTTATCAAACTTCATAGTTTGTGGCGTTATGGGGAAATCAAAGTGCTGTTCTAATTAGCTTTTATCATCATTCCATTAATAAAGTGATTAGAATAGTTTCTCTTACCTCAATCTTGAACGATCGGGTTTGTTTCAATTAGTTGGAGGGTGTTAAATTGCATTCCATATGTATCATAGCTCTTTAGCTATTGGGGTGTATGGTTGCTAAGTTAGTTTTCTTCTGATTATAAGGCCTTAATGGCCGAATTATCTTGTTTCCTTTTAGGATGGCTTATAGCCTTTCTTTTCGTTTAGGGTTTTAGTATATAAAGGAACGAATTGGATGTAATTCGACAGACTTGAATTGAATAAAAAAATTTGTGAGATTTCATCTCTTTTTTGTTCTGAAAACTTGACTTATCACTCACATCTTCTTCTTGTTCTTGAGTGTGCCGTCTTCAACTTCTTGATACCATTGGTTCTTACCTTCTTATAGGTAACAGGTCATAGTCCGATAACGTTTTTGTTTGTAAACTTGGTTAGAAAACGATCCTTCGTTACCATATATTGGTTCCGGGTCTTACTGCTCTTGGTGAGGTTCATATCATGCTATAAGATTTGTTAAACTAGAAATCACTTTATTAATATGAAAAGATTGTCAAATACATTATTATATTCTTGCTAGCGAGCATAATCCCGGCACTCTCAACATATGGTCAAGCTTCTCCGTACTCAAAGTCATCTTAGCAATCAACTCTCAAGCCTCTCTAAGCTCCTCCTTCAAGCTTTCTTCCACCTTTATTCTATTATTCACTTTCTCACTTAAGGGAGTCACCTCGGTTTATAGATTGAGGTTCTCTTCCGTTTACCTTCGAACCTCTTTCTTCATCTTCAACCTTGAGCTTTGAAAATGCTCAATGAACCCTTCAAGGTTCATACTCTCTACAATTCCAATTGTAAAGTGAGATGAGGAACTCTCATTACTCGAGTCATCTTTTTTTTTTTGTATTTCCACCTTTTCATCACTTGAGGATGTGATGCTCTCATCACTTTCCCTCTTGGTAGCTTCATAAAAATTACTTCTAGCTACCTCTTCATCTTGATATGAACCTCACCAAGAGCAGTGAGACCCGAAACCAACATATGGTAACGAAGGATCGTTTTCTAACCAAGTTTATAAACAAGAACGTTATCGGACCGCGACCCGTTACCTATAAGGAGGTAAGAACCAACGGTATCAAGAAGTTGAAGAAGCCACACTCAAGAACAAGAAGAAGATGTGAGTGATAAGTCAAGTTTTCAGAACCAAAAAGAGATAAACTCTCACAATTTTTTTATTCAATTCAAGTCTGTCAAATTACATCCAATTCGTTCCTTTATATACTAAAACCCTAAACGAAAAGAAAGGCTATAAGCCATCCTAAAAGGAACAAGATAATTCGGCCATTAAGGCCTTATAATCAGAACAAAACTAATTTGAGAAACTATTGACTTGCTCCCTAATTGGAAAACTAAATCTGGAAACAAATCAGCCCCTTAATTTGGGAAACAAATCAACTATTATGCTTTGGAAATTAAAAGGGAATAAATCAGCCAAAGTTGACTCTTCTCCTAGCTTGTGCCACACACCCAAGTCTTCCTTATTCAGCCCAATCAATTGCCTTGATGACATTAATTATGCCTTGGTCTTCATTCATGTGGGCTTATCTTGGACTTCAACAATTCAAAATCAGCCCAAGTGTCTTGAATTCGGCCATTTAGTGCTTCTTTGAATCTCTTAGCTCTTGCCCTTGTTATTGGCCCAACCGGAACATGCAATGGATTATTTGATGCAGCTGCCTTATTCTCATCATTCCCTCCCTCTTGAAAAGGATTTGTCCTCAAATCGTCACCTACATAAAAAGGAGACAAATCAGAAACATTGAAGCTTGCACTAACATTGTACTCACCTGGAAGATCCAACTTGTATGCATTGTCATTGATTCTTTCAATCACTTGAAATGGGCCATCTCCCCTTGGAAGTAGTTTAGAACTCCGCTGGGATGGGAATCGTTCCTTCCTCATATGCTACCACACCCAATCACAGGGCTCAAACACAACCTTCTTACGCCCTTTATTTGCTTGATTGGCGTAATGCTTAGTTCGTCTCTCTACGTTTTCCCGAGTCTTTTCACGGATTTGCTTAACAAAATCTGCCTTTTTCTTTCCATCCAAGTTAACATGCTCATTCACAGGTAAAGGAATTAAATCCAAAGGAGTCAATGGGTTAAAACCATACACAATTTCAAAAGACGAAAAATGAGTTGCAGAATGCAGGCTCCTATTATAAGCAAACTCTATATGCGGCAGACAATCCTCCCATATTTTCAAGTTCTTTTGTATTATAGCACGCAACAAGGTAGATAAAGTCCTATTAAATACTTCAGTTTGACCATCAGTTTGTGGATGACAAGTAGTAGAAAATAAAAGTTTAGTGCCTAACTTACCCCACAAAGTCTTCCAAAAGTAGCTTAAGAACTTAGCATCTCTATCCGAAACAATGGTCTTAGGCATGCCATGCAATCTAACAATTTCTTTGAAGAACAAATCAGCAATATGTGATGCATCATCGGTTTTATGACAAGGAATGAAATATGCCATTTTAGAAAACCTATCAACAACCACATATAAAGAGTCCCTACCTCTTTTTGACCTAGGCAAACCCAACACAAAATCCATAAAAATATCAATCCAAGGTCCACTAGGTATAGGCAAATGAGTATACAATCCATGAGGCTTAATCCTAGACTTGGCTTGTCTACAAGTAATGCATTTCTCACAGATTCTTTCTACATCACGTTTCATATGAGGACAAAAAAAATGTTCATGTAAAGTATCTAGCGTCTTAGCTACACCAAAATGCCTCATCAAACCTCCCCCATGAGCTTCTCTAACAAGCAATTCACGCAAAGAACTCTTAGGCACACATAATTTAGTTTCTCTAAACAAAAATCCATCGTGCCTATAAAATTTACCAAATGCAGCCTTTTCACATGCATTGAACACATTGCCAAAATCAGAATCTTCCACATACAACTGTTTAATGTATTTAAAACCATACAATTTAGCATCCAAAGTAGAAAGTAGAAAGTAGAACGTACCTTCTTGACAGAGCATCAGCGACCACGTTTTCCTTACCCTTTTTGTACTTGATCACATATGGAAATGTTTCAATGAACTCCACCCATTTGGCATGCCGCTTATTTAGCTTGTGTTGCCCCTTTATATGCTTCAAGGACTCATGATCCTTGTGAATCACAAATTCTTTTGGCCAAAGGTAGTGTTGCCAATTTTCCAATGCTCTAATCAAAGCGTACATCTCCTTGTCATAGGTAGGATAATTCAAGGCTGCTCCACTTATCTTCTCACTAAAATATGCAATGGGACGACTTTCTTGCATTAGAACAGCTCCAATACCTATTCCTGAAGCATCACAATCAATCTCAAAAGTTTTAGCAAAGTCAGGAAAAGCAAGCAAATGTGCATTAGTTAATTTTTCCTTAATCAAGTTAAATGCCTTTTCTTGTTCATTACCCCACTTAAAACCCACATTCTTTTTGATAAATTCGGTTAAAGGTGCAACTACACTACTAAAATCTTTCACAAACCTCCTATAAAAACTAGCCAACCCACGAAAACTTCTCACTTGTCCCACATTGGTAGGTTTCGGCCACTCCTTAATTGCCTTAACCTTTTCTTCATCAACCCCAATTCCCTTAGCACTAACAACAAAGCCCAGAAATACAAGTTTATCGGTGCAAAAGGTGCACTTTTTGAGATTAGCAAACAACTTTTTTGTTCTTAAAACACCTAAAACAAGTTTTAAATGTTCAACATGCTCATCCAAGTTTTTGCTATAAATCGGAATGTCATCAAAATAAACAACCACAAACTTTCCAATAAAAGCACGCAAAACATGGTTCATTAATCTCATGAAAGTACTTGGTGCATTAGTTACTCCAAAAGGCATAACTAACCACTCATATAATCCATATTTTGTTTTGAAAGCAGTTTTCCACTCATCACCTTCCTTCATCCTAATTTGATGATATCCAATTTGAAGATCAATTTTAGTAAAAACAATAGAACCATGTAATTCATCAAGCATATCATCTAATCTAGGAATAGGATGTCGATACTTTGCAGTGATATTGTTGATGGCACGACAATCAATGCACATCCTCCATGTTCCATCATTCTTTGGCACAAGCAATACGGGAACAGCACAAGGACTCATGCTCTCACGTACATACCCCTTTTCCATGAGCTCACTAACCTGCCTTTGAAATTCCTTTGTCTCCTCAGGATTACATCTATATGCCGGTCTATTAAGGATGGGTGCTCCGGGTACAAAGTCAATTTGGTGCTCAATCCCCCTTATTGGTGGTAAACCAATAGGCATCTCTTCGGGAAACACTTCTTCAAAGTCCTGCAATAGAGAAACAACAACACTAGGCAAGGAAGGGTTAAGTTCATTAGTACTAAAGCAAGCCTCTTTGAACAAAAGTACAGTCATTGGCTGATTTGAAAATAGAGCCTTTTTGACCTCACTCTCCCTTGCATAAAAGCTTACTTGTTTTCTCTCTCTCTTTTTCTTTTTCATCTTTTTTTTTTCTTTTTTTTGCTATTTCATAATCCTTTTCTTTTCTCTCTCTTTCTTTTGAACTCTCACTCTCACTCTCTTTTTTGACATCTCTCTCTTTTCTTAACCTTACTTGATCTTCATACACTTGTTTTGGGGTTAAAGGTACAAGAGTGATTGATTTTTTATTGAGTACAAAGGAGTATCTATTGGTATACCCATCATGGGTCACATGCCTATCGAACTGCCATGGTCTCCCTGATGAGAATCAAGAAGTCATCAAATGATCCATTGCATGTTCCGGTTGGGCCAATAACAAGGGCAAGAGCTAAGAGAATCAAAGAAGCACTAAATGGCCTAATTCAAGACACTTTGACTGATTTTGAATTGTTAAAGTCCAAGATAAGCACACATGAAGACCAAGCCGTAATTAAGGTCATCAAGGCAATTGATTAGGCTGAATAAGGAAGACTTGGTCATGTGGCACAAGCTAGTTAACTTTGGCTGATTTATTTCCTTTTAAATTCCAAAGAATAATAGTTGATTTGTTTCCCAAATTAAGGGGCTGATTTGTTTTCAGATATAGCTTTCCAATTAGGAAGATAGTTAATAGTTGCTAGTTTAGTATTTATTTATTTTTCCTATATTTGTTTGCATTTATTTTCATGATTGTAAAGCATTAATTGCCTAATATTTATTCCCTTTTAGGTCTTAGATATTTTTAGTATAAAAGGGACAGATTTATGTTATTTGAAAATAGATTTAAATTGAAATAAATTTATAGAGAATTTTTCTCTTTGGTTCTTCATAGAACTATGAACTTATCAAGGTTCCACCTTGTGGCGTTCAAACCTTGACTTATCACTCACATTCTTTCCTATTCTTGAGTGTGGCATCTACAATTTTCTTGATACCGTTGGTTCTTACCTCCTTATAGGTAACGGGTCGCGGTCCGATAACATTTTTGTTTGTAAACTTGGTTAGAAAACGATCCTTCGTTACCATATATTGGTTCCGGGTCTCACTTCTCTTGATGAGGTTCATATCAGTTGGTCAGAGCTTAGGCTTCTAAATCAGGTTTAATCTATCCTTGTTCTTCTTCGTTTATTTTTATTTTTTTCTATTTGATCTAAAAAAAAATCAGATCCGTTACAAATAAAAAAAAGTTTTATCAGATCCGTTACAAAAAAAAAAATTTATTAGATCCGTTATAAAAAAAAAAGGAGGTCCAAAAAAAAAAGATCTTGAAAGAAAAATACATTTTTTTATGTTGTGTAGTTGAACTTATTTCAATTTTTTTTCTATTCCTTTTTTTGATTCCGTGTGTTGATATTAAAAAAAAAGGCAAGAGAGTGTGAGCTCATCAGAGGGTAAAAGCCAAAAGAATTAAGTAAAACACGAGTGAGTGCCACAATATTTGAGAGTAAACACGTGAGGGAGTGTTGTGAGGCTTACTATTATTTTTTTACAGGTTTCAAATATGTCACGTGATAAAAGTAGAGACTTATCTGATGATGCACTAGAAACGATAGATCTCAAGTTTTTGTATAAAGCCATACAAAAAAACATGGACCGAATGGAGATTAAGATTGGTGAGGTGCATGATAGGATAGATAAGGTGGAGTCTAATTCACAAAGGGTGCAACCAATTAGGGTTCCTAAGGTGGACCGAAGAGAAAGAAACCCACCTAGGAATGACTGTGAAGATGATTATGGGATTGACCTAGAGGAGGATGATCGCATGTCTAATGTGGGCGCAAACAGATTTTAACTTGGAATTGGAGGTAGAGGAGTTAGGAATGGAAATAGAGGAGATAGGTATGGAGAGCTTTGGGTGGCAAGAAGGGCTCTTAGTGCTCAAGCCAAGGAAGATGATGAGGTACAACGTGACAATATTTTTCACACTCGCTGCCATGTTAATGATAAGGTATGTAGCATGATTATTGATGTAGGGAGTTTTACTAATGTGGCTAGCACTATTTTTGTGGAGCAACTGAATTTGGCCACTTTGAAGCACCCAAAACCTTATAAGCTACAATATGATAGTGGGGAAATCAAGGTGACTAAACAGGTGTTGGTGTCGTTTTCAATTGGAAATACAAAGATGAAGTCCTTTGTGATGTGGTACCAATGAATGCGAGTCATATCCTTTTAGGGAGACCATGGCAATTTGATAGGCATGTGACGTATGATGGGTATACCAATAGATACTCCTTTGTACTCAATAAAAAGTCAATCACTCTTGTACCTTTAACCCCAAAACAAGTGTATGAAGATCAAGTTTTAAGAAAAGAGAGAGATACCAAAAAAGAGAGTGAGAGTGAGAGTGAGAGTTCAAAAGAAAGAGAGATAAAAGAAAAAGAGTCCGAAATAGCAAAAAAAGAAAAAAAGATGAAAATGAAAAAGAGGCTGATGAGAAAAAAAGAGAGAGAAAACCAGCGAGTTTTTATACAAGAGAGAGTGAGATTAAAAAGGCTTTGTTTTCAAATCAGCCAATGATTGCACTTTTGTACAAAGAGACATGGTTTTAGTACTAATGGAATTAACCCTTCATTGCCTAGTGTTGTTGCTTCTAATTTGCAAGGCTTTAATGAAATGTCGCAGGCTATCAACAACATTATGGTGAAGATTCGAGGACGAATCCTTTTGAAGAGAGGGGGAATGATGAGAATCAAGAAGCATCACCAAAGGAACCATTGCATATTCCAATTGGGTAAATTAAAAGGAAGCAAGAGGATCAAAGAAGTATTAAATGATGGGCTGATTCCGAGTTGCTAAAGTAAAAATTCTGCCCACATGAAGACCAAATCCGGGCTGAACTTCGTGGACCTCTATAGAGAGCATCTAAAGTCAGATCGTCTATTATAATATGTTTTCGGAAAGCCCAAGACAAGATCTACAGATGATATGAAGACCCTTTCCTCCAAAACAGATCACAAAAAGTCCAAATTTGGCCATCTATCTTATTGCGCGAAGACTTGAGTTGAGGAGTCCGAATTTCAACATATTTCCTATATTTTGGGCGACGTATGGTTGGAGGAGAATTCAATTTCAGCATATTGCTTATTTTATTTATTTTCCCAAATAAAGAGTTGATTTGTTTTCCAAATAAATGGCTGATTTGTTACCCAAATTCAGCTTTCCAAATAAGGAACAAATCAACTAGTTGCTAGTTTAGTATTTATTTACTTTTCTAAAGTTGTTTGCATTTATTTTCCTGATTGTAAGGCATTAATTGTCTAATATTTATTCCCTTTTAGGTCTTAGATATTTTTAGTAAAAAAGGGACTAATTGATGTAATTTGAGGATAGATTATGAATTGAAATAAATTTTAGATAATTTTCTCTTTGGTTCTTCATAGAACTTGTAAACTTATCAAGGTTCTACCTTGTGGCGTTCCAACCTTGACTTATCACTCACCTTCTTTCCTATTCTTGAGTGTGGCGTCTACAACTTTCTTACCTACTTATAGGGAACGGGTCGCGGTCCGATAACGTTATTATTTATAAACTTGATTAGAAAATGATCCTTCGTTACCATATATTGGTACTGGGTCTCACTGCTCTTGGTGAGGTTCATATCACTCCCCAAAAGGATATGGCTCGTATTCATTGGTACCACATCACAAAGGACTTCATTTTTGTACTTTCCAATTGAAAACGTCCCCAACACTTGTTTAGTCACCTTGATTTCCCCACTATCATTTAACCACTGTAACTTATATGGTTTTGGATGCCTCAAAGTGGCTAAATTCAATTTCTCCACAAAATTAGTGCTAGCCACATTAGTACAACTCCCCCCATCAATGATCTCACTTTATACCTTATCATTAACATGACAGCGGGTATGAAAAATGTTGTCACATTGTACCTCATCATCTTCCTTGGCTTGAGCACTAAGAGCTCTTCTCACAACCAAAAGCTCTCCGTCCACCGGATATTCAATATCACTTGCATCCTCCAAAAGTGGCATGGACTCATCATCAGATTCACCCTCAGATTCGATCTCACCATCATTCTTCAAAACCATTACTCTCTTGTTTGGGCATTGAGATGCAATATGGCCTTCTCCCAAACACTTAAAGCACTTAATGTCACGATTTCTAGAAGGTTGAGAATCTGATGTACCTTGTTTTAATGTGCCTCCGACTTTATGATCTCTGGAAGGTTCGGCCTTGGCCTTGAAACTAGGCTGGTTATCTCTCTTGCTTCAATTCGGTTTCCATGATGATGAAGAACCGGAATTTTGCCCAACCCGTGTGGAACTCTTTCTCTTCAACTGTTGTTCCACCTTAATTTCCATATGTACCATGTCACTCAATTCAACATAATGTTGCAACTCCACCACATTTTCTATGTCTCGGTTTAGTCCACTTAAAAACCTAGCCATAGTAGCCTCTCGGTTTTTCTCTACATCAGATCGAATCATGGCTATCTCCATCTCTTTATAGTAATCTTCAACACACTTAGACCCTTGAGTAAGGGTTTGTAATTTTTGAAACATACCCCTATAATAGTGACTCGGAATGAAACGCTTTCTCATGACAACTTTCATCTCCTCCCAAGTCTCAATAGGTCTTTCTCCATTTCGTCTTCTACTCACAATCAATTGATCCTACCAAACGAGAGCATAATCAGTAAATTATATGGCATCTAACTTTACCTTCTTTAATTCAGAATAGTCATGGCAGTCAAATACCAATTCTATTCTTTTCTCCCATTCTAAATAAGCTTCGGGATCGGTTTTACCTTGGAACGTTAGGATTTTCACCTTTATACTACCCGAATTATTATCAGCCCTCTCTCCATACCTATCTCCTCTATACCCATACCTATCTTCTCTATTCCCATACCTAACTCCTCTACCTCCCATTTCACGCCTCAATCTACCCGCACCCACATTGGACATGCGATCACCCTCCTCTAGGTCATTCCCATAATCATCTTCATAATCATCCCTAGGTGGGTTTCTTTCTCTTCGTTACACATTAGGAACCCTAATTGGTTGCACCTTTTGTGAACTAGACTCCACCTTATCTATCCTATCATGCACCTCACCAATCTTAATCTCCATCCGCTCCATATTTTTTTGTATGGCTTTATACAAAAAATTAAGATATATCGTTTCTGGTGCATCATTAGATAAGTCTTTACTTTTATCACGTGACATATTTGAAACCTGCAAAACAAAAGAATTAGTAAGCCTCACAAACACTCCCTCACGTGTTTACTCTCAAAGATGGTAGCACTCATAATCGTGTTTTCACTCAATTCTTTGGCTTTTACCCTCTGATGAGCTCACACACTCTTGCCTTTTTCCCACTCTTTGTTAACTCTTTCAGTTTTTTATTTTTGACTTATACGAACACTCACAAGAAGTACAAGAAAAATAGAAGTAATAAAGCAAAAATGACAAGAATAATGAAGACGAAATTCTTTAGCTATTTTTTTTTTTGAATATCAATGCACGGAATCAAGATAAGGAATAGAAATAGTTGATATAGGTTCAACTACAAGACCTAAAAAAAAATTTGTATTTTTTTTTTACCGACCTTGATCAAGTGAACTCAAGCAAGCCTTTGGTCCTTTTTTTTTTTTGGTACTGGATTTGATCAAACGTTTTTTTTTAACCGACCTTGATCAAGTGGACTCAAGTAAGCTTTTGGTACTTTTTTGTTTTTTTTTGGTACCGGATTTGATCAAGCGTTTTTTTGTTGTTGTTGTTGTTGTTGTTGTTATTGTTGAAACAAACGAATATAGAGAAGAGAAAGAACAAGATAGATTAAACCTGATTTAGAAGCCTAAGCTCTGATACCAACTGATATGAACCTCACCAAGAGCAGTGAGACCCGGAACCAATATTTGGTAAAGAAGGATCGTTTTCTAACCAAGTTTATAAACAAGAACGTTATCAGACCGCGACCCGTTAACTGTATCAAGAAGTTAAAGACGCCACACTCAAGAACAAGAAGAAGATGTGCGTGATAAGTCAAGTTTTCAGATCCAAAAAAGAGATGAACTCTCACAATTTTTTTATTCAATTCAAGTCTGTCGAATTACATCCAATTCGTTCCTTTATATACTAAAACCCTAAACGAAAAGAAAGGCTATAAGCCATTCTAAAAGGAATAAGATAATTCGACCATTAAGGCCTTAAAATCAGAAGAAAACTAATTTGAGAAAACTATTGACTTGCTCCCTAATTGGAAAGCTAAATCTGGAAACAAATCAGCCCCTTAATTTGGGAAACAAATCAACTATTATTCTTTGGAAATTAAAAGGGAATAAATCAGCCAAAGTTGACTCTTCTCCTAGCTTGTGCCACACACCCAAGTCTTCCTTATTCAGCCCAATCAATTGCCTTGATGACATTAATTATGCCTTGGTCTTCATGTGGGCTTATCTTGGACTTCAACAATTCAAAATCAGCCAAAGTGTCTTGAATTAGGCCATTTAGTGCTTCTTTGAATCTCTTAGCTCTTGCCCTTGTTATTGGCCCAACCGGAACAAGCAATGGATCATTTGATGCAGCTGCCTTGTTTTCATCACATCTACTCCTTTTTCAAGGTCACTACTTAATTCTTTGTTGTTTTTTTCTACATCTTCCACAAATGTGGCTCCAAAAGCCGTGTAGTTAAGAATAACCTCTTCATCACTTGAGGAATCTTCTTCACTTCCACTATCACTTGATGAGCCAGCCACCACATTTCCTTTCTTCTTATTTTTCAAATTAGCACACTCGATGGCTATGTGACCGAATCCTTTAAACTCATAGCATTGAATTCCCTTCTTGGAATCCATCTTGTGAGATTTCTCCACTTTCTTGAAGGGATTCTTGTGCTTTAATTCCGTTCCTTTGGATCCAAAGCCCTTCTTGTTAATTTTGATGAACTTCTTGAAATTCTTCACTGTGAGGGCCATTGCCTCATATGAGTCATCCTCATCCTTCTCCACTTTGGAGGTCTTTAAAGCCACACTCTCTTGCTTCGTGGAAGGTGTGGGTGTAGAGGTCCACCTAGTCTCATAGGCGAGAAGCCTTCCAATCACTTCACTCGGCCTCATTGACTTGTAATCACTATTTTCTTCAAGAGCCATCACCTTAGATTCGAATCTAGGAGGAAGTGACCTCACGATCTTTTGCTTGATCCTTCTATCCGAATATGGGTCACCTAGTTGATGGCTTTGATTTACGATGTCCATCAACTTCACTTGGAAGTTATTAAAGCACTCTTCCTCCTCTATCCTAATCATCTCAAATTGTGTTTGGAGAACTTGAAGCTTAGAGTCCTTGACCACTTCGGTTCCTTCATGAGCCGTTTGTAGAATCTCCCAAGCCTCATTTGCATTCCTAGTTTTTTGAACCAACTTGTATTGATTGTCGTCCATGGCACACAAGATGGCATGCATTGCCTTGTTGTTCCACTTGGAAGCTTCAAATTCTTGTGTGCCCCATTGAGACTTAGGCTTAAGGACTTCATCTCCATCATCGGTGGTTATTGTTGGATGCGTGTAGCCATCTTCAATTGCCATCCATGCACAGTCATCTATTTGGAAAATATAGGACTTCATCTTACCTTTCCACGATGCATAATTATCACCCTTAAGCAAATGTGGTCTTATGCTTGAAGCTCCCCTTTTACTCATCCCAAGCTAACTCGTAGTCTTTGGGTTGTAAATGAGATGCGGATGAAATGCAATAAACAAACAAGCAAAATGAAAAATGCAAGACACACACAAAACACGGATCACCTAAGTATGTCTAGGCACCTGCTCTGATACCAATTGAAAGTTCCCTAAAGTGTGTCTAATAACCTAGAGGGGGAGGGGGTGAATAGGTTTTAATCAAGTCAATTACCAATTTTTCTTGATTAGTCAATATTTAAAATTCACCCAATGAAGCAAACATACAACATCAAGTGTAAAGTGTGGAAAATAAAATGAACACTTGATCTTTACATGGAAACCTTCCAAATGGGAAAAACCACGGGCTGATATGTGCACCACACATTCGATCCTCAAATTTACTATTGAATGAAAGTCTACAACCTAGGTTGACCTCCCGTCATACCCTCCCATCACTAACCCTTTCACTCTACTCGACAAGTCTTAGGATCGACTTGCTTCTACACTAACCAATTAGTCACAAGGCTTAACCTCATTAAAAAGTTACAAACAACCTAAGTGAATATGATTAATATTCAAACATGCAAGTAGTGCTAGGCTACACTAAATGCTTATCTAGAAATTCAAAGATGTCAATAAATGCAATTCTTAGATATCAATATCTAAATGCAAGTGTAAGAAGACCTAACTAGATATAGCTATAAAAGACTAATATCTAGTTATCAAATAAAATCCAATCAACAAAAGTTGTCATGAACATGGCAAGGAACAATCAATGCAATTAACAAATGCAATCAAATAAACCTAAACAATATCTGAATGCAAAGCATACAGATTTAGCTAGAAGGGTAAAATCGTTCTAATTGCTAGATATCATAAAACAGTATCCTCAATCAACAATCAACATCACAAGCATGTCATAAGAGCTTTTAAACACAATAGCATGCATTTAATTTGCAATAAAAGCTAAACCTAGGCATACATGTCATAAGGATGAAAAGAAGCATTCTAGAACTTGTAAAAGATACCTAGTCAAGAAACATATGAAGGCCCATGCTTGGAAGATGAAGAATGGTGATGTATGTGCATGAAATTGAGTTTGGTTGAGTAAAAAAGTGTTCTTGGAGCTCTCTCTCAGAGTCAATTTCTCTCTCTCGGGGATTCAATTTTAGAGTTCTAGGTGTGATTTGGAAAGAATATGATATATAAGGTATAAAAACGACCTGCACAAGAAAAGACGTTTTTGCCCAAATCAGGTTTTTCGCTACTAGTTTCGCCTCTTGAGGGGGTAAAGAGTTTAGGAGCGAAAAGGGCTGCCAAAATATTCGCTACTTGTTTCGCACCAAGAGGGGGCGAAACGTTGAGCAAAATCTGCTCTTAGAACTCCACCTAGAAATTCAAACATATCAAAACGTGACCAAACAACTTCGAAACCTTTCGTATAATATACCGTTGATGGAAGTCTACTTTCTACTCCAATTAACAAAATGTGATTTGGATGACTGTAGTAAAAGTTATGGTCAAATGAGTGATCAAAGGTCAGAAACGGAAAACAACAGAGATGCCCTATTTTTATGGTCGCTTTTGAGATTTCAAAACCAATCCAAACGGTCATGAAATATTACGAATAATATACCATTGGAAAGGTATGGGTACAATTTGAATAGAAATTATCAAAGCTCATTTTGAAGCAATGTATAAAATGTTATAGTAACAAGACCATACAAAGGTCAGTTTTTTTAAAAATACTTAAATCATTGAAAACCATTCTTTCAAAATTAGACACATTACTCAAAATAAACAAACCAAATCTAACTCAATGCACACAAAAAGTAATCATATGATTAAAAGCAATGCGTGATCATGGAAACATAAATGCAATCATAGATGCGATAAAAAAAATACATGAAGTGCAAGTGTGATTGTGAAGGAATGCACACATGAGCAATGAGAAACAAGGAATAAATGCATGTCAATACAAATGCATGTTAGTGTGTGTGTGCAATTAAGTCTCTTCAAAGAGTTAAACAAGTGATATACCTTTGAAGTTTTAACTTGATCACGAGCAAAGCCGACCTAACCTACCCTTACATAATTATCCCCAAATACGGTTTGTCAATCGAAATAAGCCAATCAAAAACTGATGAACTAACAATTCCCTAGTTATGGAATTAGTTACACATGGCTAAGTTAGAAAGACAAACGAAAGAAAAGATAAAACCCATTGATTTCAGGTCTTCAATTGAAATCTTCTTCGTCTTCGAATCTTTGGATGTGCAAAGATGGTTGAAAGAATTGCTTTGTGTTTTGAAAGATATGGAAGGTGGTGTTGGCTGGAATGTCCCTTGAAAAATAGATAAAATATGTATGTATAGGTTCTCCCCAAAATAGGGTTTCTGAATTCCCTAGACAACAAGGAATACGCACGACTGCTTTCTATATCGCGGTATGGACATCATGCACAGGCTGCAGCATATGAAGTTGCGCTGTGTAGACAGCTCCACAGACATGACCTGGACAGCAGTACAGATCGCGGCTATGCAAGATGGCTCGACTGTGATTCTTCGCTCAATAGACCACAATGGAGACTTTACTTGGGCAGCGGCAATTGACAAAATTGCCCCCTTTTGCTTCAAATCTTCCAAACACAACATTAAGATCCAATATCTGAAAAAAATGCTCAAACACACAAATTAAATACCTAAAAATGCTCACGAAACAAGCAATTAATCGGAGGAAAGGGGATTAAAACATATACCAATAATGATCGATCAAATACCCCTAAACCTATATTTTCTTAGTCATCGAGCAAAACTAAGAAAGCAAAAACTAAAAACTAAACCTAAAAATAAAAATCCTAACTAATTAAGCCACTTTCGTAGGGAACACGATAGCATTGAGCATATGCTATAAGCCTTTAAAGTACCAATCATCTAAAATGCATTTGAAATGTGCCTATATTGAAACAATGCATGCAAAAGTCAATAAGTAAATAATATAGTTAAGTCACAAAACTGAATGCATTGCTCAATTTTTAATGAAAAGCCCATTCTCCAGACGTTCAAGTTTCAAAGTCACATTGACTAAATGCCATAGATGTAATTTGCCTCGACTCTAATTCTCATAGGATGTCACTTTTAATTTCTCACAGAATCTAGGCAAATACACTCATCAAGCATATGCAAAAGAAGTTATGCACAAGAAATTTCAAGATATTATCGCATATGAATATATAATAGAAAAACGCTTGATTTGATATGCAAAAGATCTCACGAAAGAATCAAGCATTATGAACAAGATTGACTCATTACTCACTTAGTAAGGATAACCAGCAGATCAATTACACTTTCATTGAGGTTGTTATGGAGCCATTGTGATGGAACTCATTAACTTAGCAACCATACACCCCAATAGCTAAAGAGCTATGATTCATATAGAATGCAATTTAACACCCTCCAACTAATTGAAACAAACCCGATCGTTCAAGATTGAAGTAAGAGAAACTATTCTAATCACTTTATCAATAGAATGATGATAAAAGCTAATTAGAACAGCACTTTGATTTCCCCAAAACACCACAAACTATGAAGTTTGATAAGTTTAAAGGCAAAACAAAGATTTTGAGGTTGTTGAACGCCACAAGTTGAATAAGCTTGATAAGTTCCAAAGTTCATGCAAGAACTTAAAAACAAAATACTCACAAAGTACTCAAATAAGTTTATATTACTCAAATCTCTGCCCTTACATAGAAAAAGCAGCATTGTTTATATAAAACAAAGGCCAAGGACAATACAACACAAATATAACTGCCCATTAATTGTGTAACTTCTCACTAAATGACATTTAGACCATGAATAATGGCCATAAAGTATTCAACCTTTGTAACTCCTTATTCCTAATCAAAGAAAACATGAACTCACACTTAACAAAATAAAACCCAACACAAAAACCCAAACTATTCATAAAATAAGCCCACAAAACCCAACATAGTTAAACCCAAACTAATTATAAAATAGGCCCACAAAACCCAATATGACCGAATGGCCTTTTATTTCATTCTAACAACGCTGGACTCTTGTCTTCGGGATTTGGACTTGTTTGAAACATGTTAACCATTTTATACTCTTCTTGCATCCTTAGAACCTTGACTAAATCTTGACTAACTTGCTCCTTCCAAATGCTTTCCATTAAACAAGTTAAGGCTTCTTTCATCATTTTAGCTTTTGCTCTTGTCATTGGTCCTCCATGAATGGTTAAAGGATCTGGATCTTTTCCAACCTTAGCCGAATTGTGATCAACTGGCTAGTCCTCATCACATTGGGTGAAGGTTAAGAAAGAATGGGAAATTAGAAATTCAAAAACTTAGGACCATACCATGAGAGTCTTCCATTACCTTTATGGCTTCGCACAAATTTCTCTCACTTTATTGCTAGTGAGATAACAACACTCCATATCCTCCTGATCTTTAAAAATTCACCATTCTCTTCATGTCAACAACTCCTCTTGAGTAGATGCAACCTTGCTCTCTAAGAACTTAAGACTCATAAAAGTCTATTCTCTGATTCCCTTAATTTATTTATTTTTAAATTGAAGAAACAAAGAATTACATGGAAATCATAATCATCAAACTTACATTTTGGATTGAATGCAGCTATTTTCCTTCATAGGCCTCTGATCGAAATATGCACAGAAATCAAGTGCGAACTATTACATCTTCTTCACATTCTCAAAGTATGATCCCAAGCTATAAGGTATGGCTAAATCATGGCTCATTGGGTTACGGTTAATGTGGTGAAGAAAGAAAAAGGCTAATTCAGTGTTTTGGCTTCAAACAGGGCTATGGAGCACACAACTCATGGGTAGGAAATATTTACGGTCTTTTAAGTAGTTCAAGCACACATAGTCTAATCATCACTTCCACTGGTTCGACTTACTCAAGATCAAAATAAACATGTGACTTCTTTTAAAGATGAAAGTTCTATAATGCTCAATGTATAGCCTATGAAGATCAAATCTAAAGCTAAGAACCTACTGAGTGTTTTTTGGGTAAATAAATAGTATCATAGAAAGAAGGAAGAAATGTACAAATACAAGGGGCATACCCCATGAAGAAAGGGACACAAAGCCCATAAACAACGTTCAAACAATAAACTCTCTAATAAGAGCTAAACCAAAGGCTTTACAAAGAGCACTGAGCATAACACAAGCCCACACCACCTAGGGATACCTAGAGATGAGAGGCTAATGAGAGGCTAATTCTTCAACTTGAGATACGAGAGCCGACAACGAATAGTATCTGGAATAAAAATTGTCGATATAAGTTTAACTACACGACCTAAAAAAAATTGTACTTTCTTTCTTTTTTTCTGGATTTTTTTTTATAACAAAGCTGATTTTTTTTTGGTAATAGATCTGATTTTTATTTAAAAAAAAATCAATCAGGAAAAAAAATAGATGAAGAAGATCAAGGATAGATTAAACCTGATTTAGAAGCCTAAGCTCTGATACCAACTGATATGAACCTCACCAAGAGCAGTGAGACCCGGAACCAATATATGGTAACGAAGGAACGTTTTCTAACCAAGTTTACAAACAAAAATGTTATCGGACCGCGACCCCGTTACCTATAAGGAGGTAAGAACCAACGGTATCAAGAAAATTGTAGACGCCACACTCAAGAATAGGAAATAATGTGAGTGATAAGTCAAGGTTTGAACGCCACAAGGTGGAACCTTGATAAGTTCACAAGTTTTATGAAGAACCAAAGAGAAAATTATCTCAAATTTATTTCAATTCAAAATCTATTTTCAAATTACATCAATTGATCCCTTTTATACTAAAAATATCTAAGACCTAAAAAGGAATAAATATTAGGCAATTAATGCCTTACAATCATGAAAATAAATGCAAACAAATTTAGGAAATAAATAAATACTAAACTAGCAACTATTGACTTGCTTCCTAATTGGAAAGCTAAATTTGGAAACCAATCAGCCCCTTAAATTGGGAAACAAATCAACTATTATTCTTTGGAAATTAAAAGGAAATAAATCAGTCAAAGTTGACTATTTTCCTAGCTTGTGCCACACGCCCAAGTCTTCCATATTCAGCCTAATCAATTGCCTTGATGAAATTAATTACGCCTTTGTCTTCATGTGGACTTATCTTGGACTTCAACAATTCAAAATCAGCCCAAGTGCCTTGAATTAGGTCATTTCAGTGCTTCTTTGCATCTCTTAGCTCTTGCCCTTGTTATTGGCCCAATCGAAACATGCAATGGATCATTTGATGACTTCTTGATTCTCATCATGTAATGATCTGGGCAACCTCTCCACTAGACTTTCGAGAGCTTTTAAAAATACGACAATTTTGCTCTCTCCAAATAAAATAGACGGCAGCCGCAAGACAAAGTTTTTTTGTCACGACGAAGGGGGAGCTCCCCTTCCAATGAATGGACACCCATTCAATAAGATCATTCCAGCTAAGACGAATCCTAGGACAACCTCATTTATTCAAAAGTTGTGTCCATATGTCTTTGCTATAAAAACACTCAAAGAAAATGTGAGCATGCGTCTCAGCTTAAGAGTTACAAAGGATACACGTAGTAACAACTTGAGGGTCGTAGCACTGAACACGATCCAAGGTAGAAAGCCTACCTTTAATAGCCAACCAAAGGATGAAACCCATCCTCGGGATATTCTGCGGGAACCACACAATTTTATACCAAGAAACCAAAGGATGAGGGGTTCTAAGAGACTCCATAGCAGACGCAGCTGAATAAATGCCATTAGAAGAAGGAAGCCACAGAATTCTATCATCCAAAGTAGAGTTTGGGTTGTAAGAAGGCATATGACTCCGAATTTCAGCAAGGTCAATGGACATATCAGCATGCCATCTCCAATTATCATCCAGAACAATGGCATTAAACTTAGCATTGATAGAGAGTCCAGAATCATAAATAACACGGGAGCTCCATTTCGATCGAATAGGGCCATCCGGATGCCAATTATCAAACCAGAAGGAAGTTTACAAGCCATTACCAATGATGTGCTGAAGAAGAAGTTTTCTCATATTCCAAGAACAGGTATGAGGAGCTTTCACCTCCCACAAATTGGTACCTTTGAGGAGATAGGCTTTGATCCAAGAAGTCCAAAGTTACTAGTGCCATAAACCAGAATCCATAAATGTCTAATCATAAGTGCTTTGTTCCACAAAGAGAGGTCCTTGATTCCAAGACCACCCTCTTTCTTTGGAACACAAATATCAGACCAAGCAATCTTAGAGCCTTTGCTGTTCACCTCAACCCCATTCCATAAAAAAATTCGGAATTTCTGGTCAATGCTCTTCAAGATTCTCTTTGGAAGATAAATGTGAGAAGCCCAAAAGACTTGAATACTAGTTAAAACCGAGATGATAAGTTGAAGACGACCAACAAAGGAAAGGCACCTATTTAACCAAGAAGAAAGTCTACTCGAAACCTTATCCACAAGGGGAGAGCAATCACGAAGATTCAACTTTGAAGTGATGATAGGAATTCCCAAATAACGAATTGAAAGAGAGCCAACCGGGTAACCAAAAAGGTTGATGAGCTGCTGACTAACAGCAACGGGCACACCTGAAATGAAAATGTTGCTCTTAGCATGATTAGCACAAAGTCCCGAAAGCAAAAAGAACTCATCAAGGGCTGACTTGAGCACAAGAGCTGAATGATATGAACCACGACAAAGCATAATCAGGTCATCCGTAAAAGAAATGTGGGATAGCTTTAATTTATCATACCTCCAATGATATTTGAAGTTAGGAGTGTCCATAATATGGTTGGCGAAAAGCTTAGAGAGGACATCCATAGCAATAACAAAGAGATACGGAGACATAGGGTCCCCTTGCCGTAGGCCCCTCTTTCTGGAGAAGAAACCAGCAAGCTCACCATTAATAGAGATAGAGAACTTAGGAGTAGTAAGGCAAGCTTTAATCCAATTAATGACTTTCAAAGGAAAGTGAAGTGTAGCAAGAGTGTCAAGCAAGACGCCCCAATCCACCATATCCAAAGCTTTCATTAAATCCACCTTAAGAGCCAACTTTGGTATATTAGCATCCTTGTGATAATCCCTCATAAGCTCTTGAACAAGAAGGATGCTATCCCCAATTCTCCTACCTACCACAAAAGCTGATTGAGTGGGGCTAATAATGTCCGGAAGACAAGGCTTGATTCTATTGGCTATGATCTTAGCAATGATCTTGTATAGAGTGTTGCAACAAGCGATTGGTCTAAAGTCCATCATCTTAGAGGGATTAGGGACCTTACGGACCAAAGCAAGAATCATCGCACTGAGCTCCTTAAGAAGAAGACCAGAATGAAAGAACTCTTGAATAGCATTAATAACATCATCACCAACTATGTGCCACGTCTTCTTGAAGAAGCACGTGTTTATGAGTAGAAACAAGATATCCCTCATAGTATGTCATATTTATGCTTTTTGGTTTAGTGAACTCATAATGGTAGTCTACACCATTAATCATGGCAATTCAACTAAGCTTCCTATCCACTATCATATCAAGAGTATGTCATAAAATTTTAAAAAATGCAATGTATTACTCTTAATGGCAAGAAGTTAGTGTAAACTCAGTGATTAGTGCATATTATCTCTATGGCACAGATCAAAACAAAATATCATGGATCACACCTCCAAACCTAAACTCAACATTGTCCTCAATGGTGACAAGTGAGAAAAGAAAGGAGCGGAATAGAATATCTAAACAAAAACTACTATTCTCAAAATCCAAGTTAAAAAATAAAATAAAGAAATTAAATAGAAATTTAAAAATAAAGAAAAACTACAGTAAGTCAAAAGAAAGAAAAAAAGATAAAACAAGAAAAGGAAAGGAAATGCATATCCACTAAAGTCCTCAATACTCATCTGAAATATGTAGAATCTCTGCCCTAAACAGAATCACGATCCCATTGTTGCGATACCATAGGATCTCCCAATCCGAAACTAGGCTGATCATACCAAGAGCTGCCTCCTGCCTAAAACTTAGGTGGGGGAACTAGAGGCTGGAAATGCACACTACCATCGTCAGCCACAGAAAATCGGCTAACCATCATGTACGTCTCAGTAATACTCTCCTCAACAGTGTCAAAACGTATGTTCATCCGCTCTTCCAATCCTCTGAATTGACCATCCATGTGCTCCCGCATAGCCTGAAACATAGAATCAAAATATGGACTTCATGGTTGAGTGGCCACTGGCTAGGCAGTTGGCAGAACATCTATATAAGCATCAAACATAGGAATGACAACCTCCATCTGTAACTGTGCCTCTCTCTCTTAGGCTTCCTGAGCCTCTCGCTCCTGACGACGACATTGCCACCCTCCATACTGCCCTATCGTAGGTAATCCCTGATCTTGACTCAGCTTGTTCCACACTGTTAATAGCAACAAACTAGGCGCCTGATCCTCCAATCCTGTATCCACCTCAATACCCGCTACCCTACAAAAAGCTGTAATTAAAAAGGGAAATACCGTAGAGGACCCATCTTCACAACTACTGCAGTAAATTGCCTTAAAAATCACACGACCAATATTAATTGGTCGGCCAGTCACAAGACGATGTAATAGCCGGGCGGGCTCAAAGAATAACTTAGTACGATGCTGTGTAGGACATAAGGAGTATGATATAAAGATGTTCTAAAATGGAGCATCCACTCTCAAATCCCTCTGATACAGGAGAACCATTTGGTTCCCCTCCGCCCTACCATCCATCCATCCATCCATCCTAAGTACTTTAGCCAACCTCTCCAGGTGCTGATCAAGGTCGATAACTATATCTATCCCAATATTGTGATTGACTTTCACTTCTAGTGATGAGGGCCAGCCAGTTGATCACAATTCGGCTAAGGTTGGAAAAGATCCAGATCCTTTAACCATTCATGGATGACCAATAACAAGAGCTAAAGCTAAAGCTAAAAGGATGAAAGAAGCCTTAACTTGTTTATTGGAAAGCATTTGTAAGGAGCAAGCTAGTCAAGATTTGGTCAAGGTTCTAAAAATGCAAGAAGAGTATAAAATGGTTAACATGTTTAAAACAAGTCCAAATCCCGAAGACAAGATAGGCTAGAATACTTCATTCTAACAAGGCTGGACTCTTGTCTTCGGGATTTGGACTTGTTTGAAACATGTTAACCATTTTATACTCTTCTTGCATCGTTAGAACCTTGACCAAATCTTGACTAGCTTGCTCCTTCCATTTGCTTCCCATTAAACAAGTTAAGGCTTCTTTCATCATTTTAGCTTTAGCTCTTGTCATTGGCCCTCCAGAAATGGTTAAAGGATCTGGATCTTTTCCAACCTTAGCCGAATTGTGATCAACTGGCTGGTCCTCATCATTCCCCATTTCCTCGAAAGGATTCGTCCTCGAATCAGCACCTTCATCACCTCCATCAAACAAAGACAAATCAGAAACATTGAAAGTTGCACTAACATTGCCATACTCACTTGGTAGTTCCAGCTTGTATGCATTGTCATTGATTCTTTGAAGGACTCGAAATGGTCCATCCCCTCTTGGCATTAGTTTAGACTTTCGTTGGCTATGAAATCTTTCCTTCCTCAAGTGTACCTAGACCCAATCACCAGGTTCAAATACTACTTGCTTTCGGCCCTTGTTGTGTTGCTTCTCATATTGTAGAGTTTTCTTTTCAATTTGTGTGCGCACCTTTTCATGCAAGGCTTTGACAAAATCAGCTTTTTGCTTACCATCCAAATTAGCTCTTTCCAAAGGTAAAGGTAGTAAATACATAGGAGATAATGGATTGAACCCGTACACAACTTCAAATGGTGAATGGTTTGTTGAAGCATGCAAACTTCGATTATAAGCAAACTCCACATGTGGCAAACATTCCTCTCAATTCTTCAAATTCCTTTGAATTATGTCCCTTAAAAGCATTGATAATGTTCTGTTTACCACCTCTGTATGTCCATCTGTTTGTGGATGACAAGTGGTTGAATACAGCAGCTTTGTACCCAACTTTCTCCAAAGCGTTTTCCAAAAGTGGCCAAGGAACTTCACATCTCTATCAACCACATTCTCCTTACCTTGTTTGTACTTGATGATGTATGGAAAGGATTCAATAAACTCCACCCATTTTGCATGCCTACGGCTTAGCTTTCCTTGTCCTTTGAGATATTTCAAGGACTCATGATCGGTGTTTATAATGAATTCCTTGTACCAAAGATAGTGCTGAAATGTCTCTAACACTCTCACCAAGGCATAAAACTCCTTATCATACATCGGGTAGTTAAGACTTGTTCCACTTAGCTTCTCACTAAAGAATGCAATGGGTTTGCCCTCTTGCATTAAGACTCCTCCAATACCTATTCCACTTGCATCACACTCAATCTCAAAAGTTTTAGCAAAGTTAGGCAAAGCAAGCAAAGGTGCTGAACTAAGTTTGTGTTTAAGCAAGTTAAAAGCATCATCTTGTTCTTTACCCCACCTAAATCCCACATTCTTTTTTATGCATTCAGTTAATGGTGCAACAATGGTACAAAAATCCTTAATGAATCTCCTATAAAAGCTAACAAGACCATGAAAACTCTTTACATTACTAACACAAGTGGGTTTCGGCCACTCCCTAATTACTTTAACTTTTTCTTGATCAACATGTATTCCTTTATCATTAACAACATAACCAAGAAAAGTAAGTTCATTAGTGCAAAAAATGCATTTTTTTAGATTAGCATATAACTTTTCTTTCCTAAGCACATCAAAAACAGCCTTTAAATGTGTTACATGCTCGTCTAAATTTTTGCTAAACACAAGCATATCATCAAAATAAACTACTACAAACTTTCAAATGTAAGCACGCAAATCATTGTTCATCAATCTCATAATAGTACTAGGTGCGTTAGTTAGGCCAAAAGGCATTACTAACCATTCATATAAACCATGTTTAGTTTTGAAAGCTGTTTTCCATTCATCACCCTCATGCATTCTTATTTGATGATATCCAGATTTCAAATCAATCTTTAAGAACACACAAGAACCATGCAATTCATCCAACATATCATCTAATCTAGGGATAGGGTGTCTATACTTTACCGTGATTTTGTTGATGGCTCGATAATCAACACACATTCTCTAAGAACCATCCTTTTTAGGTACCAACAAAACAGGAACCGGCACAAGGTGATATGAACCTCACCAAGAGCAGTGAGACCCGGAACCAATATATGGTAACGAAGGATCGTTTTCTAATTCAAGTTTATAAACAAAGAAAATAAAAAGGACCGCGACCCATTATCTATATGGAGATAAGAACCAACGGTATCAAGAAGGTTGTAGACGCCACACTCAAGAATAAGAAAGAAGGTGAGTGATAAGTCAAGGTTTGAACGCCACAAGGTAGAACCTTGATAAGTTCATAGTTCTATGAAGAACCAAAGAGAAAATTCTCTCAAATTTATTTCAATTCCAAAATCTATTCTCAAATTACATCAATTGGTCCCTTTTATACTAAAAATATCTAAGACCTAAAAGGGAATAAATATTAGGCAATTAATGCCTTACAATCAGGAAAATAAATGCAAACAACTTTAGAAAAATAAATAAATACTAAACTAGCAACTAGTTGATTTGATCCTTATTTGGAAAGCTGAATTTGGGAAACAAATCAGCTATTTATTTGGAAAACAAATCAACTCTTTATTTGGGGAAATAAATAAAATAAGGAATATGCTGAAATTGGCAATATGCTGAAATTGAATTCTCCTCCAACCATACGTCGCCCAAAATATAGGAAATATGTTGAAATTCGGACTCCTCAACTCAAGTCTTCGCGCAATAAGATAGATGGCCAAATTTGGACTTTTTGTGATCTGTTTTGGAGGACAGGGTCTTCATATCATCTGTAGATCTTGTCTTGGGCTTTCCGAAAACATATTATAATAGACGATCTGACTTCAGCCCGGATTTGGTCTTCATGTGGGCAGAATTTGGACTTTAGCAACTCGGAATCACCCCATCATTTAATACTTCTTTGATCCTCTTGCTTCCTTTTAATTGGCCCAATTGGAATATGCAATAGTTCCTTTGGTGATGCTTCTTGATTCTCATCATTCCCCCTCTCTTCAAAAGGATTCGTCCTCGAATCTTCACCATAATGTTGTTGATAGCCTTATCATTAACATGGCAGCGGGTATGAAAAATGTTGTCACGTTGTACCTCATCATCTTCCTTGGCTTGAGCACTAAGAGCTCTTCTCGCCACCAAAAGCTCTCCGTCCACCGGATATTCAATATCACTTGCATCCTCCAAAGGTGGCATGGACTCATCATCAGATTCACCTTCAGATTCGATCTCACCATCATCCTTCAAAACCATTACTCTCTTGTTTGGGCATTGAGATGCAATATGACCTGCTCCCAGACACTTAAAGTACTTAATGTCACGATTTCTAGAAGGTTGAGAATCTGATGTACCTTGTTTTAATGTGCCTCCGACTTTATGATCTCTGGAAGGTTCGGCCTTGGCCTTGAAACTAGGTTGGTCATCCCTCTTGCTCCAATTCGATTTCCATGATGATGAAGAACCCGAATTTTGCCCAACCCGTGTTGAACTCTTTCTCTTCAACTGTTGTTCCACCTTAATTGCCATGTGTACCATGTCACTCAATTCAACATAATGTTGCAACTCCACCACATTTGCTATGTCTCGGTTTAGTCCATTTAAAAACCTAGCCATAGTAGCCTCTCGGTCTTCCTCTACATCAGCTCGAATCATGGCTATCTCCATCTCCTTGTAGTAATCTTCAACACACTTAGACCCTTGAGTAAGGGTTTGTAATTTTTGAAACAAACCCCTATAATAGTGACTCGGAATGAAACGCTTCCTCATGACAGCTTTCATCTCCTCCCAAGTCTCAATAGGTCTTTCTACATGTCGTCTTCTACTCACAATCAATTGATCCCACCAAACGATAGCATAATCAGTAAATTCTATGGCAACCAACTTTACCTTCTTTAATTCAGAATAGTCATGGCAGTCAAATACCAATTCTATTCTTTTCTCCCACTCTAAATAAGCTTCGGGATCAGTTTTACCTTGGAACGTTGGGATTTTCACCTTTATTCTACCCAAATTATTATCAGCCCTCTCTCCATACCTATCTTCTCTATTCCCATACCTATCTTCTCTATTCCCATACCTAACTCCTCTACCTCCCATTTCACGCCTCAATCTACCTGTACCCACATTGGACATGCGATCACCCTCCTCTAGGTCATTCCCATAATCATCATCATAATCGTCTCTAGGTGGGTTTCTTTCTCTTCGTTCCACATTAGGAACCCTAATTTGTTGCACCCTTTGTGAACTAGACTCCACCTTATCTATCCTATCATGCACCTCACCAATCTTAATCTCCATCCGCTCCATGTTTTTTTGTATGGCTTTATACAAAAAATTAAGATCTATCGTTTCTGATGCATCATCAGATAAGTCTCTACTTTTATCGCGTGACATATTTGAAACCTGCAAAGCAAAAGAAATTAAGAAGCCTCACAAACACTCCCTCACGTGTTTACTCTCAAAGATGGTGGCACTCACACTCGTGTTTTCACTCAATTCTTTGGCTTTTACCCTTTGATGAGCTCACACACTCTTGCCTTTTTCCACTCTTTGTTAACTCTTTCCGTTCTTCCTTTTTTTTTTTTGACTTATACGGACACTCACAAGAAGTGCAAGAAAAATAGAAGTAACTGAGCAAAAGGACAAGAATAATGAAGACGAAATTCTTTAGCTAAATTTTTTTTTTTTTGAATATCAATGCACGAAATCAAGATAATGAATAGAAATAGTTGATATAGGTTCAACTACACGACCCAAAAAAAAAGAAATTGTTTTTTTTTTTTTTTTACCGACCTTGATCAAGTGGACACAAGCAAGCTTTTGGTACTTTTTTTTTTTTTTTTTGGTACCTGATTTGATCAAACTTTTTTTTTTTTTTTTTTGAAACAAATGAATACAGAGAAGAGAAAGAACAAGGATAGATTAAACCTGATTTAGAAGCCTAAGCTCTGATACCAACTGATATGAACCTCACCAAGAGCAGTGAGACCCGGAACCAATATATGGTAACGAAGGATCGTTTTCTAATTCAAGTTTATAAACAAAGAAAATAAAAAGGACCGCGACCCATTATCTATATGGAGATAAGAACCAACGGTATCAAGAAGGTTGTAGACGCCACACTCAAGAATAAGAAAGAAGGTGAGTGATAAGTCAAGGTTTGAACGCCACAAGGTAGAACCTTGATAAGTTCATAGTTCTATGAAGAACCAAAGAGAAAATTCTCTCAAATTTATTTCAATTCCAAAATCTATTCTCAAATTACATCAATTGGTCCCTTTTATACTAAAAATATCTAAGACCTAAAAGGGAATAAATATTAGGCAATTAATGCCTTACAATCAGGAAAATAAATGCAAACAACTTTAGAAAAATAAATAAATACTAAACTAGCAACTAGTTGATTTGTTCCTTATTTGGAAAGCTGAATTTGGGAAACAAATCAGCTATTTATTTGGAAAACAAATCAACTCTTTATTTGGGGAAATAAATAAAATAAGGAATATGCTGAAATTGGCAATATGCTGAAATTGGCAATATGCTGAAATTGAATTCTCCTCCAACCATACGTCGCCCAAAATATAGGAAATATGTTGAAATTCGGACTCCTCAACTCAAGTCTTCGCGCAATAAGATAGATGGCCAAATTTGGACTTTTTGTGATCTGTTTTGGAGGACAGGGTCTTCATATCATCTGTAGATCTTGTCTTGGGCTTTCCGAAAACATATTATAATAGACGATCTGACTTCAGCCCGGATTTGGTCTTCATGTGGGCAGAATTTGGACTTTAGCAACTCGGAATCACCCCATCATTTAATACTTCTTTGATCCTCTTGCTTCCTTTTAATTGGCCCAATTGGAATATGCAATAGTTCCTTTGGTGATGCTTCTTGATTCTCATCACAAGGACTCATTCTTTCACCTACATATCCTCTTCCATAAGCTCACTTACTTGCTTTTGGATTTCCTTGGTCTCTTTGGGGTTGCATCTATATGCTGGCCTATTTGGTATGCTTGCACCCGGAATGAAATCAATTTGATGTTCAATTCCTCTAATTGGTGGCAAACCAATAGAAACATCTTCAGGAAAGAGATCCTCATTTTTCTGCAAAATATCAACATTAACACTAGGCAAACTCTTGTTAATTCCGTTAGAAACAATTAAAACATCCTTGTACATAAGTACAAGTAAGGGCTGCCTCATGGTTAATGCTTTCTTCACATCACACATTTTTGCATAAACACTCATTTTTCTTTGACTCAAGCCTTCCTTGTTTTCTCTCCCCTTGTGTTTCCCATTGCTGTCATTTTTACCTCTCAACCCACCTTTTTTTTTCTCTCTTTCTTGCTCCCTTCCCAAAGTTTCAGCTAATGAAGATTCAAGCTCTTCATATTGCTGTTTTATACGCATTTGGTCTTCAAAAATTGTCTTTGGAGACAAAGGTCCAAGTTGGTATTTCTGTCCCTCCAGGATCAAAGAATAAGGGTTCTTAAACCCATCATGCATTACCCTTCGATCATATTTCCATGGTCTCCCCAATAACATGTGACCAGCATACATAGGTACCACATCACACCAAACATCATCCTTATATCTACCAATTGAAAAATAAATTAACACTTGCCGATTTACCTTCACAACACCACTATCATTCAACCATTGTAACTTGTATGGTTTTGGATGTTTAATAGTAGGTAATTTCAGTTTCTCCACAAGCAAGGTACTTGCCATATTTGTACAACTTCCACTATCCACAATCACATTACACAACTTGTTAGCAATCAAACAATGAGTATGCAACAAATTTTCACGTTGCTCACCATGTTCATTAATTTTACTTTGCAAACTAAGTGTGCGTTGTACAACCAAATTTTCTCCACTAGCATACTTTACATGACTAGCATCTTCTAAATGTGGCATGTCATATTCATCCTCTATCTCACTTTCTGATTCAACTGTCCCATCCCTCATGATCATTACCCTTTTATTAGGTCATTCACGTGCCACATGACCATGTCCAAGGCACTTAAAACACTTAATGCCTCTAGTTTGATTAGGTTGATTCTCACCTCTACCCTTGCTGCCTATTTCATTTTTGCTTTTAGTTTCATCAATTTTAGGCTTAACAATGGGTTTATCATCCTTTTTACCCCAATTCGGTTTCCAAGAAGAAGAAGAACCTGAATAAGGTTTTGAATCATACCTGATGCCTTATCTTTTGAGTTGCCTTTCAATCTTCACCATGTCCTCAATCTCCATATAATGTTGTAACTCCACAAGATCAGCAATGTTCTTGTTTAACCCACTCAAAAACCGAGCCATGGTGGCCTCACTGTCCTCCTCCACATTAGCCCTTATCATGGATATCTCCATTTCTTTGTAATATTCTTCTACACTCATGGAACCTTGTGTTAAAGTTTGTAACCGATGATGCAAATCCCTATAGTAATGGCTAGGGACAATATCCTCCTCATGGTTTGTTTCATCTCCAACCAAGTCTCTACGGGTCTTTCAATCCCACCAAACAATAGCATAATCACAAAATTAAACAGCAGCTAGTTTTACCTTTTTCTCTTCGGAGTAATTATGACATTCAAATATCAGCTCCACTTTTCGTTCCCATTCCAAAAAGGCATCCGGATTGTTATTCAATTGAAAAGGAGGAATTTTCATTTTGATGCTGCCTATGTTTCGGTCCACACCATCAAAACGTCCTCTCCTAGCTTGTTTTCTAGGATTAACGTCAAGGCCAATGATGGTAGCTTGGCCATCATCCGTGTCTTCTCCACCATCATTTACATCATTGACAAAGGCTGGTTGTCTTCCACGTCGTGGTTCTCTTTGCAATCTGGTAATTGCTTCATCATGTCTTTCTTGACGATCTCCTACATCTCGCATCACTTTGAACATACGTTCAAATTGTTGCTGCATTGCTTGAATCACTTGATCATTTGAGGAAGAACTCACTTCTTTATCTCTGTTAGACATGTTTAAAACCTGAAAAAAAAAAGTTAGAACAGCCTCACAATCACTCCCACACGTGTTTCTCTAGAAGAATTGATTAACACCACTCGTGTTTCACACAATTATTTGGCTTTTCTCGATACTAATCTCACCACTCTTGCCTTTTACCTCTCTTGTTTTGTTCTTTGGGTTCTTAGATTAACTAAGGTTTTTTTTAACAAACAATTCAGATTATGGTAAATTCAACGGAGTGAAATTGGGTAGGTCTAAAAAAACAAACAAAAGGTAGGCCACTTAAAGTAAACAAAGATTAGAACTGAAATATCAATTTCTCTCCCAAATAAAATTCTGTTTGTTTTGGTTAAGAAGACAATATTTAAATATTTCCCAAACCGAAACAAGAACGATATGAACAAAGAAAGATTTTTGGAATTTTGCAAGAATTCCTTGAATCCGCAATACTTTTTTTTTCGTCTTTTTTTCCCGTTTTTTTTTTCTGCGGAAAATAAAGAAGAATGATAATAACCTCAAGAAGCACAACAATTAAGATGAATTATAGATACGGTGCTATAAGATGAAGAAGAAAATAAAGTGATAAAAAAAAACTAAAAGAACAACAAAAAAATGGATATGCAAACCTCAAACTTGAGCCAAGCTCTGATACCAAAATAATGGAAATCATTAACTTAGCAACCATACACCCCAAAAGCTAAAGCGTTATGATACATATGGAATGCAATTTAACACCCTCCAACTAATTGAAACAAACCCGATCGTTCAAGATTCAAGTAAGAGAAACTATTCTAATCACTTTATCAATGGAATGATGATAAAAGCTAATTAGAACAACACTTTGATTTCCCCAAAACGCCACAAACTATGAAGTTTGATAAGTTTAAAGACAAAACAAAGATTTTGAGGTTGTTGAACGCCACAAGCTGAATAAGCTTGAAAAGTTCCAAAGTTCATGCAAGAACTTAAAAACAAACACTCACAAAATGCTCCAATAAGTTTATATTACTCAAATCTCTCCCCTTACATAGAAAGAGCAGCCTTGTTTATATTGAACAAAGGCCAAGGACAATACAACACAAATATAACTGCCCATTAAATGTGTAACCTCCCACTAAATGACATTTAGACCATGAATAATGGCCATAAAGTATTCAGCCTTTGTAACTCCTTATTCCTAATCAAAGAACACATGAACTCACCCAACACAAAAAACTTAAACTATTCATAAAATAAGCCAACAAAACCCAACACAATTAAACCCAAACTAATAAGAAAATAAGCTTACAAAACCCAACGTAATTAAACCCAAACTAATTATAAAATAGGCCCACAAAACCCAACATGGCTGAATGGCCTTTTATTCTTCAAGATAGGCTAGAATACTTCATTCTAACAAGGCTGGACTCTTGTCTTCAGGATTTGGACTTGTTTGAAATATGTTAACCATTTTATACTCTTCTTGCATCGTTAGAACCTTGACCAAATCTTGACTAGCTTGCTCCTTCCATTTGCTTCCCATTAAACAAGTTAAGGCTTCTTTCATCCTTTTAGCTTTAGCTCTTGTCATTAGACCTCCAGAAATGGTTAAAGGATCTGGATCTTTTCCAACCTTAGTTGAATTGTGATCAACTGGCTGGTCCTCATCAGTAAAGGCAAAAATGAAATAGACAGCAAGGGTAGAGGTGAGAATCAACCTAATCAAACTAGAGGCATTAAGTGTTTTAAGTGCCTTGGACATGGTCATGTGGCACGTGAATGTCCTAATAAAAGGGTAATGATCATGAGAGATGGGACAGTTTAATCATGAAGTGAGAGAGAGGATGAATATGACATGCCACATTTAGAAGATGCTAGTGATGTAGAGTATGCTAGTGGAGAAAATTTGGTTGTACAATGCACACTTAGCTTGCAAATTAAAAATAATGAACACGGTGAGCAACGTGAAAATTTGTTTCATACTCATTGTTTGATTGCTAACAAGTTGTGTAATGTGATTGTTGATAGTAGAAGTTGTACAAATGTGGCAAATACCTTGCTTGTAGAGAAACTAAAATTACCTACTATTAAACATCCAAAACCATACAAGTTACAATGGTTGAATGATAGTGGTGTTGTGAAGGTAAATCGGCAAGTGTTAATTTCTTTTTCAATTGGTAGATATAAGGATGATGTTTGGTGTGATGTGGTACCTATGTAAGCTGGTCACATGTTATTGGGGAGACCATGGCAATATGATCGAAGGGTAATGCATGATGGGTTTAAGAACTGTTATTCTTTGATCATGGAGGGACAGAAATACCAACTTGGACCTTTGCCTCCAAAGACAATTTTTGAAGACCAGATGTGCATAAAACAGCAATATGAAAAGCTTGAATCTTCATTAGCTGAAACTTTGGGAAGGGAGCAAGAAAGAGAGAAAAAAAAAGGTGAGTTGTGTGGTAAAAATGAGAGCAATGGGAAACACAAGGGGAGAGAAAACAAGGAAGGCTTGAGTCAAAGAAAAATGAGTGTTTATGCAAAAATGTGTGATGTGAAGAAAGCATTAACCATGAGGCAGCCCTTACTTATACTTATGTACAAGGATGTTTTAATTGTTTCTAACGAAATTAACAAGAGTTTGCCTAGTGTTATTGTTGATCTTTTTTAGAAAAATGAGGATCTCTTTCCCGAAGATGTTCCTATTGGTTTGCCACCAATTAGAGGAATTGAACATCAAATTGATTTCATTCCGGGTGCAAGCATACCAAATAGGCCAGCATATAGATGCAACCCCGAAGAGACCAAGGAAATCCAAAAGCAAGTAAGTGAGCTTATGAAAAGGGATATGTACGTGAAAGCATGAGTCCATGTGCGATTCCTGTTTTGTTTGGACCTAAAAAGGATGATTCTTGGAGAATGTGTGTTGATTGTCGAACCATCTACAAAATCACGGTAAAGTATAAACATCATATCCCTAGGTTAGATGATATGTTGGATGAATTGTATGGTTCTTGTGTGTTTTCAAAGATTGATTTGAAATCCGTATATCATCAAATAAGAATGCATAAGGGTGATGAATGGAAAACCGCTTTCAAAACTAAACATGGTCTATATGAATGGTTAGTAATGCATTTTGGACTAACTAACGCATGTAGTACTTTTATGAGATTGATGAACCATGTTTTTCATGCTTACATTGGAAAGTTTGTAGTAGTTTATTTTGATGATATAATTGTGTATAGCAAAAATTTAGACGAGCATGTAACGCATTTAAAGTCTGTTTTGATGTGCTTAGAAAAGAAAAGTTATATGCTAATCTAAAGAAATGTATTTTTTACACTAATGAACTTACTTTTCTTGGTTATGTTGTTAATGATAAAGGAATACATGTTGATCAAGAAAAAGTGAAAGTAATTAGGGAGTGGCAGAAACCCACTTGTGTTAGTGATGTAAGGAGTTTTCATGGTCTTGCTAGCTTTTATAGGAGATTCATTAAGGATTTTTCTACCATTGCTGCACCATTAACTGAATGCATAAAAAAGAATGTGGGATTTAGGTGGGGTAAAGAACAAGATGATGCTTTTAACTTGCTTAAACACAAACTTAGTTCAGCATCTTTGCTTGCTTTGCCTAACTTTGCTAAAACTTTTGAGATTGAGTGTGATGCAAGTGGAATAGGTATTAGAGGAGTCTTAATGTAAGAAGGCAGACCCATTGCATTCTTTAGTGAGAAGCTAAGTGGAGCAAGTCTTAACTACCCGACGTATGATAAAGAGTTTTATGCCTTGGTGAGAGAGTTAGAGACATGACAACACTATCTTTGGTACAAGAAATTTATTATACACACCGATCATGAGTCCTTAAATTATCTCAAAGGACAAGGAAAGCTAAGCCGTAGGCATGGAAAATGGGTGGAGTTTATTGAATCCTTTCCATACATCATCAAGTACAAACAAGGTAAGGAGAATGTGGATGCCGATGCTCTTTCTAGAAGGTATGCTCTAATTTCTAAACTTGATGCAAAATTATTGGGTTTTGAGTACATTAAAGACTTATACAATTCTGACTTTGATTTTGCTAATGTTTATGGGGCATGTGAGCAAGGGGGTTTTGACATGTTTTTTAGGCATGATGGTTTTCTTTTCAAAGAAAACAAGTTGTGTGTTCCTAGATGTTCAATGAGAGAATTGCTTGTGAGAGATGCATATAGTGGCGGGTTAATGGTGCATTTTGGAGTTAAAAAGACTTTGGATGTGTTAAGTGATCATTTCTTTTGGCCACACATGAAAAGAGACGTTGAGAGAATATGTGATAGATGCATTACTTGTAAACGAGCTAAATCTAAAGTAATGCCTCATGGGCTGTATACTCCTCTTCCTATACCTAGTGAGTCTTGGGTTGATATATCAATGGATTTTGTCTTGGGATTACCTAGGTCAAAAAGGGGGAGAGATTCTATTTTTGTTGTTGTTGACAGGTTCAGCAAGATGGCGCATTTCATTCCTTGCCACAAAACAGATGATGCAACATTTGTTGCGGGGCTGTTCTTCAGAGAAATTGTGAGGTTACACTGAATTCCAATGACAATTGTGAGTGATAGAGATGTGAAGTTCCATAGCCACTTTTGGAAAACGCTTTGGAGAAAGTTGGGTACAAAGCTACTGTATTCAACCACTTGTCATCCATAAACAGATGGAAAAACAGAGGTGGTAAACAGAACTTTATCAATGCTTTTGAGGGCCATAATTCAAAGGAATTTGAAGAATTGGGAGGAATGTGTGCCACATGTGGAGTTTGCTTATAATCGAAGTGTGCATGCTACAACAAACCATTCACCATTTGAAGTTGTGTACGGGTTCAATCCATTATCTCCTATGGATTACTACCTTTACCTTTGGAAAGAGCTAATTTGGATGGTAAGCAAAAAACTGATTTTGTCAAAGCCTTGCATGAAAAGGTGCGCACACAAATTGAAAAGAAAACTCTATAATATGAGAAGCAACACAACTAGGGCCGAAAGCAAGTAGTATTTGAACCTGGTGATTAGGTTTGGGTACACTTGAGGAAGGAAAGATTTCCTAGCCAACGAAAGTCTAAACTCATGCCAAGAGGGGATGAACCATTTCGAGTCCTTCAAAGAATCAATGACAATGCATACAAGCTGGAACTACCAAGTGAGTATAGCAATGTTAGTGCAACTTTCAATGTTTCTGATTTGTCTTTGTTTGATATAGGTGATGAAGGTGTTGATTCGAGGACGAATCCTTTCGAGGAAATGGGGAATGATGAGGACCAGCCAGTTGATCACAATTCGGCTAAGGTTGGAAAAGATCAAGATCCTTTAACCATTCATGGTGGACCAATAACAAGAGCTAAAGCTAAAAGGATGAAAGAAGCCTTAACTTGTTTAATGGAAAGCATTTGGAAGGAGCAAGCTAGTCAAGATTTGGTCAAGGTTCTAAGGATGCAAGAAGAGTATAAAATGGTTAACAAGTCCAAATCCCGAAGACAAGAGTCCAGCCTTGTTAGAATGAAGTATTCTAGTCTATCTTGAAGAATAAAAGGCCATTCAGCCATGTTGGGTTTTGTGGGCCTATTTTATAATTAGTTTGGGTTTAATTATGTTGGGTTTTGTGGGCTTATTTTCTGACTAGTTTGGGTTTTAATTGTGTTGGGTTTTGTGAGCTTATTTTCGAATAGTTTGGGTTTTTATGTTGGGTTTTGTTTTGTTAAGTGTGAGTTCATGTGTTTTTTGATTAGAAATGAGGAGTTACAAAGGCTGAATATTTATGGCCATTATTCATGGTCTAAATATCATTTAGTGGGAGGTTACACATTTAATGGGCAGTTATATTTGTGTTGTATTGTCCTTGGCCTTTGTTCTATATAAACAAGGCTGCTTTTTCTATGTAAGGGCAGAGATTTGAGTAATATAAACTTATTTGAGCACTTTCTGAGTGTTTTGTTTTTAAGTTCTGGCATTAACTTTAGAACTTATCAAGCTTTTTTTTTTTTGGGTAAATAAGAAACTTATCAAGCTTATTCAGCTTGTGGTGTTCAACAACCTCAAAATCTTTGTTTTGCCTTTAAACTTATCAAACTTCATAGTTTGTGGCGTTATGGGGAAATCAAAGTGCTGTTTTAATTAGCTTTTATCATCATTCCATTGATAAAGTGATTAGAATAGTTTCTCTTACTTCAATCTTGAACGATCGGGTTTGTTTCAATTAGTTGGAGGGTGTTAAATTGCATTCCATATGTATCATAGCTCTTTAGCTATTAGGGTGTATGGTTGCTAAGTTAATGATTTCCATCATCTAGAGTTGCGAAATATTGGTTGATCCTATCAGACAAAATATGGAATCATGGTAGCATAAAACCCGGCCACTATACTCCCATTTGGTTTCAGAGGCCTCTGAACAAGTCTTGCCCATTTACGGGTAGCTACAACCCCTGGCACAGATGTCTCTACTAGACTGGGCACCTCAATACCCTCCTCTACAATCCAAGGTCGCCTATGGAATTTCGATATTCGGTCCCTAAAATCCTTTTTCTGAGCTATGCATGAAGAAGCGACCCCTTTTCCTCTGGATGTGCTGCTAACTTGAGACCTCGTACCCAAATTTGTTCTAGCCATCTGCACACAGAAAACATGGAAACAAATTCAAATGAGCAAAGTTTATATAAATTTCGACAGCAATTCGGTTTAATTCTTTGACCAAATTTCCAAATAATCACATTATTCTCTTATGACCCATTCCACAAGCATCCCGTAATCAAGAAAAATCCGATTCAACACAATGGCATCACATTAAACTCATTAGCACTCAAGAAGAAATTCTCAACACTAATTCTTCCCATAAACACAAATAATATCAAATATCTCAAAGTACTCCCAATTTCAAAATTCAAACATAACTTTATATAAATCCCTCAACCAGGCTAAATAATAATCCAAAACATACATCAAACTAGACCCATTAATCAATTAAACAAGAAAATTTAAATTTATAGTAATAAATCATCAAAAAGCATCTCAATCAACTAATTCTTGAAAATCTAGGTCAGACAAACTCCAAAGATCAAAATAAAACAGCAAAAAAAAAAAAGAAAAGATGGACATACATTTGGTCCTTGATAGAGATTGAAAAAGAGTTTTTGGGAAAATTCAAAAACAAACAGAAGAGGGAAGAATCGAGGAGAGGAAGAGGAGGGAAGTTCATGCAGCATAGAAAAAAAAATACTTGTGCTCTATCGCGGTCTGGGTCGCTTACTTGGGCCCGGTCTGGGCAGCGGTGATGCCTATATTTGATTACATGAAACTCAAAACACACTGTTTAACTTAAGCCACCGCTGTCTATACAACAGTGTAGACATCGTCTCTCAAGCGGTCTAGCCAGTGGTGTTGAACAGCAGATCAACGTTCTGTATGTCGTGGTGCGGACATCATGTCTGCAGAGCGATCTGTGCCTCAAAAAATTCTAGTGGTTACCTGCTTGCTTGGTCGCGGTGCAGACAACACACCCTGAGAGCGGTCTGTGTAGTGAAAATTAGCAGAGCCTTCATGCTTTGCATACTGCAGTCTGGACAAGTGTCTAGAGAACTGTCTGGTTAGCGATGGATAAACGAAATTGTTCCCTGTCTTTATCTGCACAGTTCAAATATGCACACATTAGAAGTACCTGTTCTTGTCATTCTAAACTTCAAGATACCCTCAAACCTGAATGAAACAATGTCTCTGAATTAAGCACAAGACTAAAAATTTGACAATATTCAATTTTGTTTTTAAAGGTTCTTGCGACACACACTAATTATGACTCAAAAATAAAGAAAAATAAAAATAAAAACAGCAAAAAAATAATTAAAACTGGGTGGGTTATAATATGAACTTCACCAAGAGCAGTGAGACCCGGAACCAATATATGGTAATGAATGATCGTTTTCTAACCAAGTTTATAAACAAGAACATTATCGGACCGCGACCCGTTACCTATAAGGAGGTAAGAACCAACGATATCAAGAAGTTGAAGAGGCCACACTCAAGAACAAGAAGAAGATGTGAGTGATAAGTCAAGTTTTCAGAACCAAAAAAGAGATGAACTCTCTTCAATTCAAGTCTGTCGAATTACATCCAATTCTTCCCTTTATATACTAAAACCCTAAACGAAAAGAAAGGTTATAAGCCATCCTAAAAGGAAACAAGATAATTCGGCCATTAAGGCCTTATAATAAGAAGAAAACTAATTTAAGAAACTATTGACTTGCTCCCTAATTGGAAAGCTAAATCTGGAAACAAATCAACCCCTTAATTTGGGAAACAAATCAACTATTATTCTTTGGAAATTAAAAGGGAATAAATCAGCCAAAATTGACTCTTCTCCTAGCTTGTGCCACACACCCAAGTCTTCCTTATTCAGCCCAATCAATTGCCTTGATGACATTAATTATGCCTTGGTCTTCATGTGGGCTTATCTTGGACTTCAATAATTCAAAATCAGCCCAAGTGTCTTGAATTAGGCCATTTAGTGCTTCTTTGAATCTCTTAGCTCTTGCCCTTGTTATTGGCCCAACCAGAACATGCAATGGATCACTTGATGCAGCTGCCTTGTTGATGAGAATTAGGAAGCATCACCAAAGGAACCATTGCAAGTTCCAATTGGGCCAATTAAAAGGAGGCAAGAGGATCAAAGAAGCATTAAATGATAGGCTGATTCCGAGTTGCTAAATTCCAATTCGGCCCACATGAAGACCAAATCCGAGCTGAACTTCGTGGACCTCTACAGAGAGCATCTGAAGTCAGATCGTCTATTATAATATGTTTTTGGAAGGCCCAAGACAAACTCTACAGATTCTATGAAGACCTCATCCTCCAAAACAGATCAGAACAAGTCCAAATTCGGCTATATATCTTATTGCGCGAAGACTTGAGTTGAAGAGTCCGAATTTCAACATATTTCCTATATTTTGGGTGACGTATGATCGGAGGAGAATTCAATTTCAGCATATTGCCTATTTTAGCATATTCCTTATTTTATTTATTTTCCCAAATACAGAATTGATTTGTCTTCCAAATAAAGGGCTGATTTGTTTCCCAAATTGAGCTTTCCAAATAAGGAACAAATCAACTAGTTGCTAGTTTAGTATTTATTTATTTTCTAAATTTGTTTTTATTTATTATCCTGATTGTAAGGCATTAATTGCCTAATATCTATTCCATTTTAGGTCTTAGATATTTTTAGTATAAAATGGACCAATTGATATAATTTTTGATATAGATTTTGAATTGAAATAAATTTGAGAGAATTTTCTCTTTGGTTCTTCATAGAACTTGTGAACTTATCAAGGTTCTACCTTGTGGCGTTCAAACCTTGACTTATCGCTCACCTTCTTTCCTATTCTTGAGTGTGGCGTCTACAATTTTCTTGATACGGTTGGTTCTTACCTCCTTATAGGTAACGGGTCGCGGTCCGATAACATTTTTGTTTGTAAACTTGGTTAGAAAACGATAATTCGTTACCATATATTAGTTCCGGGTCTCACTGCTCTTGGTGAGGTTCATATCACTTGTTCTCATCAGTCCCTCCTTCTTGAAAAGGATTTGTCCTCAAATCGTCACCTACATCAAAAGAAGACAAATCAAAAACATTGAAGTTTGCACTAACATTGTACTCACCTGGAAGATCCAACTTGTATGCGTTGTCATTGATTCTTTCAATCACTTGAAATGGGCCATCTCCCCTTGGAAGTAGTTTAGAACTCCGCTGGGCTGGGAATCATTCCTTCCTCATATGCAAAAATACCCAATCACCGGGCTCAAACATAACCTTCTTATGCCCTTTAGTTGCTTGATTGGCGTATTGCTTAGTTCGTCTCTCTACGTTTTCCAGAGTCTTTTCATGGATTTGCTTAACAAAATCTGCCTTTTTCTTTCCATCCAAGTTAACATGCTCATTCACAGGTAAAGGAATTAAATCCAAAGGAGTCAATGGGTTAAAACCATACACAATTTCAAAAGGCGAAAAATGAGTTGCAGAATGCACGCTCCTATTATAAGCAAACTCTACATGCGGCAGACAATCCTCCCATATTTTCAAGTTCTTTTGTATTATAGCACGCAACAAGGTAGATAAAGTCCTATTAACTACTTCAGTTTGACCATCAGTTTGTGGGTGACAAGTAGTAGAAAATTAAAGTTTAGTGCCTAACTTACCCCACAAAGTGATATGAACCTCACCAAGAGCAGTGAGACCTGAAACCAATATATGGAAACGAAGGATCATTTTCTAACCAAGTTTATAAACAAGAACGTTATCGGACCTCGACCCGTTACCTATAAGGAGGTAAGAACTAACGGTATCAAGAAGTTGAAGACGCCACACTCAAGAACAAGAAGGAGATGTGAGTGATAAGTCAAGTTTTCAGAACCAAAAAGAGATGAACTCTCACAATTTTTTTTATTCAATTCAAGTCTGTCGAATTACATCCAATTCGTTCCTTTATATACTAAAACCCTAAAACGAAAAGAAAGGCTATAAGCCATCCTAAAAGGAAACAAGATAATTCGGCCATTAAGGCCTTATAATCAGAAGATAACTAATTTGAGAAACTATTGACTTTCTCCCTAATTGGAAAGCTAAATCTGGAAACAAATCAGCCCCTTAATTTGGGAAACAAATCAACTATTATTCTTTGGAAATTAAAAGGGAATAAATCAGCCAAAGTTGACTCTTCTCCTAGCTTGTGCCACACACCCAAGTCTTCCCTATTCAGCCCAATCAATTGCCTTGATGACATTAATTATGCCTTGGTCTTCATGTGGGTTTATCTTGGACTTCAACAATTCAAAATCAGCCCAAGTGTCTTGAATTAGGCCATTTAATGCTTCTTTGAATCTCTTAGCTCTTGCCCTTGTTATTGGCCCAATCGGAACATGCAATGGATTATTTGATGCAGCTGCCTTGTTCTCATCATTCCCACCCTCTTGAAAAGGATTTGTCCTCAAATCGTCACCTACATCAAAAGGAGACAAATCAGAAACATTGAAGCTTGCACGAACATTGAACTCACCTGGAAGATCCAACTTGTATGCGTTGTCATTGATTCTTTCAGTCACTTGAAATGGGCCATCTCCCCTTGGAAATAGTTTTGAACTCCGCTGGGCTGGAAATCGTTCCTTCCTCATATGCAACCATACCCAATCACCGGGCTCAAACACAACCTTCTTACGCCCTTTATTTGCTTGATTGGCGTATTGCTTAGTTCGTCTCTCTACGTTTTCCAGAGTCTTTTCATGGATTTGCTTAACAAAATCTGCCTTTTTCTTTCCATCCAAGTTAACATGCTTATTCACAGGTAAAGGAATTAAATCCAAATGAGTGAATGGGTTAAAACCATACACAATTTCAAAAGGCGAAAAATGAGTTGCAGAATGCACGCTCCTATTATAAGCAAACTCTACATGCGGTAGAAAATCCTCCTATGTTTTCAAGTTCTTTTGTATTATAGCACGCAACAAGGTAGATAAAGTCCTATTAACTACTTCAGTTTGACCATCAGTTTGTGGGTGACAAGTAGTAGAAAATAAAAGTTTAGTGCCTAACTTACCCCACAAAGTCTTCCAAAAGTAGCTTAAGAACTTAGCATCTCTATCCGAAACAATGGTCTTAGGCATGCCATGCAATCTTACAATTTCTTTGAAAAACAAATCAGCAATATGTGATGCATCATCGGCTTTATGACAAGGAATGAAATGTGCCATTTTAGAAAACCTATCAACAACCACATATATAGAGTCCCTACCCCTTTTTGACCTAGGAAAACCCAACACAAAATCCATAGAAATATCAATCCAAGGTCCACTAGGTATAGGCAAAGGAGTATACAATCCATGAGGCTTAATCCTAGACTTGGCTTGTCTCAAGTAATGCATTTCTCACAGATTCTTTCTACATCACGTTTCATATGAGGCCAAAAAAAATGTTCATGCAAAGTATCTAGCGTCTTAGCTACACCAAAATGCCCCATCAAACCTCCCCCATGAGCTTCTCTAACAAGCAATTCACGCAAAGAACTCTTAGGCACACATAATATAGTTTCTCTAAACAAAAATCCAATTGTGCCTATAAAATTTACCAAATGCAGCCTTTTCACATGCATTGAACACATTGCCAAAATCAGAATCTTACACATACAACTGTTTCATATATTCAAAACCAAACAATTTAGCATCCAAAGTAGAAAGTAGAATGTACCTTCTTGACAAAGCATCAGCGACCACGTTTTCCTTACCCTTTTTGTACTTGATCACATATGGAAATGTTTCAATGAACTCCACCCACTTGGCATGCTGCTTATTTAGCTTGTGTTGCCCTTTATATGCTTCAAGGACTCATGATCCATGTGAATCACAAATTCTTTTGGCCAAAGGTAGTGTTGCCAAGTTTCCAATGCTCTAATCAAAGCGTACATCTCCTTGTCATAGGTAGGATAATTCAAGGCTGCTCCACTTATCTTCTCACTAAAATATGCAATGGGACGATCTTCTTGCATTAGAACAGCTCCAATACATATTCCTGAAGCATCACACTCATCCTATAAAAACTAGTCAACCCATGAAAACTTCTCACTTGTCCCATATTGGTAGGTTTTGGCCACTCCTTAATTGCCTTAACCTTTTCTTCATCAACCCCAATTCCCTTAGCACTAACAACAAAGCCCAGAAATACAAGTTTATCGGTGCAAAAGGTGCACTTTTGAGATTAGCAAACAACTTTTCTGTTCTTAAAACACCTAAAACAAGTTTTAAATGTTCAACATGCTCATCCAAGTTTTTGCTATAAATCAGAATGTCATCAAAATAAACAACCACAAACTTTCCAATAAAAGCAAACATGGTTCATTAATCTCATGAAAGTACTTGGTGCATTAGTTAATCCAAAAGGTATAACTAACCACTCATATAATGCGTATTTTGTTTTGAAAGCAGTTTTCCACTCATCACCTTCCTTCATCCTAATTTGATGATATCCACTTTTAAGATCAATTTTAGTAAAAACAATAGAACCATGTAATTCATCAAGCATATCATCTAATCTAGGAATAGGATGTCGATACTTTACAGTGATATTGTTGATGGCACGACAATCAATGCACATCCTCCATGTTCCATCCTTCTTTGGCACGAGCAATACGGGAACCGCACAAGGACTCATGATCTCACATACATACCCCTTTTCCATGAGCTCACTAACCTGCCTTTGAAGTTCCTTTGTCTCCTAGGGATTACTTCTATATGCTGGTCTATTTGGGATGGGTGCTCCGGGTACAAAGTCAATTTGGTGCTCAATCCCCCTTATTGGTAGTACACCAATAGGCATCTCTTCGGGAAACACTTCATCAAAGTCCAGCAATAGAGAAACAACTCTAGGCAAGGAAGGGTTAAGTTCATTAGTACTAAAGCAAGCCTCTTTGTACAAAAGTACAATCATTGCCTGATTTCAAAATAGAGCCTTTTTGACCTCACTCTCCCTTGCATAAAAGCTTACTTGTTTTCTCTCTCTCTTTTTCTCAACAACCACTTTTTCTTTTTCATCTTTCTTTTCTTTTTTTGCTATTTCAGAATCTTTTTCTTTGCTCTCTTTTCTTTTGAACTCTCACTCTCACTCTCTTTTTTGATATCTCTCTCTTTCCTTAACCTTACTTGATCTTCATACACTTGTTTTGGGGTTAAAGGTACAAGAGTGATTGATTTTTTATTGAGTACAAAGGAGTATCTATTGGTATACCCATCTTGGGTCACATGCCTATCGAACTGCCATGGTCTCCCCAAAAGGATATGGCACGCATTCATTAGTACCACATCACAAAGGACTTCATCTTTGTACTTTCCAATTGAAAACGTCACCAACACTTGTTTAGTCACCTTGATTTCCCCACAATCATTTAACCACTGTAACTTATATGGTTTTGGATGCCTCAAAGTGGCTAAATTCAATTTCTCGACAAAATTAGTGCTAGCCACATTAGTACAACTCCCCCCATCAATGATCATGTTACATACCTTATCATTAACATGGCAGCGGGTATAAAAAATGTTGTCACATTGTACCTCATCATCTTCCTTGGCTTGAGTACTAAGAGCTCTTCTCGCCACCAAAAGCTATCCGTCCACCGGATATTCAATATCACTTGCATCCTCCAAAGGTGGCATGGACTCATCATCAGATTCACCCTCAGATTCGATCTCACCGTCTTCCTTCAAAACCATTACTCTCTTGTTTGGGCATTGAGATGCAATATGACCTGCTCCCAAACACTTAAAGCACTTAATGTCACGATTTCTAGAAGGTTGAGAATCTGATGTACCTTTTTTTAATGTGCCTCCGACTTTGTGATCTCTGGAAGGTTCGGCCTTGGCCTTGAAAACGATAGCATAATCAGTAAATTCTATGGCAGCCAACTTTACCTTCTTTAATTCAGAATAGTCATGGCAGTCAAATGCCAATTCTATTCTTTTCACCTACTCTAAATAAGCTTCGGGATCGGTTTTACCTTAGAACTTTGGGATTTTCACTTTTATACTACCCGAATTATTATCAACCATCTCTCCATACCTATCTCCTCTATACCCATACCTATCTTCTCTATTCCCATACCTAACTCCTCTACCTCCCATTTACCGCCTTAATCTACCCGCACCCACATTGGACATACGATCACCCTCCTCTAGGTCATTCCCATAATCATCTTCATAATCATCCCTAGGTGGGTTTCTTTCTCTTCGTTCCACATTAGGAACCCTAATTGGTTGCACCCTCTGTGAACCAGACTCCACCTTATCTATCCTATCATGCACCTCACCAATCTTAATCTCCATCTGCTCCATGTTTTTTTTATGGCTTTATACAAAAAATTAAGATCTATCGTTTCTGGTGCAACATCAGATAAGTCTCTACTTTTATCACGTGACATATTTGAAACCTGCAAAATAAAAGAAATTAGTAAGCCTCACAAACACTCCCTCACGTGTTTACTCTCAAAGATGGTGGCACTCACAATCGTGTTTTCACTCAATTCTTTGGCTTTTACCCTCTGATGAGCTCACACACTCTTGCCTTTTTCCCACTCTTTGTTAACTCTTTCAGTTCTTCCTTCTTCTTCTTTTTGACTTATACGGACACTCACAAGAAGTACAAGAAATACAAGAAAAATAGAAGTAATAAAGCAAAATGACAAGAATAATGAAGACGAAATTCTTTAGCTAAATTTTTTTAAAAAAAATCAATGCACGGAATCAAGATAAGGAATAGAAATAGTTGATATAGGTTCAAAAACATGACCCAAAAAAAAAATTGTATTTTTTTTTACCGACCTTGATCAAGTGGACTCTAGCAAGCCTTTGGTACTTTTTTTTTTGGTACTGGATTTGATCAAACGTTTTTTTTTTAACCGACCTTGATCAAGTGGACTCAAGCTTTTGGTACTTTTTTTTTTTGGTACCGAATTTGATCAAACGTTTTTTTTTTTGAAACAAACGAATACAGAGAAGAGAAAGAACAAGGATAGATTAAACCTGATTTAGAAGCTTAAGCTTTGATACCAACTGATATGAACCTCACCAAGAGCAGTGAGACCCGGAACCAATATATGGTAACGAAGGATCGTTTTCTAACCAAGTTTATAAACAAGAACGTTATCGGACCGCGACCCGTTACCTATAAGGAGGTAAGAACCAACGGTATCAAGAAATTGAAGACGCCATACTCAAGAACAAGAAAAATATGTGAGTGATAAGTCAATTTTTCAGAACCAAAAAGAGATGAACTCTCACAATTTTTTTATTCAATTCAAGTCTGTCGAATTACATCCAATTCGTTCCTTTATATACTAAAACCCTAAATGAAAAGAAAGGCTATAAGCCATTCTAAAAGGAAATGAGATAATTCGGCCATTAAGGCCTTATAATCAGAAGAAAAGTAATTTGAGAAACTATTGACTTGCTCCCTAATTGGAAAGCTAAATCTGGAAACAAATCAGCCCCTTAATTTGGGAAACAAATCAACTATTATTCTTTGGAAATTAAAAGGGAATAAATCAGCCAAAGTTGACTCTTCTCCTAGCTTGTGCCATACACCCAAGTCTTCCTTATTCAGCCCAATCAATTGCCTTGATGACATTAATTATGCCTTGGTCTTCATGTGGGCTTATCTTGGACTTCAACAATTCAAAATCAGCCCAAGTGTCTTGAATTAGGCCATTTAGTGCTTCTTTGAATCTCTTAGCTCTTGCCCTTGTTATTGGCCCAACCAGAACATGCAATGGATCATTTGATGCAGCTGCCTTGTTCTCATCAACTATTGTGTACAAACCTTCCCAGCCACAAGTCGAACCGTAATCCTAATATACAGAGTATATCGATCAAGAACTGCATCCGACCTCCATCATGGTATATCAAAGACCACGGTCTTACCTGAAGGAGTCGATAAGACACTCAGGATTAAGATCACCCATATATGGTTATCATCAGTTGATATATTTGAATCTCTTCGGTAAATGGATCATGGTGAGAGATTCATATAGATCATGGCCCAATCCTATATTAACTCATCATACAAGGTGTCTCCATTCCTATATCTCATAAGAATGATTAATGATAGAATCACCGTATATTACGAAATGGACAGCATCTATAGATTAACCGCAAATAAAATACTCAGCTTTATTTGCTATCTATGGACTCTTTAGATTACACGTCTCTTACTGTATCTATCTGTATATGACACTCATATACACAGTTCGAGATTGCATCTGGCAATAGGATGTTTATTTGCACAGGCTATAAAATAAACAACACAACAAGAATGAATTGAATTTTTTTTTTTATTTTTTTTTTCTTAAATCTAATTACAAATTATATTTTTAAGGCGTAAACCCCAACATATTATGGGTCAAACTCTTTGTGATGACATTACCTTTGAGTGGAAGAAATGAGCATACATTAGTCAAGGTGAGTGCTTTTTGGCATCTCTTTACGTGTACAATTCTCGTAGGTTCTTCGAACACTACCGAGCTTAACAAAGAAAATATCAAGATTGTACATGCCTTAGTGACAAATCAACCCATAAACATTGGAGAGATTCTCATGTCATATCTAGATAGTGTGGCTTTAACAACTATATTAGACAAAAAGTTGGCAATACCGGGGTTTATCACTCAATTCTGTATTGCTTATGGTTTGAAGACATAAGAGAAAGATGTGCTTTTACCTCCCTTAGTAAAGTTTAGTGATAAATGTGTGGCTTTTATATCATACAAGAACAAGGGAAAGACTTGTGATATATTTACACTCTTTAGTGGATTTCAAGATACAAGCCATGTGATTAGCACAAGTAATCTTCCGGATTGGGAAACTCAATTGAAGAAAGTGGTTGAGGAGTCAAAATTGAATATTGAAGAACTCAAGGAAGGGGTAGCTCAGCAAGATGCTAGGATTCAAGAGTCGGAGAATTGTATTTCTCTAAGCAATAGATCATCTCTAAAGCATTATGTTAGATCTTCCAATCGCTTGAAGTTCTTTGATGAAACAAGTAGCTAGTGGCATGTCCATGAGCTACATTTATTCTCTTATCCTATTGGCTTTATTTCATGTCAAAAAGGGGGAGAATCGTATGTGCTAGTCTACTTAGTTTCTTTCACTCTCTATATGTTTTTTTCGGTGTGTTTGTTTTTTTTAGTATATTTGGAAATTTGAACTTTCTTTTATGGCATGTATTATTGTGTTGGCTTTGGTTAGAATATTTTGAGATGGCATATTTCAAGGGGGAGATACATGATTCATTTGGGATTTAAATGTTGAATTCTTATCATTTTTTATGTTGCCGTATGTATTTTTCTCTTGGATATGCATTGTGATTTAAGTTGATTTCAGGTGGCCACAAGAGAAGATCAAGAAGAAATTTCAGACTTGTTGAAAATTAGTCTAGAAGTGTGTGAGCCATTGTAAATCATTGTAACTTATAGTGACCAATCTTATTTGTAATTGTTTTAGTATATATGTATAGGGGTTTAGACATGGAATTTGACAAATGGGGAGATTGTTAGATTTTTGGTTTGTGTTGGCATTAGTTCCATATCAAAACAATGTTTCACTTGTATTGATTAGTTGTCTTAGATTTTTTGAGGATTCAAGCTTCAAAGAAGATATAGCAACCTATCAAGCAAGTTCAAGTCTTCAAAGAGAAGTGTTCTTCATTGTCCAACAAATGTATATTAAAGACCTTATTTCTCTTACATGGCTTAGGCAGACACACAAATTATATTCATAAGATTCCCTGCATCATTGTGCTCATTTTTTATAACACATTCTCACATTTGATATTGAATGCTCATGCATTTGTGCTAAATTGACTAGTTTTGTGAATTGCATGTATTTGAACTATGTCTATGAAAATAGCATTCTTGTGTGATGTGCATTTGTATAACATGGACCGTGGATTTGAATTTGATATTGCATTGTTTCTTATTTAGTTCTCGTCAATTCAGTTACTCATACATTTGATCGAGTTCCGAGTTAATTGATTGATTTTTGACAAAATTAGTCTCTACATGTGTTAGGTTCATTTAGTTGAATATATTTAGGAATAACACATTTGATTGAGTTCTTAGAGCTATTCTTGAGTTTAATTGAATATTATGAGTGTTATATGCTCTAGGATGTTTGCTAGAAAACTTAATTGATTTTATTATATGATTCTAGCATATGTTTGTGTATGTGACTAAAACCTGGAATATATGCTAAGTGTTCATACTTTGATTCAAGTTTTAGTTTCATGAAAGATTCTAAATATTAAATATGCTTTTAGTGTTTTCACATGTTCTAGATTTATCATTCATGTATAGTAACTAGACTGCATTTGTTTATGAACTTACATGCATGTGTCTAGTTCCCATATGATATGTTTGATCATTATATTCTTTATTGAGTGCTTGTTTGTATTTTTGCATTCATTGATCACATATGAAGGCCTTGTAAAAGGCATGAAATCTTGGTTAGGACATGTGGTCTGGATAGCTAAGTAAGGAGTCTTGATTAGGACATGTGGCCTAGATAATCAGACATGGGAGACTTTCTAGAGGCATGGGTGCCTTGGATAGAAAGTAGACTTTTATTGGTAGACCCCAGATGCTAAGATGCTATGAAGTTCATAGATAGAGTGAGTCATTTGTAGATTATTCTAGTGGAATTTTTAACTTCTTAAAGATGTTGGTTATAGTGGACTCCCATAGAAAGTGAATCATTTGTTGATCCCTTTTAAGAAATTTCCAATCTACCAACAGGGATTAGGTAGATGAAGAGTCCAATAGAGAGTTTATCGTTTATTGGTCACTTTTGAGGAAATTTTTATCTTCTTTCCAATCAAAATACCCGATGGTTGTATTCAACCTGTGGATGTTTCCTCCTTAGAGGTTTTACCACGTAAAAAAAAAACTCGTGTCAATTCTTCCTATCCCTCTCATTTACTTATATTTGTATGTTGTAATCTTGTTTTACATTGTTCATTTTTAGAGACACTTGAAAAACAAGATTTTTTTTTGTAATATGTGATATACAATCACTTCATGTGATCAAACTTGTAAATATTTTTGAATATGTATGCTGGATATACTTGTATATAATAGCTCTTGGAAGAATACTTGTACATATAAAATATTAATGAGAATACAAGTATTGTATGTTTGTTAGCTTTAGTTGTTAATCTTTTTACATGCCACATGTAAGCTTGTTTGACTATACTTCATTTAATAATACATATTGCTTACTTACGTATGCTTTAATATCGTAAGTATTGTTATCCAAGCTAACTAGAGGGACAAATATAAGTTTGTTTCAAGAGATTGAAAAAGGTGTAATAACCTATTCACCACCCTCCCCCCACTCTAGGTTAGCCTAAGACAATTTAACCTCGCTTGTGCAATTTAGTTTCCGATTTGACTAGACTATGTCCTCTTCGTTCTCCTATCCTTATTCTTCTTGGTGCTTAGACCATTGGGGAGTGACCGCAACTACCATGGTTGTGGGTTCAGGTCCTTTAATTCATGACCGTTGTTTTGCTTCCCATTCCCGAACTCTGAGGTCTATCATCCTCGAACCGTTCGTCGACTTGCCTTTGAGTTTTAGGCCTGGGTATTTTTATGAATGACCTTAGCCTTGCAGGCTCGCTTACTAGTGGATGGGCTTTTGCTGATTATCTTGGCTATGAGCTTCTTGCTCCAAGCATTCCTTTGATCGATGATGAGTGATGGGTCCCACTTCGGTTGGTGATGCTCTAGGGGCTAGAACCGGGTACTCCGAGTGGGGAACTAGTGGAACCTGAGTTCGTCTTGAACAAGTTGATTGATTCAACAAACGGATATGATATCAAATAAACAATGAATGAATCAACACACTTCACGAAAGTAAGGAAAAACAAAAGCAAAGATCAACACAAAGATTTTTACGTGGTAAAACCTCCTAAGATGAAACATCCGCTGGTTGATACTGATCGAGCCAAAAAATGTTATACATTTTGGCCCTCAATTCCTTTGTCTTGTTTTCGTGCATTTTTGGTTATCTTATGCTTGTAGGCAAATAAGTACAATTTGGAAGAAAAGTGGAAAAGTACGGAATTGCACAGAAAAGAGCCAATTGAAGCAAGGAAGCTTATGTGCATTGGTATCTATGCGGGTTCTTAACCGCACACATGAAGAAGAGAGTCTGGAGATAAGATTGTGTGAGTGCCACCAGCACACTACCAGCGTATTTGCCCATGCACCGAAGAAGAATTATCCAACATAAGGTCATTGTGAGGGTAGAACCAGCGTATTTACCCGTGCATCGAAGATGAAGAATTTGGCTCCAAGGGATTGCACGGGGTAACTGCGAGGGTATATACCCGTGCTATACTCGTGCATCGAAGATGAAGAATTTGGCTCCAAGGGATTGCACGGGGTAACTGCGAGGGTATATACCCGTGCTATACTCGTGCATTTCACGTGATCTTGCTGTCCACATTAGCATAATAGACCCATTTTTGAAGTTATCTAGCGCATTAACTAATTCATTATTAGAAACAAGTTCTAATTAACTAATAAAATTATTTATGATTTTTAACTTTTAAAAATCTAATCTATAAGTGAATAATCTAAGCCTTTGTAAACAATTTACTAAGGTCAGATTATTATGTAAGTGTTTACTAAGTTTTAACTATTACAACTCTTAACACTTTATTCGGTTCATTTATTATTAGGTAATTAATCATATTCATCCTAATTACAGTAAATGACCCAATTAATCTAACTTTATTAAACTCTTTAATAACAATACTAATACTACTGTGAATTACCAAGTTTTTTAACCATTAAAAAACTAATTTCATTTTCATAGCCAATTATCTATATACTGATTTTAATCATATTTAAAAACTACATAAAATATCAGGCTATGACCCGTGTATGACATATCAAATATATTTGTGTAGGCACATCTAATCTAAATGACATACGTATGCATTGCAATGCTTTTATCATCACATAATATGAAGTATGCATTCTAGAGAGAGATGCTCCTCCTTCTCTCTAGAATTCCTTGTTGCCTCCTTCTAATCCCATCCCATTTTCATGGTGGATTCTTCTCCATCCATGGCTTCCTCACCTAAACACTCATCTCTTCCTTGCTTATGTTCCATCAAACCTTCTTCCTCCCTCTCTTTGGTCCTACCTATGGATTCCACCATGGAAAATCCTCCCATTTCAGAAAACTTTTCCCCCTCCCTTTTAGTGTTCTTCCTCCCATTTCTTCCATGGATTACCAGCCTCTTTCCTCTACTCCTAAAGTCTCCTCAGCTGGGGTTATTTCCATTTTAAAACCCAATGTTCCTATTAAGAGTAACAACAAATCCAACAAAGGAGGGCATCTTTCTAGCTTGCCCAACCATGGAGGAGCTGGTCCTAGTGTTCTCAGCTCAGCTGCTATGGTTCCCGAATATATCCTTCGAGCTTCATCTCCTGCAGCCATTATAGGCAACAATGGAGTTCTTGAAGGTTCAAATTTGGTGACCTCTCTCCAAAACGTGATGGGAAAGAAGAAAGGGTCCATGGACCAAGGTAATAGGGCTGGGAAATCTACTCATGGTGCTGAAGAGCCTAATCAGCCTTTGTCTACATCTGGTAATGCTGATAAGCCTACATTCCTGGAGGCTCCATCTTCTTCCATCTCTAGTATTCCATCCTTGCAAGAACAACCTTTACCTCCCCCCACGTAGTTTCTTCAGCTGGTGCTTCTTCTTTTTTAAAAGCTAATGATTCTATTGAGTGCAGCAATGGGTCTACCAAAAGAGGGCATTGTTCTATCATACCCAAGCACATTTTAAATGATGCCACCAACCATGCAAGAACTGGTCATAGAACATCCAATAGAGCTGTTGTTGCTAACGCTAAAGGGGTCCTATCAAGCAGTCCACAAACCTCAACTATTGCAGCTAATTTAGGCAACAATGGAGGTTCTAAAGTTTCAAGCTTTGTTGTTCATCTCAAGAACGAGTTGGGGAAGATGAGAGGGACCATGGATCAATGTAATATGTCTGAAAAGCCTGCCTTTGATGTCTATAGACCTTTCCAGCTACACCAGGCTCCTTTATCCTCTCTTGGTATGGTTGAAAAGCCTGCCTCTAAAAGAGAAGCTTGCCCCTCTGCTATTGTTGAAGGTCAAAAAGTCCAGCTAGAGGAGGTCTCCTCTTTCAGCAATTATGTGCTGCCCCATAATAAAGGTATTCCTATCAATACTCCTTTGGTGACTAAAGATGCCAGCAATGCTATAGGTCAATTGCCTCCTATAATTTGAAAGAAAAGCCCTATTTCTTATAGTAATGTGCAGAAAGGTGCTCATCATAATCCACTTATGGATCCCCCCTCTAGTAGGCCTATGAATCTTAAATATTACCAACCCTTTCATAGAGGAAATAGGAAGTGTGTCTCCCCTCCCTTAAAAGTTGCAGAGAATGGCTCTAAAGCATGGAAGAACTGCTTGGTGGGTTATTTCATTGAGAAAAAACTCCCATTTCCTCTAGTCAACAACATAGCCATGAGTATTTGGGGCAAGCATGGCCTGTTGGAAGTCCTAGCTAATGACAAGGGGTTCTACTTCTTTAAATTCTCAGATGATGAAGTTTGTTCTAAAGTATTAGAGGTTGGCCCTTGGTTATTTGCGGGAAGGATGGTGATCCTTAAAAAATGGCATCCTAGGCTCAATCTATCTAAAGATTCCTACTCTAAAATTCCGGTTTGGGTTAAGCTCTTCAACATTCCCCATGAATACTGGAATGAAGAAGGGCTGAGCCATATTGCTAGTGCGGTTGGTAAGCTCCTCTATGCTGACAGCTTAACTGAATCCATGAAGAGAATTTCCTTTGCTAGGGTTTGTATTGAAATTGATGCCTCTTGTGACCTTGTTGATTCCTTTGACCTATTTATGGGTGATAGTTCAAGCCCAGAACATGGAGAAAATGTGGAAATCTTGGTTGATGAGAATCAAGAAGTCATCAAATGATCCATTGCATGTTCCGGCTGGGCCAATAACAAGGACAAGAGCTAAGAGAATCAAAGAAGTACTAAATGGCCTAATTCAAGACACTTTGGCTGATTTTCAATTGTTGAAGTCAAAGATAAGCACACATGAAGACCAAGGCATAATTAAGGCCATCAAGGCAATTGATTGGGCCGAATAAGGAAGACTTGGGCGTGTGGCACAAGCTAGTCAACTTTGGCTGATTTATTTCCTTTTAATTTCCAAAGAATAATAGTTGATTTGTTTCCCAAATTAAGGGGCTGATTTGTTTCCAGATTTAGCTTTCCAATTAGGAAGCAAGTCAATAGTTGCTAGTTTAGTATTTATTTATTTCCTAAATTTGTTTGCATTTATTTTCATGATTGTAAGGCATTAATTGCCGAATATTTATTCCCTTTTAGGTCTTAGATATTTTTAGTATAAAAGGGACCAATTGATGTAATTTGAGAATAGATTTTGAATTGAAATAAATTTGAGAGAATTTTTTCTTTGGTTCTTCATAGAACTTGTGAACTTATCAAGGTTCTACCTTGTGGCGTTCAAACCTTGACTTATCACTCACCTTCTTTCCTATTCTTGAGTGTGGCGTCTACAATTTTTTTGATACTGTTGGTTCTTACCTCCTTATAGGTAACAGGTCGTGGTCCGATAACATTTTTGTTTGTAAACTTGGTTAGAAAAAGATCCATCGTTACCATATATTGGTTCCGGGTCTCACTGCTCTTGGTGAGGTTCATATCATTGGTGGAATACCAATGAAAACCAAAAAGTTGTGCTGAATGCAAGTGTTTTGGCCACTCTATTACTAATTGCACTAAGCTTAAGCCTCTACTTTCCCTATCTGAAAATGTTTCTGCTCCAAAACTTAAACAAGAATGGAGGAGAGTCAATAATCGAGATGCTCCATTGGTTTGCTCTCCCCAAGCATGCATGGAACCTCCTCCTTTTGGCTCCTTGAAAGATGATGAAATTATCTCCACTTGTAATACTGAAAAATGAGCCTTCTTTATGTCCTACCTTCCTACCTAACCATGACCAATGCCAAGACCTCTCTATGGAAAGGGATGTTGATACCACCAACAAGTTTGCAGCTCTTGATGAGGATGCTGATAACCGCTATGACCAATGTAAAGATCCGAGCAATAACCAATGTAATGATGTTATTCTTCCAACTACGGCCTCTCTGGGCCAGTGCAATAACCAAAGTGATGATGTCGATACTCCTACTACGGGCTCTCCGGACCACTCCCTATGGCACTCAAAAATAAAAAACATTGATGGGGTCACTATCAAAGGGCTCTCCAGCCCAACATATTCCTCTAGCAAGAAGAAGAGGAAGAAACAGACTGCTAAGGAAGGCAAGGTTAATAGCTCGCAAGCTAAGGTAACGCCTTTTCAACCTCTTGATGATTAATCTAGTATGTTGGAACACTAGGGGTCTGAACCCCACCCCTAAACAATCAGAAGTTAGGAAATTGTTGCTTGACCATAACATTGGTCTAGTTTGTTTTATTGAGACAAGAGTGAGAATTAACAACAAAACTCTTGTTGCCAATTCAGTTTTCAAAGATTGGGATATGATAGATAATTATAATAGTCATAGCCTTGGAAGAATTTGGGTTGGTTGGGATCCTAGAATTCTCAATATCACTAAAATTAATGAAACTGATCAGATCATCCATTGTAATGCTTGTATTTTGGACACCTATGACCGGTTTTGAATCTCCTTTGTTTATGGCTCTAATGATGATAGATTAAGGAAGGCTCTTTGGCAAAGCATGTGTTCTAGTCATCATGGTTCTCCTTGGATTGTGCTTGGTGATTTCAATGTCTCTAGGAATGTGGGAGAGTCAATTGGGGGATGCTCCAGAATTTTGGGTGCTATGGAGGAGTTCAATTACTGTCTTCAAGCTTCGGAGCTTGATGATCTACTTTTCTCGGGTTTTCTTCATACTTGGTGCAACAAGAGAAGCAACGGTTGTATCTCTAAGAAATTGGATAGAGTTCTTGCCAACAATGATTGGCTTGTCAAGTTTGAGAACTATGAAACGATTTTCCTTCCCCTAGCATTTCGGATCATTGTCCCTCCGTGGTTAAACTTGGCTTGCAAGGTATTAAGAAAAATTGCCCTTTCAAATTTTTCAACTTTCTAACGGATAGAGCAGATTTCCTCCCCTTGGTTGAGAAGTGTTGGCGGGAGCAAGTTCATGGCACCATGCAGTGCAAGCTTTGCTCTAAACTTCGAAATCTGAAGAAGGTTCTTAAGACCCTCAACAATGACGAGGTGGGCAACTTGACAACTAATTCGATTGAAGCCAAAGCTGCCCTTGATGATTGTCAACGCCTCCTTGATCAGCAGCCCCTTGATTCTAACCTTAGAAATCAGGAAAAGGAGCTTATAAACTATTATACTTCGACTCTCCAAGCTGAAGAGGACCTTCAAAGGCAAAAATCTAGAATCCAATGGCTTAAGGCTGGTGATCGTAACTCCTCTTATTTCTTCAAAGCCATCAATGGTAGACGCAATAGAAACAAGATCCGCTCTATTACTGGTGATGATGGCTCCTTGATTGAAGGTGACATTCCAGTCAAGAATGAGGCTATCCGTCATTTTCAGAATATTCTTGGCTGCTCTATGCCCGTTAGACATGGCATTGGTACTTTGAGCAATATTATTGACAATATCATCTCCAATGATCACGCTGATTCAATGGATAGAGATGTCACTAATGATGAGATTCGAGAGGTCTGCTTCTCGCTAACAAGGCACCTGGTCCAGATGGCTTCAACGCTCATTTTTTCAAGAAAACTTGGGACATTGTTGGTGAAGATGTGATTAATGCTATCCAAGAATTCTTTAGGTCGGGTCATCTTCTCAAAGAGCTAAATACTACGATTCTAGCATTGGTCCCTAAAGTCCCAAACCCTTCTAAGATGAAAGACTTTAGACCTATATCTTGATGCAACACTCTCTATAAGATCATTGCTAAGATCATTGCCAATAGGATCAAACCTTGTCTCCCAGATATTATCAGCCCTTCCCAATCGGCTTTTGTGGTTGGTAGGAGTATAGGGGACAACATCCATCTTGCGTAAGAACTTATGAGGAATTATCATAAGGATATTGGTTGCCCTAGGTTGGCTCTAAAGGTAGATTTGATGAAGGCTTTTGACATGATGGATTGGGGCTTCTTGCTTGAAACCCTAGCCGCTTTTCACTTTCCTCCTAAGATTATTACTTGGATCAAAGCTTGTCCTACTACTCCCAAGTTCTCTATCTCCATCAATGGTGAACTATGGTTTTTTCTCTGGGAAAAGAGGACTTCGGCAAGGGGATCCTATGTCCCAATACCTCTTTGTTATAGCTATGGAAGTTCTATCTAAAATTCTGACCAAGCGAATTACGGACTCTCCGAGCTTCAAGTATCATTAGAGGTGTGACAAGATAAAGCTCTCCCACCTTTGTTTTGCTGATGACCTTATTATGCTTTGCCATGGCTCCCCTTATTCAGATCTAGTCCTTAAGGCTGCCCTTGATGAGTTCTCCTTGCTTTCGGGCCTCCTTGATAATCAAGCCAAAAGCAATATCTTTACTTCGGGTTTATCCTCTTCAACCAACCAGCAGCTCACTAACCTCTTTGGTTACATGGTCGGTTCTCTCCCCATTCGCTATCTAGGAATCCCTATCATCTCTACTAAACTTTGTCTTCGGGATTGCTCCCCTCTTGTGGACAAAGTTTCAGGCAGACTTACCTCTTGGATGAACCACGACCTCTCTTATACAGGTCGCTTGCAGCTCATTATTTCTATTTTGTTGAGTTTACAAGTCTTTTGGGCTAGTTATCTCTACCTTCCTATAAAATTTTTAAAGATTATAGAACAGAAATTCAGAAGTTTCTTGTGGAAAGAGGTTGAAGGTGATAGTAAGGGTGCAAAAATTTCTTGGTCTGCTATTTGTCTCCCTAAGAAAGAGGGTGGTCTTGGAATCAAGGATCTCTCTTCTTGGAACAAGGCCCTGATGATTAGGCATCTTTGGATTCTGATTTATGGAACGAATAACCTCTGGACTTCTTGGATCAAAGCCTATCACCTCAAAGGCTCTAATCTTTGGGAGGCTAAAGCTCCTTCCACCTTCTCTTGGAATTGGAGGAAACTCCTCTATCTTCGGCCAATTGCTCGTCCTTTAATTCAGCACTACATTGGTAATGGTTCTCGTACTTTCTTATGGTTTGATAATTGGCATCCAGATGGTCCTCTCCTTTCGAAATGGAGCCCCCGTGTGGTTTATGATTCTGGCATCCCCCTCAATGCAACGGTTAATGCCATTGTTCTTGTTGATTCTTGGAATTGGCCAGCTGCTATGTCCACTAATCTTGTAGAAATTAGAAGTCAGATGCCTTCTTTCAATCCTAACTCTAATATAGAGGATAGTATTCGATGGCTCCCTTCTTCCAATGGTATCTACTCAACATCTTCTGCTTTGGCTTCTCTTAGAGCCCCTCACCCTCTTGTTCCTTGGTTCAAGCTGGTTTGGTTCCCTCAAAACATTATGAGAATGAGTTTCATACTTTGGATGGCTGTTAGAGGTAGGCTCCCTACCAGAGACTGCATTCATAAGTATGACCCTGGGGCTGTTACTACTTGTGTTCTTTCAACTCCCATCTCGAGTCTCATGCTCACATGTTCTTTGAGTGTTTATTCAGTAGAGCCATTTGGACTCAACTTCTGAACTATTGTGGGACTCACTGGATTGGTCTTTGCCTGAAATGATTTTATTGCTTGGGTGTCCGCCCATTGGAGAGGGAGCACTTCTGTTATTGTGGCTACAAGAAGCTTTGTCTTGGGGCTGTTGTTTATCACATTTGAAGAGAGCGTAATTACTGCATTTTTTAAGGCACCAAAAGGACTAGCTCGGTTGTTGTGCGCTCCATTATTGACACCATTCACTGCCGGCTATCATCTATTAATCTCAAAGACCACCCTCTTATTGCTTTAAATTGGAATGTCAACGCTAATTGATTTTAAAGCTTTGCTCTTGTTGTTTTTGCTTTGAGCCCTTGTCTAGCGCTTACTTTTTGGTTCTCGTGTGTTGAGCTTTTTTTTAGCCTCTCTTGTCTATCCCTAGTTATTAGAGAGTTTGTTGTTTGATCTTTGTTTCTGGGCTTTGTGTTCCTTTCTTCCTGGGGTACCCCTATTGTATTTGTACATTCCTTCCTTCTTTCTATGACACTATTTATTTACCCAAAAAAAAATTGGAATCTAAAATTACAAAAATATCCCCCAAGGCATTCATTGGTCTTCTTGTAACTTCTAAGTCTTTCAGTCTTTTTAGGTCACTCTGATTCATCTCAAAAATTCGAAACAGGAAATCCACACAGAACTCACTAGGAAACACTTACCAACGGAACCGTGCAAGATGATGTGAACAGTACCGCGTACCGTGTCATGAACAATACCACGTGAACAGTGTCTTGAACAACACCGCATGAACAGTGCCCAATGAACAATATCCAATGAACAGTACCCCGTCTCGCAAGTGATGGAAATCATTAACTTAGCAACCATACACCCCAATAGCTAAAGAGCTATGATACATATGGAATGCAATTTAACACCCTCCAATTTTTTGAAAACAAACCCGATCGTTCAAGATTGAAGTAAGAGAAACTATTCTAATCACTTTATCAATGAAATGATGATAAAAGCTGATTAGAACAGCACTTTGATTTCCCCAAAACGCCACAAACTATGAAGTTTGATAAGTTTAAAGGCAAAACACAGATTTTGAGGTTGTTGAATGCCACAAGCCGAATAAGCTTGATAAGTTTCAAAGTTCATGCAAGAACTTGAGAACAAAACACTCACAAAGTTGATATGAACCTCACCAAGAGCAGTGAGACCCGGAACCAATATATGGTAACGAAGGATCGTTTTCTGACCAAGTTTACAAACAAAAATGTTATCGGACCGCGACCCGTTACCTATAAGGAGGTAAGAACCAACGGTATCAAGAAAACTGTAGACGCCACACTCAAGAATAGGAAAGAAGGTGAGTGATAAGTCAAGGTTGGAACGCCACAAGGTAGAACCTTGATAAGTTCACAAGTTCTATGAAGAACCAAAGAGAAAATTCTATCAAATTTATTTCTATTCAAAATCTATCCTCAAATTACATCAATTGGTCCATTTTATACTAAAAATATCTAAGACCTAAAAGGGAATAAATATTAGCAAATTAATGCCTTACAATCATGAAAATAAATACAAACAAATTTAGGAAATAAATAAATACTAAACTAGCAACTATTGACTTGCTTCCTAATTAGAAAGCTAAATCTGGAAACAAATCAGCCCTTTAATTTGGGAAACAAATCAACTATTATTCCTTGGAAATTAAAAGGAAATAAATCAGCCAAAGTTGACTATTCTCCTAGCTTGTACCACATGCCCAAGTCTTCCTTATTCGGCCCAATCCTTTGTCTTGATGACATTAATTATAAACGTTTTTTTTTTGTTAAAACAAATGAATACAGAGAAGAGAAAGAACAAGGATTCTGAAATAGCAAAAAAAGAAAAAAAAAGATGAAAAAGAAAAAGTGGTTGTTGAGAAAAAGAGAGAGAAAAAACAAGTAAGCTTTTATGCAAAGGAGAGTGAGGTCAAAAAGGCTCTATTTTCAAATCAGCCAATGATTGTACTTTTGTACAAAGAGGCTTGCTTTAGTACTAATGAACTTAACCCTTCCTTGCCTAGTGTTGTTGTTTCTCTATTGCAGGACTTTGATGAAGTGTTTCCCGAAGAGATGCCTATTGGTTTACCACCAATAAGGGCAATTGAGCACCAAATTGACTTTGTACCCGGAGCACCCATCCCAAATAGACCAGCATATAGAAGTTATCCTGAGGAGACAAAGGAACTTCAAAGGCAGGTTAGTGAGCTCATGGAAAAGGGGTATGTACGTGAGAGCATGAGTCCTTGTGCGGTTCCCGTATTGCTTGTGCCAAAGAAGGATGGAACATGGAGGATGTGCATTGATTGTCGTGCCATCAACAATATCACTGTAAAGTTTCGACATCCTATTTCTAGATTAGATGATATGCTTGATGAATTACATGGTTCTATTGTTTTTACTAAAATTGATCTTAAAAGTGGATATCATCAAATTAGGATGAAGGAAGGTGATGAGTGGAAAACTGCTTTCAAAACAAAATATGGATTATATGAGTGGTTAGTTATGCATTTTGGATTAACTAATGCACCAAGTACTTTCATGAGATTAATGAACCATGTTTTGCTTGCTTTTATTGGAAAGTTTGTGGTTGTTTATTTTGATGACATTCTGATTTATAGCAAAAACTTGGATGGCATGTTGAACATTTAAAACTTGTTTTAGGAGTTTTAAGAACAGAAAAGTTGTTTGCTTATCTCAAAAAGTGCACCTTTTGCACCGATAAACTTGTATTTCTGGGCTTTGTTGTTAGTGCTAAGGGAATTGGGGTTGATGAAGAAAAGGTTAAGGCAATTAAGGAGTGGCCGAAACCTACCAATGTGGGACAAGTGAGAAGTTTTCATGGGTTGGCTAGTTTTTATAGGAGGTTTGTGAAAGATTTTAGTAGTGTAGCTGCACCTTTAACCGAAGTTATCAAAGAGAATGTGGGTTTTAAGTGGGGTAATGAACAAGAAAAGGCATTTAACTTGATTAAGGAAAAATTAACTAATGCACCTTTGCTTGCTATGCCTGACTTTGCTAAAACTTTTGAGATTGAGTGTGATGCTTCAGGAATAGGTATTGGAGCTGTTCTAATTCAAGAAGGTCGTCCCATTGTATATTTTAGTGAGAAGATAAGTGGAGCAGCCTTGAATTATCCTACCCTTGACAAGGAGATGTACGCTTTGATTAGAGCATTGGAAACTTGGCAACACTACCTTTGGCCAAAAGAATTTGTGATTCACACGGATCATGAGTCCTTGAAGCATATAAAGGGGCAACACAAGCTAAATAAGCGGCATGCCAAGTGGGTGGAGTTCATTGAAACGTTTCCATATGTGATCAGGTACAAAAAGGGTAAGGAAAACGTGGTCGCTGATGTTCTGTCAAGAAGGTACGTTCTACTTTCTACTTTCTACTTTGGATGCTAAATTGTTTGGTTTTGAATATATTAAACAGTTGTATGTAGAAGATTCTGATTTTGGTAATGTGTTCAATGCATGTGAAAAGGCTGCATTTGGTAAATTTTATAGGCATGATGGATTTTTTTTAGAGAAACTAAATTATGTGTGCCTAAGAGTTTTTTGCGTGAATTGCTTGTTAGAGAAGCTCATGGGGGAGGTTTCATGGGGCATTTTGGTGTAGCTAAGACGCTAGATACTTTGCATGAACATTTTTTTTTGCCTCATATGAAACGTGATGTAGAAAGAATCTGTGAGAAATGCATTACTTGTAGACAAGCCAAGTCTAGGATTAAGCCTCATGGATTGTATACTCCTTTGCCTATACCTAGTGGACCTTGGATTGATATTTCTATGGATTTTGTGTGGGTTTGCTTAGGTCAAAAAGGGGTAGGAACTCTATATATGTGGTTGTTGATAGGTTTTCTAAAATGGCACATTTCATTCCTTGTCATAAAACCGATGATGCATCACATATTGCTGATTTGTTTTTCAAAGAAATTGTAAGATTGCATGGCATGCCTAAGACCATTGTTTCGGATAGAGATGCTAAGTTCTTAAGCTACTTTTGGAAGACTTTGTGGGGTAAGTTAGGCACTAAACTTTTATTTTCTACTACTTGTCATCCACAAATTGATGGTCAAACTGAAGTAGTTAATAGGACTTAATCTACCTTGTTGCGTGCTATAATACAAAAGAACTTGAAAACATGGGAGGATTGTCTGCCGCATGTAGAGTTTGCTTATAATAGGAGCGTGCATTCTGCAACTCATTTTTCGCCTTTTGAAATTGTGTATGGTTTTAACCCATTGACTCCTTTGGATTTAATTCCTTTACCTGTGAATGAGCATATTAACTTGGATGGAAAGAAAAAGGCAGATTTTTTTAAGCAAATCCATGAAAAGACTCGGGAAAACGTAGAGAGACGAACTAAGCAATATGCCAATCAAGCAAATAAAGGGCGTAAGAAGGTTGTGTTTGAGCCCGGTGATTGGGTGTGGTTGCATATGAGGAAGGAACGATTCCCAGCCCAGCGGAGTTCTAAACTACTTCCAAGGGGAGATGGCCCATTTCAAGTTATTGAAAGAATCAATGACAACGCATACAAGTTGGATCTTCCAGGTGAGTACAATGTTAGTGCAAGCTTCAATGTTTCTGATTTGCCTCCTTTTGATGTAGGCGACGATTTGAGGACAAATCCTTTTCAAGAGGGAGGGAATGATGAGAACAAGGCAGCTGCATCAAATGATCCATTGTATGTTCCGGTTGGGCCAATAACAAGGGCAAGAGCTAAGAGATTCAAAGAAGCACTAAATGGCCTAATTCAAGACACTTGGGCTGATTTTGAATTGTTGAAGTCCAAGATAAGCCCACATGAAGACCAATGCATAATTAATGTCATCAAGGCAATTGATTGGGCCGAATAAGGAAGACTTGGGTGTGTGGCACAAGCTAGGAGAAGAGTCAACTTTGGCTGATTTATTCCCTTTTAATTTCCAAAGAATAATAGTTGATTTGTTTCCCAAATTAAGGGGCTGATTTGTTTCCAGATTTACCTTTCCAATTATGGAGCAAGTCAATAGTTTCTCAAATTAGTTTTCTTCTGATTATAAGGCCTTAATGGCCGAATTATCTTGTTTCCTTTTAGGATGGCTTATAGCCTTTTTTTTTCGTTTAGAGTTTTAGTATATAAATGAACGAATTGGATGTAATTGGACAGACTTGAATTGAATAAAAAATTGTGAGAGTTCATCTCTTTTTTTTTTGTTCTGAAAACTTGACTTATCACTCACATCTTCTTCTTGTTCTTGAGTGTGGAGTCTTCAATTTCTTGATACCGTTGGTTCTTACCTCCTTATAGGTAACGGGTCGCGGTCCGATAACGTTCTTGTTTATAAACTTGGTTAGAAAACGTTCCTTCGTTACCGTATATTGGTTCCGGGTCTCACTGCTCTTGATGAGGTTCATATCAAAAGGGCTCAAATAAGTTTATATTACTCAAATCTCTGCCTTACATAGAAAAAACAGCCTTGTTTATATAGAACAAAGGCCAAGGACAATACAACACAAATATAACTACCCATTAAATGTGTAACCTCCCACTAAATGACATTTAGATCATGAATAATGGCTATAAAGTATTCAGTCTTTGTAACTCCTTATTCATAATCAAAGAACACATGAACTCACCCAACACAAAAACCCAAACTATTCATAAAATAAGCCCACAAAACCCAACACAATTAAACCCAAACTAATAAGAAAATAAACTCACAAAACCCAATATAATTAAACCCAAACTAATTATAAAATAGGCCCACAAAACCCAACATGGCCGAATGGCCTTTTATTCTTCAAGATAGGCTAGAATACTTCATTCTAACAAGGCTGGACTCTTGTCTTCAGGATTTGGACTTGTTTGAAACATGTTAACCATTTTATACTCTTCTTGCATCCTTAGAACCTTGACCAAATCTTGACTAGCTTGCTCCTTCCAAATGCTTCCCATTAAACAAGTTAAGGCTTCTTTCATCCTTTTAGCTTTAGCTCTTGTCATTGGTCCTCCATGAATGGTTAAAGGATCTGGATCTTTTCCAAGCTTAGCCGAATTGTGATCAACTGGCTGGTCCTCATCAGTGCCTACACATTCATACATAGAGGAGCATTGAAAACAGTTTCATGTTCCAAAAAATTGGCTCTGATACCAAATGTTGGAACCCAACTCACTGATGCGAAAATAGGTTTTAAAATATATTTATACAAATCCTAAACGATCACAGACCAAATAACTTGGGATCGTAATTTTTTTGAAACTAAATATATACAATATGTAAACACAGGAAATTGAAATCAATATAATAAGAATAAATTTAAGAACCTTACCAAGGTTTTGAGGCTACTTCAATTTACGATATGCTTCTGTCTGAACCACTCAATCTTCCTCGCTATCTCACGGGACTGGTAATGACGTGTGGGCATGTCACGTACTCAGGAACTTCAATGAAGGATGTAGAGAAAAAAAAACTTAAAGAAACTCTATCTTCGATATCAGTGCATAACCCTTGCACACAAATTCTTTTCATTAATTTTAGTGTTACTTCACCACACACACTGATAAGAATCAAGAAATCATCAAATGATTCATTTCATGTTCCGGTTGGGCCAATAACAAGGGCAAGAGCTAAGAGAATCAAAAAAGCACTAAATAGCCTAATTCAAGACACTTTGGCTGATTTTGAATTGTTGAAGTCCAAGATAAGCACACATGAAGACCAAGGCATAATTAAAGTCATCAAGGCAATTGATTGGGCCGAATAAGGAAGACTTGGGCGTGTGACACAAGCTAGTCAACTTTGGCTGATTTATTTCCTTTTAATTTCCAAAGAATAATAGTTGATTTGTTTCCCAAATTAAGGGGCTGATTTGTTTCCAGATTTTGCTTTCCAATTAGGAAGCAAGTCAATAGTTGCTAGTTTAGTATTTATTTATTTCCTAAATTTGTTTGTATTTATTTTCATGATTGTAAGGCATTAATTGCCTAATATTTATTCCCTTTTAGGTCTTAGATATTTTTAGTATAAAAGGGACCAATGGATGTAATTTGAGAATAGATCTTTGAATTGAAATAAATTGGAGAGAATTTTCTCTTTGGTTCTTCATAGAACTTGTGAACTTATCAAGGTTCTACCTTTTGGCGTTCAAACATTGACTTATCACTCACCTTCTTTCTTATTCTTGAGTGTGGCGTCTACAACTTTCTTGATACCGTTGGTTCTTATCTTCATATAGATAACGGGTCGCGGTCCGATTTATTTCTTGTTTACAAACTTGATTAGAAAACGATCATTCGTTACCATATATTGGTTCCGGCCCTCACTGCTCTTGGTGAGGTTCATATCAGTAGGTATCAGAGCTTAGGCTTCTAAATCAGGTTTAATCTATCCTTGTTCTTCTTCGTCTATTTTTTTTCTGATTGATTTTTTTTAAAAAAAAAAATCAGATCTATTACAAAAAAATAAATCATCTTTGTTATAAAAATAAATCTGGAAAAAAAAAAGAAAGTACAATTTTTTTTAGGTCGTGTAGTTAAACATATATCAACAATTTTTATTCATTTTCTTATTTTCGTGCATTGATAAAAAAAAGATGTATTTCAAAGGAGATTCATCAAAAAAAAGATAAAAGGGGGGAACCATCCTTTGTGCTACATTTTGTCAACCATATTATGGTGAAGATTCGAGGACGAATCTTTTTGAGGAGAGGGGGAATGATAAGAATCAAGAAAACATCAAATGATTCATTTCATGTTCCGGTTGGGCCAATAACAAGGGCAAGAGCTAAGAGAATCAAATAAGCACTAAATAGCCTAATTCAAGACACTTTGGCTGATTTTGAATTGTTGAAGTCCAAGATAAGCACACATGAAGACCAAGGCATAATTAAGGTCATCAAGGCAATTGATTGGGCCGAATAAGGACGACTTGGGCGTGTGGCACAAGCTAGTCAACTTTGGCTGATTTATTTCCTTTTAATTTCCAAAGAATAATAGTTGATTTGTTTTCCAAATTAAAGGGATGATTTGTTTCCAGATTTAGCTTTCCAATTAGGAAGCAAGTCAATAGTTGCTAGTTTAGTATTTATTTATTTCCTAAATTTGTTTGCATTTATTTTCATGATTGTAAGGCATTAATTGCCTAATATTTATTCCCTTTTAGGTCTTAGATATTTTTAGTATAAAAGGGACCGATGGATGTAATTTGAGAATAGATCTTTGAATTGAAATAAATTGGAGAGAATTTTCTCTTTGATTCTTCATAGAACTTGTGAACTTATCAAGGTTCTACCTTGTGGCGTTCAAACATTGACTTATCACTCACCATCTTTCTTATTCATGAGTGTGGCGTCTACAACTTTCTTGATACCGTTGGTTCTTATCTTCATATAGATAACGGGTAGCGGTCCGATTTTTTTCTTATTTACAAACTTGATTAGAAAACGATCCTTCGTTACCATATATTGGTTCCGGGTCTCACTGCTCTTGGTGAGGTTCATATCAGTTGGTATCAGAGCTTAGGCATCTAAATCAGGTTTAATATATCCTTGTTCTTCTTCGTCTATTTTTTTTCTGATTGATTTTATTTAAAAAAAAAAAATCAGATCTATTACGAAAAAAAAATCAGCTTTGTTATAATAATAAATCTGGAAAAAAAAGAAAGTACAATTTTTTTTAGGTCGTGTAGTTAAACTTATATCAACAATTTTTATTCATTTTCTTGTTTTCGTGCATTGATATAAAAAAGATGTATTTCAAAGGAGATTCATCAAAAAAAGATAAAAGGGGGGAACCATCCTTTGTGCTACAGTTTCTCAACAACATTATGGTGAAGATTCGAGGACGAATCTTTTTGAGGAGAGGGGGAATGATAAGAATCAAGAAATCATCAAATGATTCATTTCGTTTTCCGGTTGGGCCAATAACAAGGGCAAGAGCTAAGAGAATCAAAGAAGCACTAAATAGCCTAATTCAAGACACTTTGGCTGATTTTGATTTGTTGAAGTCCAAGATAAGCACACATGAAGACCAATGCATAATTAAGGTCATCAAGGCAATTGATTGGGCCGAATAAGGAAGACTTGGGCGTGTGGCATAAGCTAGTCAACTTTAGCTGATTTATTTCCTTTTAATTTCCAAAGAATAATAGTTGATTTGTTTCCCAAATTAAGGGGCTGATTTGTTTCCAGATTTAGCTTTCCAATTAGGAAGCAAGTCAATAGTTGCTAGTTTAGTATTTATTTATTTCTTAAATTTGTTTGCATTTATTTTCATGATTGTAAGGCATTAATTGCCTAATATTTATTCCCTTTTAGGTCTTAGATATTTTTAGTATAAAAGGGACCGATGGATGTAATTTGAGAATAGATCTTTGAATTGAAATAAATTGGAGAGAATTTTCTCTTTGATTCTTCATAGAACTTGTGAACTTATCAAGGTTCTACCTTGTGGCGTTCAAACATTGACTTATCACTCACCATCTTTCTTATTCATGAGTGTGGCGTCTACAACTTTCTTGATACCGTTGGTTCTTATCTTCATATAGATAACGGGTAGCGGTCCGATTTTTTTCTTATTTACAAACTTGATTAGAAAACGATCCTTCGTTACCATATATTGGTTCCGGGTCTCACTGCTCTTGGTGAGGTTCATATCAGTTGGTATCAGAGCTTAGGCTTCTAAATCAGGTTTAATCTATCCTTGTTCTTCTTCGTCTATTTTTTTTCTGATTGATTTTTTTTCAAAAAAAAAATCAGATCCATTACAAAAAAAAATCAGCTTTGTTATAAAAATAAATCTGGAAAAAAAAAGTACAATTTTTTTTAGGTCGTGTAGTTAAACTTATATCAACAATTTTTATTCATTTTCTTGTTTTCGTTCATTGTTAAAAAAAAGATGTATTTCAAAGGAGATTCATCAAAAAAATATAAAAGGGGGGAACCATCGTTTGTGCTACAGTTTGTCAACAATATTATGGTGAAGATTCGAGGACGAATCTTTATGAGGAGAGGGGGAATGATAAGAATCAAGAAATCATCAAATGATTCATTTCATGTTCCGGTTGGGCCAATAAAAAGGGCAAGAGCTAAGAGAATCAAAGAAGCACTAAATAGCCTAATTCAAGACACTTTGGCTGATTTTGAATTGTTGAAGTCCAAGATAAGCACACATGAAGACCAATGCATAATTAAGGTCATCAAGGCAATTGATTGGGCCGAATAAGGAAGACTTGGGCGTGTGGCACAAGCTAGTCAACTTTGGCTGATTTATTTCCTTTTAATTTCCAAAGAATAATAGTTGATTTGTTTCCCAAATTAAGGGGCTGATTTGTTTCCAGATTTTGCTTTCCAATTAGGAAGCAAGTCAATAGTTGCCAGTTTAGTATTTATTTATTTCCTAAATTTGTTTGCATTTATTTTCATGATTGTAAGGCATTAATTGCCTAATATTTATTCCCTTTTAGGTCTTAGATATTTTTAGTATAAAAGGGACCAATGGATGTAATTTGAGAAAACATCTTTGAATTGAAATAAATTGGAGAGAATTTTCTCTTTGGTTCTTCATAGAACTTGTGAACTTATCAAGGTTCTACCTTGTGGCGTTCAAACATTGACTTATCACTCACCTTCTTTCTTATTCTTGAGTGTGGCGTCTACAACTTTCTTGATACCGTTGGTTCTTATCTTCATAAAGATAACGGGTTGCGGTCCGATTTTTTTCTTGTTTACAAACTTGATTAGAAAACGATCCTTCGTTACCATATATTGGTTCCGGGTCTCACTGCTTTTGGTGAGGTTCATATCACACACTTGCACATCAATCACTCACGCACACACAACACTTTTTCAAATTTCTATTATATGTGTATATCATTCTACTTTTTCACACACACCTTAATTGCACGAAAAGCAAAAACCGATGTGTTTTAGTTTTTTTTGATGTGTCATATTTTATTTATCACAAAACATATCATATATATATATATATATATATATATATATATATATATATATATATTCATAAAACTAATCAATTTAAATCTTTTAAAGATATTAATCAATTTGTTTTGAATTCAAATTTTAATATTAATTTAACAAAAACAAAATAATCAAATTGTTTTATCTTCATTCAAATTATATATCAATCAACACCCTCAAATTAATGATTAATTATATAATTAAATAATCTAATTATTTAATTTACATAATCTTTATTATTCGTTTATTAAATACTCTCATTATTCAATTAATTCCCGAATAAACGTGTCACTTTTGTAACATAATTATTTGGACAATCCAATTAATTAACCATGACCCTTGATACCTAAATTGATCGGGCTGGCATGGGGACCTAATAGACCTACAATATTTTGAGCTCCAATAATCCTTGGAATCATTAATTAAACTATTTAATTAAGATTCATTGATTATTAACTCCGGTGTTATCTACTAAAAATCTGAAGCTGCACTCTCTTAACTATAGACGCTTTTACACAGACCGGTACAACTCGATGTCCATCGATATAGCTATTAAATATGGTGTGATCCTCCACAGTAATTCATAATTAGAGCTGGGTCATAATATCCGTTATACCACTCTAACTACGTATATCCTTTAAGTACCGTTGATTTTCGAATGGACAATAAATCCTAATTCCTTACAGAATTAGGAGAGCGCTCGTATTGTCCAAGCCCCAAATCAACCCTTAAGGGAACTACCATCTACTTCTCACAAGAAGGAGTGGATACCACTATTGTGTACAAACCTTCCCAGCCACAAGCCAAACCACAATCCCAACATACGAAGTATATTGATCAAGAACTGTATCTGACCTCACTCATGGTATATCAAAGACCACGGTCTTACCTTAAGAAGTCGTTAAGACACTCAGGATCAAGATCACCCACATATAATTATTATTAGTTGATATATATGAATCTCATCGGTAAATGGATCATGGCAAGAGATTCTTATAGATCATGGTCCAATCCTATATTATCTCATCATACAAGGTGCCTCAATTCTTTTATCTCATAAGAATGATTAATGACAGAATCACCATACATTCCGGAATGAACCGTAACTATAGATTAACCTCAAATAAAGTGCCCAGCTTTGTCTGCTATATATGGACTCTTTAGATTGCACGTCCCTCACTGTATTAATGTATATGACACTTATATACATAGTTTGAGATTACATCCGGCAATCTAGGATGTCTATATGCACAAGTTATAAAATAAACAACACAACAAGAATGAATTGAACTTTTATTTTTATTTTTTTATAAATCCATTTACAAATTACATCTTTAGGGCATAAATCCTGACATATTATGGGTCAAACTCTTTATGATGACATTACCTTTGAATGGAAGAATCGAGCATACATTAGTCAAAGTGAGTTGACTATGGTGAGCATTTTTGGCATCTCTTTACATGTACAATTCTTGTAGGTTCTTCGAACACTACCGAGCTTAACAAAGAAAAAATAAAGATTGTAAATGTCATAGTGATAAATCGACCGCATAAACCTTAGAGAAATTCTCATGTCATATCTAGATAGTACGGCTTTAACAACTATATTAGACAAAAAGTTGGCACTACCGGGGTTTATCACTCAATTCTGTGTTGCTCATGGTTTGAAGACACAAGAGAAAGATGTGATTTTACCTCCCTTAGTAAAGTTTAGTGATAAACGTATGACTTTTATGGCATACAAGGACAAGGGAAAGACTTGTGATACATTTACACTCTTTAGTGGATTTCAAGATGCAAGCCATGTGATTAGCATGTGATTAGCGCAAGTAATCTTCCGGATTGGGAAACTCAATTGAAGAAAGAGGTTGAGGAGTCAAAATTGAAGATTGAAGAACTGAAGGCAAAGGGTAGCTCAACAAGATGCTAGGATTCAAGAGTTGGAGAATAGTATTTCCACAGGCAATAGATCATCTCTAAAGTATTATGTTAGATCTACCAACCGCTTTAAGTTCTATGATGAAACAAGTAGCTAGTGGCATGTCCATGAGCTACATTTATTCTCTTATCCTTTTGGCTTCATTTCATATCAAAAAGGGGGAGAATCTTATGTGCTAGTCTACTTAGTTTCTTTCACTCTCTATATGTCTTTTTCGGTGTGTTTGTTTTTTTAGTATATTTGGAAATTTGAACTTTCTTTTATGGTATGTAATATTGTGTTGGCTTTGGTTAGAATATTGAGATGGCATGTATTAAGGGGGAGATACATGATTCATTTGGGATTTAAATGTTGAATTCCTGTCAATTTTTATGTTGCCATATGTATTTTTCTCTTGTATATGCTTTGTGATTTAAGTTGATTTTTGGTGGCTACAAGAGAAGATCAAGAAGAAATTCATGACTTGTTAAAGATTAGTCTAGGAATGTGTCAATGTAAATCATTGTAACTCATAGTGACCAATCTTATTTGTAATTGTTTTAGTATATATGTGTAGGGGTTTAGACATGGAATTTGCAATTGAGGAGATTGTTAGATTTTTGGTTTGTGTTGGCATTAATTCCATATCAAAACAATGTTTCACTTGTATTGATTAGTTGTCTTAGATTGTTGAGGATTCAATCTTCAAAGAAGATATAGAAACCTATCAAGCAAGTTCAAGTCTTCAAAGAGAAGTGTGCTTCATTATCCAACAAAGGTATATTAAAGACCTTATTTCTCTTACATGTGACAAGTGCCGTTTTTTTTTATGTAAATTAGCTTGTCAAACAAAATTTATAAAACCTTGTTTGCACTTAGATTTGATAACAATATAGTAGCAAGTATGAGTATCATCCACAGAGATCGTGTTATGCGTAAATGATCAAATTATACTCTAAGTTAATATGCAAGAAAAGCAATGGAAATGATGTCTTGAATCAAATGTGATTAAAACAAAAACACGTCTAAATAACTAGAAATGCAACAAATGGTAAATGAAGATGTATGGTAAGTGGACTACGGGAATGATGGATTCAACATGCAACAATGGATATGCATGAATTCTCATTAATGCTCATTAAACCAAGTAGCCAATCTAGAGGGTATAGCTTGGTTGTATATCTCTTGTGAGTATTCAATCTAGAGGGTATAGTATTGATTACCCATAAGTGATTGCTCATTAAGATGCACATTTATCAAATAAGGACTAATCTCTTAACAAATTTACCAACCTGTAGGGTATAGAGTTGGTGCTTAATCTCTCTCAAGCAACCAATCTAGAGGGTATAGAATTGGTCACTCAATTGAGATTAGATAAGGATAGAGATTAATAAGTCCGAATTTAATTAGAGGAGGGTACTCTAATTCAATCCTTTCATTCAAATGAGCTAAGAGAATTAAAAAGAGGGTATACTCAATTCTCTACTCTAATAAGTTCTTAGATAACATGCAAAGAAAGGAAGGTACAATCAAATGCAAATCATCCTTGAAATCACTAACAACCAATGAATGAAATAAACTATATAGATCAATTGATAAGTATAGAATTCAATTACAAACCTGATGAGAATTAAGAAGCATCACCAAAGGAACCATTGCAAATTCCAAATGGCCCAATTAAAAGGAGGCAAGAGGATCAAAGAAGCATTAAATGATGGGCTGATTCCGAGTTGCTAAAATCAAAATTCGGCCCACATGAAGACCAAATCCGGGATGAACTTCATGGACCTCTATAGAGAGCATCTGAAGTCGGATTGTCTATTATAATATGTTTTCGGAAAGCCCAAGACAATATCTACAGATTATATGAAGACCCCATCCTTCGAAACAGATCACAACAAGTCCAAATTTGGTCATCTATCTTATTGAGCGAAGACTTGAGCTGAACAGTCCGAATTTCAGAATATTTCCTATTTTTGGGCAACGTATGGTTGGAGGAGAATCCAATTTCAGTATCTTTCCTACTTTAGCATATTCCCTATTTTATATATATTCCCCAAATAAAGAGTTGATTTGTTTCCCGAATTCAACTTTCCAAATAAGGAACAAATCAACTAGTTGCTAGTTTTTAGTCTTTAGTTGTTTCCTAAATTTGTTAGCATTTATTTTCATAAACTGTAAGGCATTAATTGCCTAATATTTATTTCCTTTAGATCTTAGATATTTTTAGTATAAAAGGGACCAATTGATGTAATTTGAGAATAGATTTTGAATTGAAATAAATTTGAGAGAATTTTCTCTTTGGTTCTTCATAGAACTTGTGAACTTATCAAGGTTCTACCTTGTGGCGTTCAAACCTTGACTTATCACTCACCTTCTTTCTTATTCTTGAGTGTGGCGTCTACAACTTTCTTGATACCTTTGGTTCTTACCTCCTTATAGGTAACGGGTCACGGTCCGATAATATTCTTGTTTAAAAACTTGATTAGAAAACGATCATTCGTTACCATATATTGGTTCCGGGTCTCACTGCTCTTTGTGAGGTTCATATCAAAACACATGATCACAAATGAATCACATCAATCCCCTATAGGGATGTTTAGCTACTCATGTCTATTACAAGAATGAAACAAGGAGAAAAGAATAGAAGTAAACCCATAAATGATTCAACCTTCTTGAAGCTCCAAATAATCTCCTTGATTCCTTTTGTTGAGTAGATGATATGGATGATATGTGAATTGAATGGATTTTAGAGAGAAAAGAATTCCTAGATCTAGAGAGAGAAAATGGTTCTGAGTGGGTATGTGGTCGTATTGCTCAAAACAGAATGGATTCTATTTATAGGTGCCTTTAAAATGGTTGAAAACTGCTGATGTGGCATCCTGTCACGAGAAATGCACGGGTTGTGCACGGCTTGAGACCCGCACAGGACCCATGCAAATACCTGGTGCCCTGATTTTTATCTCTTGGTTTACGTGCAATGCATGGACACTTGCGTGACTGCGTGCGGGTGTAGACTCGCATATTACCCTGATGCTTCAATTTCAACTTCTGGTTTTAAAGGAATGCACGGACACTTGCACGATAGTGCATGGGTATAGATCCTCGCATTGGCCTGGCTTATACTTCATTCATATAGTGCACAGGTTGTGCGATGGTTAGGTGCCGCACAAGATCATCGCATAGACATGATTATGCTTCATCAACTTTTTGACATTTTTCTGCACAAAACCGCATCTTTTATCCGGTTAACCGGAATGTACTTAATCATCTGAAAATACAAATAGCAAGCCATAAGAGACGTATAAACACCCGTAAACGAGACAAAAGTTTAAGGAAATAAGAGCCAAAATATATAACAATTTTTGCATAATCAAATACCCCCAAACCAAACCTTTGCTCGTCCTCGAGCAAACTTAAAGCAAAACAATGACTCAAACAACATTGACTCGACCTACGACTCAAAATCAAATAATAAAATAAGCCGCATGTCCAACCGATGATGAGATACAAGGATGTGTGATAGAGAAGAGTAAACATATGCAAAGCAATCTAAAACAACTCAAAGGCACTTAAGGGAAATTTGCACTACAACGAATCCCACGCCTAAGAGCGCTCTCATATCGGGAGCTACTCACTCCCACTCCTTGAGCATAATTCGCTTTAACTCTAATCCTCACCCGGTTTCGCTCTTATTTTTCCACTTAGAATCCTAGGTTCATGATGAGAATCAAGAAGTCATCAAATGATCCATTGCATGTTTCGGTTGGGCCAATAACAAGGGCAAGAGCTAAGAGAATCAAAGAATCACTAAATAGCCTAATTCAAGACACTTTGGCTGATTTTGAATTGTTGAAGTCCAAGATAAGCACACATGAAGACCAAGGCATAATTAAGGTCATCAAGGCAATTGATTGGGCCGAATAAGGAAGACTTGGGCGTGTGGCACAAGCTGGTCAACTTTGGCTTATTTATTTCCTTTTAATTTCCAAAGAATAATAGTTGATTTGTTTCCCAAATTAATGGGCTGATTTGTTTCCAGATTTAGCTTTCCAATTAGAAAGCAAGTCAATAGTTGCTAGTTTAGTATTTATTTATTTCCTAAATTTGTTTGCATTTATTTTCATGATTGTAAGGCATTAATTGCCTAATATTTATTCCCTTTTAGGTCTTAGATATTTTTAGTATAAAAGGGACCAATGGATGTAATTTGAGAATAGATTTTGGAATTGAAATAAATTTGAGAGAATTTTCTCTTTGGTTCTTCATAGAACTATGAACTCATCAAGGTTCTACCTTGTGGCGTTCAAACCTTGACTTATCACTCACCTTCTTTCTTATTCTTGAGTGTGGCGTCTACAACCTTCTTGATACCGTTGGTTCTTATCTCCATATAGATAATGGGTCGCGGTCCTTTTTATTTTCTTTGTTTATAAACTTGAATTAGAAAACGATCCTTCGTTACCATATATTGGTTCCGGGTCTCACTGCTCTTGGTGAGGTTCATATCAGTTGGTATCAGAGCTTAGGCTTCTAAATCAGGTTTAATCTATCGTTGTTCTTCTTCATCTATTTTTTTTTCCTGATTTTTTTTTTTAAAAAAAAAACAGGTCTATTACTAAAAAAAATCAGCTTTATTATAAAAAAAAATCCCGAAAAAAAGAAAAAAAGTACACTTTTTTTTAGGTCGTGTAGTTAAACTTATATCAATAATTTTTATTCCTTTTCCTGTTTTCGTGCATTGATAAAAAAAAAAGATGTCTTTCAAAGGAGATTCATCAAAAAAAGATAAAAGGGCAGAACCATCATTTGTGCTACAGTTTGTCAACAATATTATGGTGAAGATTCGAGGACGAATCCTTTTGAGGAGAGGGGGAATGATGAGAATCAAGAAGTCATCAAATGATCCATTGCATGTTTCGGTTGGACCAATAACAAGGGCAAGAGCTAAGAGAATCAAAGAAGCACTAAATAGCCTAATTCAAGACACTTTGGCTGATTTTGAATTGTTGAAGTCCAAGATAAGCACACATGAAGACCAAGGCATAATTAAGGTCATCAAGGCAATTGATTGGGCCGAATAAGGAAGACTTGGGCGTGTGGCACAAGCTGGTCAACTTTGGCTTATTTATTTCCTTTTAATTTCCAAAGAATAATAGTTGATTTGTTTCCCAAATTAATGGGCTGATTTGTTTCCAGATTTAGCTTTCCAATTAGAAAGCAAGTCAATAGTTGCTAGTTTAGTATTTATTTATTTCCTAAATTTGTTTGCATTTATTTTCATGATTGTAAGGCATTAATTGCCTAATATTTATTCCCTTTTAGGTCTTAGATATTTTTAGTATAAAAGGGACCAATGGATGTAATTTGAGAATAGATCTTTGAATTAAAATAAATTGGAGAGAATTTTCTCTTTAGTTCTTCATAGAACTTGTGAACTTATCAAGGTTCTACCTTGTGGCGTTCAAACATTGACTTATCACTCACCTTCTTTCTTATTCTTGAGTGTGGCGTCTACAACTTTCTCTATACCGTTGGTTATTATCTTCATATAGATAACGGGTCGCGATCCGATTTTTTTCTTGTTTACAAACTTGATTAGAAAACGATCCTTCGTTACCATATATTGGTTCCGGGTCTCACTGCTCTTGGTGAGGTTCATATCAGTTCACACTCATTCATGGTATGCAATGATGGAATTTATGCCTAGAGATCTAATGCATTGCATACAAATACATTCAAAAACCGATACGTGTATGTAAGCTATCCTAGGAACGATTCACTATGCCATGAACGTGGAAGATCAAGCTATCAACAAACATTCTCAATCAAGACAAACTATGGATCAAATAAGACTTTCCCTATTGGTTGTGTTGGGGCCTTGGGGTTAGATTTGGTGAACAAAGAAATAGGGAAAAAAATTTAAGATCAAAGATCACCAATCATGTCTTATCGTACTCATACACACCACAACAAGCTCTAATACACATTAAAACTCTTTAGCAACTAGGCATTAACAAATAAACACAAATTGTGTTTCAAAATTGTACTCTACATTTTGAGTACTTAACATTGACTTCCAAGACTCTTTTCTTTTCTCTTTCTTTTTTTTTTCCTTTGCCTTTTTCTTTTTTTTTTTAAATTTTATTTTCATTTCTTTTCTTTCTACACACTTACACAATACAAATTGAAAATTTAAGCCCAAAACAAATTGAGTCATTTCATACACAATTCATTGTTGCCTATAAACATGTCATTTGCTTAGAGCTTAAACCTTTCAAATACTTCACACAACACACACACACACCACATGATTGGCAATAAAGGAAGGCTTGTGTTTGGCTATGGCTATATGGTTACATTTTGGTTACGAATGACAGTTAAGTGTTTGGCCGCAATTTGACTATGAAGCACACATAAGGGATACAAGAATGTGTTTAGACATTTTAAGTAGTTACTTACACACGTTGCCTAAGATCATTTCCATAATTAGCCTATCAAGGGAATGAATGCATCCATCAACCAATCCACTATATGTATGAGATGTATGTCCTATGGCATGTGACAGTAATGATGAGAAGAGTGTTTAAAGTATATGATGAGAACAAGGCAGCTGCATCAAATGATCCATTGCATGTTCCGGTTGGGCCAATAACAAGGGCAAGAGCTAAGAGATTCAAAGAAGCACTAAATGGCCTAATTCAAGACACTTGGGCTGATTTTGAATTGTTGAAGTCCAAGATAAGCCCACATGAAGACCAAGGCATAATTAATGTCATCAAGGCAATTGATTGGGCCGAATAAAGAAGACTTGGGTGTGTGGCACAAGCTAGGAGAAGAGTCAACTTTGGCTGATTTATTCCCTTTTAATTTCCAAAGAATAATAGTTGATTTGTTTCCCAAATTAAGGGGCTGATTTGTTTCCAGATTTAGCTTTCCAATTAGGGAGCAAGTCAATAGTTTCTCAAATTAGTTTTCTTCTGATTATAAGGCCTTAATGGCCGAATTATCTTGTTTCCTTTTAGGATGGCTTATTGCCTTTCTTTTCGTTTAGGGTTTTAGTATATAAAGGAACGAATTGGATGTAATTGGACAGACTTGAATTGAATAAAAATTGTGAGAGTTCATCTCTTTTTGGTTCTGAAAACTTGACTTATCACTCACATCTTCTTCTTGTTCTTGAGTGTGGCGTCTTCAACTTCTTGATACCGTTGGTTCTTACCTCTTTATAGGTAACGGGTCGCGGTCCGATTTTGTTCTTGTTTAAAAACTTGATTAGAAAACGATCCTTCGTTACCATATATTGGTTCCGGGTCTCACTGCTCTTGGTGAGGTTCATATCAGTTGGTATCAGAGCTTAGGCTTCTAAATCAGGTTTAATCTATCCTTGTTCTTTCTCTTATCTGTATTCATTTTTTTCAAAAAAAAAAAAAAAAAGTTTGATCAAACCAGGTACCAAAAAAAAAAAAAAAAAAAAAAAGTTTGATCAAATCAGGTACCAAAAAAAAAAAAAAAAAAAAGTACCAAAAGCTTGCTTGTGTCCACTTGATCAAGGTCGGTAAAAAAAAAACAATTTTTTTTTTGGGTCGTGTAGTTGAACCTATATCAACTATTTCTATTCATTATCTTGATTTCGTGCATTGATATTCAAAAAAAAAAAAATTTAATAGCTAAAGAATTTCGTCTTCATTATTCTTGTCCTTTTGCTCAGTTACTTCTATTTTTCTTGCACTTCTTGTGAGTGTCCGTATAAGTCAAAAAAAAAAAGAAGGAAGAACTGAAAGAGTTAACAAAGAGTGGAAAAAGGCAAGAGTGTGTGAGCTCATCAAAGGGTAAAAGCCAAAGAATTGAGTGAAAACACGAGTGTGAGTGCCACCATCTTTGAGAGTAAACACGTGAGGGAGTGTTTGTAAGGCTTACTAATTTCTTTTGCTTTGCAGGTTTCAAATATGTCACGCGATAAAAGTAGAGACTTATCTGATGATGCACCAGAAACGATAGATCTTAATTTTTTGTATAAAGCCATACAAAAAAACATGGAGCGGATGGAGATTAAGATTGGTGAGGTGCATGATAGGATAGATAAGGTGGAGTCTAGTTCACAAAGGGTGCAACAAATTAGGGTTCCTAATGTGGAACGAAGAGAAAGAAACCCACCTAGAGACGATTATGATGATGATTATGGGAATGACCTAGAGGAGGGTGATCGCATGTCCAATGTGGGTACAGGTAGATTGAGGCGTGAAATGGGAGGTAGAGGAGTTAGGTATGGGAATAGAGAAGATAGGTATGGGTATAGAGGAGATAGGTATGGAGAGAGGGCTGATAATAATTTGGGTAGTATAAAGGTGAAAATCCCAACGTTCCAAGGTAAAACTGATCCCGAAGCTTATTTAGAGTGGGAGAAAAGAATAGAATTGGTATTTGACTGCCATGACTATTCTGAATTAAAGAAGGTAAAGTTGGTTGCCATAGAATTTACTGATTATGCTATCGTTTGGTGGGATCAATTGATTGTGAGTAGAAGACGACATGGAGAAAGACCTATTGAGACTTGGGAGGAGATGAAAGCTGTCATGAGGAAGCGTTTCATTCCGAGTCACTATTATAGGGGTTTGTTTCAAAAATTACAAACCCTTACTCAAGGGTCTAAGTGTGTTGAAGATTACTACAAGGAGATGGAGATAGCCATGATTCGAGCTGATGTAGAGGAAGACCGAGAGGCTACTATGGCTAGGTTTTTAAATGGACTAAACCGAGATATAGCAAATGTGGTGGAGTTGCAACATTATGTTGAATTGAGTGACATGGTACACATGGCAATTAAGGTGGAACAACAGTTGAAGAGAAAGAGTTCAACACGGGTTGGGCAAAATTCGGGTTCTTCATCATCATGGAAATAGAATTGGAGCAAGAGGGATGACCAACCTAGTTTCAAGGCCAAGGCCGAACCTTCCAGAGATCATAAAGTCGGAGGCACATTAAAACAAGGTACATCAGATTCTCAACCTTATAGAAATCGTGACATTAAGTGCTTTAAGTGTCTGGGAGCAGGTCATATTGCATCTCAATGCCCAAACAAGAGAGTAATGGTTTTGAAGAATGATGGTGAGATCGAATCTGAAGGTGAATCTGATGATGAGTCCATGCCACCTTTGGAGGATGCAAGTGATATTGAATATCCGGTGGACGGAGAGCTTTTGGTGGCGAGAAGAGCTCTTAGTGCTCAAGCCAAGGAAGATGATGAGGTACAACGTGACAACATTTTTCATACCCGCTGCCATGTTAATGATAAGGTATGTAGCATGATCATTGATGGGGGGAGTTGTACTAATGTGGCTAGCACTAATTTTGTGGAGAAATTGAATTTAACCACTTTGAGGCATCCAAAACCATATAAGCTACAGTGGTTAAATGATAGTGGGGAAATCAAGGTGACTAAACAAGTGTTGGTGACGTTTTCAATTGGAAAGTACAAAGATGAAGTCCTTTGTGATGTGGTACCAATGAATGCGGGCCATATCCTTTTGGGGAGACCATGGCAGTTCGATAGGCATGTGACCCATGATGGGTATAGCAATAGATACTCCTTTGTACTCAATAAAAAATCAATCACTCTTGTACCTTTAACCCCAAAACAAGTGTATGAAGATCAAGTAAGGTTACGAAAAGAGAGAGATGTAAAAAAAAAGAGTGAGAGTGAGAGTTCAAAAGAAAGAGAGAGAAAAGAAAAAGATTCTGAAATAACAAAAAAAGAAAAAAAAGAAAAAGTGGTTGTTGAGAAAAAGAGAGAGAGAAAACAAGTAAGCTTTTATGCATGGGAGAGTGAGGTCAAAAAGGCTCTATTTTCAAATCAGCCAATGATTGTACTTTTGTACAAAGAGGCTTGCTTTAGTACTAATGAACTTAACCCTTCTTTGCCTAGTGTTGTTGTTTCTCTATTGCAGGACTTTGATGAAGTGTTTCCCGAAGAGATGCCTATTGGTTTACCACCAATAAGGGGGATTGAGCACCAAATTGACTTTGTACCCGGAGCACCCATCCCAAATAGACCAGCATATAGAAGTAATCCTGAGGAGACAAAGGAACTTCAAAGGCAGGTTAGTGAGCTCATGGAAAAAGGGTATGTACGTGAGAGCATGAGTCCTTGTGCGGTTCCCGTATTGCTTGTGCCAAAGAAGGATGGATCATGGAGGATGTGCATTGATTGTCGTGCCATCAACAATATCACTGTAAAGTATCGACATCCTATTCCTAGATTAGATGATATGCTTGATGAATTACATGGTTCTATTGTTTTTACTAAAATTGATCTTAAAAGTGGATATCATCAAATTAGGATGAAGGAAGGTGATGAGTGGAAAACTGCTTTCAAAACAAAATATGGATTATATGAGTGGTTAGTTATGCCTTTTGGATTAACTAATGCACCAAGTACTTTCATGAGATTAATGAACCATATTTTGCGTGCTTTTATTGGAAAGTTGTGGTTGTTTATTTTGATGACATTCTGATTTATAGCAGAAACTTGGATGAGCATGTTGAACATTTAAAACTTGTTTTAGGAGTTTTAAGAACAGAAAAGTTGTTTGCTAATCTCAAAAAGTGCACCTTTTGCACCGATAAACTTGTATTTCTGGGCTTTGTTGTTAGTCCTAAGGGAATTGGGGTTGATGAAGAAAAGGTTAAGGCAATTAGGGAGTGGCCGAAACCTACCAATGTGGGACAAGTGAGAAGTTTTCATGGGTTGGCTAGTTTTTATAGGAGGTTTGTGAAAGATTTTAGTAGTGTAGCTGCACCTTTAACCGAAGTTATCAAAAAGAATGTGGGTTTTAAGTGGGGTAATGAACAAGAAAAGGCATTTAACTTGATTAAGGAAAAATTAACTAATGCACCTTTGCTTGCTTTGCCTGACTTTGCTAAAACTTTTGAGATTGAGTGTGATGCTTCAGGAATAGGTATTGGAGCTGTTCTAATGCAAGAAGGTCGTCCCATTGCATATTTTAGTGAGAAGATAAGTGGAGCAGCCTTGAATTATCCTACCTATGACAAGGAGATGTATGCTTTGATTAGAGCATTGGAAACTTGGCAACACTACCTTTGGCCAAAAGAATTTGTGGTTCACACGGATCATGAGTCCTTAAAGCATATAAAGGGGCAACACAAGCTAAATAAGCGGCATGCCAAGTGGGTGGAGTTCATTGAAACGTTTCCATATGTGATCAGGTACAAAAAGGGTAAGGAAAACGTGGTCGCTGATGCTCTGTCAAGAAGGTACGTTCTACTTTCTACTTTGGATGCTAAATTGTTTGGTTTTGAATACATTAAACAGTTGTATGTGGAAGATTCTGATTTTGGTAATGTGTTCAATGCATGTGAAAAGGCTGCATTTGGTAAATTTTATAGGCATGATGGATTTTTGTTTAGAGAAACTAAATTATGTGTGCCTAAGAGTTCTTTGCGTGAATTGCTTGTTAGAGAAGCTCATGGGGGAGGTTTGATGGGGCATTTTGGTGTAGCTAAGACACTAGATACTTTGCATGAACATTTTTTTTGGCCTCATATGAAACGTGATGTAGAAAGAATCTGTGAGAAATGCATTACTTGTAGACAAGCCAAGTCTAGGATTAAGCCTCATGGATTGTATACTCCTTTGCCTATACCTAGTGGACCTTGGATTGATATTTCTATGGATTTTGTGTTGGGTTTTCCTAGGTCAAAAAGGGGGTAGGGACTCTATTTATGTGGTTGTTGATAGGTTTTCTAAAATGGCACATTTCATTCCTTGTCATAAAACCGATGATGCATCACATATTGCTGATTTGTTTTTCAAAGAAATTGTAAGATTGCATGGCATGCCTAAGACCATTGTTTCGGATAGAGATGCTAAGTTCTTAAGCTACTTTTGGAAGACTTTGTGGGGTAAGTTAGGCACTAAACTTTTATTTTCTACCACTTGTCATCCACAAACTGATGGTCAAACTGAAGTAGTTAATAGGACTTTATCTACCTTGTTGCGTGCTATAATACAAAAGAACTTGAAAACATGGGAGGATTGTCTGCCTCATGTAGAGTTTGCTTATAATAGGAGCGTGCATTCTGCAACTCATTTTTCGCCTTTTGAAATTGTGTATGGTTTTAACCCATTGACTCCTTTGGATTTAATTCCTTTACCTGTGAATGAGCATGTTAACTTGGATGGAAAGAAAAAGGCAGATTTTGTTAAGCAAATCCATGAAAAGACTCGGGAAAACGTAGAGAGACGAACTAAGCAATATGCCAATCAAGCAAATAAAGGGCGTAAGAAGGTTGTGTTTGAGCCCGGTGATTGGGTGTGGTTGCATATGAGGAAGGAACGATTCCCAGCCCAGCGGAGTTCTAAACTACTTCCAAGGGGAGATGGCCCATTTCAAGTGATTGAAAGAATCAATGATAACGCATACAAGTTGGATCTTCCAGGTGAGTACAATGTTAGTGCAAGCTTCAATGTTTCTGATTTGTCTCCTTTTGATGTAGGCGACGATTTGAGGACAAATCCTTTTCAAGAGGGAGGGAATGATGAGAACAAGGCAGCTGCATCAAATGATCCATTGCATGTTCCGGTTGGGCCAATAACAAGGGCAAGAGCTAAGAGATTCAAAGAAGCACTAAATGGCCTAATTCAAGACACTTGGGCTGATTTTGAATTGTTGAAGTCCAAGATAAGCCCACATGAAGACCAAGGCATAATTAATGTCATCAAGGCAATTGATTGGGCCGAATAAAGAAGACTTGGGTGTGTGGCACAAGCTAGGAGAAGAGTCAACTTTGGCTGATTTATTCCCTTTTAATTTCCAAAGAATAATAGTTGATTTGTTTCCCAAATTAAGGGGCTGATTTGTTTCCAGATTTAGCTTTCCAATTAGGGAGCAAGTCAATAGTTTCTCAAATTAGTTTTCTTCTGATTATAAGGCCTTAATGGCCGAATTATCTTGTTTCCTTTTAGGATGGCTTATTGCCTTTCTTTTCGTTTAGGGTTTTAGTATATAAAGGAACGAATTGGATGTAATTGGACAGACTTGAATTGAATAAAAATTGTGAGAGTTCATCTCTTTTTGGTTCTGAAAACTTGACTTATCACTCACATCTTCTTCTTGTTCTTGAGTGTGGCGTCTTCAACTTCTTGATACCGTTGGTTCTTACCTCTTTCTAGGTAACGGGTCGCGGTCCGATTTTGTTCTTGTTTAAAAACTTGATTAGAAAACGATCATTCGTTACCATATATTGGTTCCGGGTCTCACTGCTCTTGGTGAGGTTCATATCAGTATAGAAAGAATTTGACACTCAATAATACGCTTTTTAATGGCTTGTGTTTGTGAACTCCCGAGTGTCCCCACTATTAGAACATGGAGCAAGAGCACCGAGTCCTCTCAATTCAAGCACACAAAAGATGGGACTAGCCCATGACAATGCGAATATATCCCACGAGTGACAAAGGTTTGCAGACAAGCTCACAATGCATGTATAGACTCGCTGAAAGCACACGCTCAAAGTATCACATCCAAGTTAGTTACAGCTCAAAATTTTAGCCATTACAACAAAATCGAAAATTTTGGACCAAAAATGACAAATAAAAGACTCAAGACAAATAAAAAGATGACTCAACAAGGCGTCTACATTCCTAAACCAAAACACAACATTGTCCTCAATGTTGAAGACTAGAGAGTCCGGCCTAGCGATGCATACCTAACATGACTCAAAACAAACTAAAGACTCAAAAATGGCTCATACTTAAACTAAGGTAATTAGATACAATATTAACATGTAAGTGCAAGCATCCAAAATCACCAACCATTTCCACAACAAGCAATTTCATCCTAATTCATTCAAAATTGGTGGCATCGAGGTAAAACAACCCCCAAACAAGTTTCCCATTATATGCACCAAAACCTGTACATGATACATGCAATAATTCCAAAACCCCCAAACCTAGTTGGGCTATATCAAAAATTAACCTGTAAATATTATACATATCCACAAAAGCCTTTGGCTCATCCAAAAAAAAATGAGATAATCAATAAGCTCAAAATTTGTGAAAACCCAATATAAGCAAAATACATATAAGCAAGTTTCCATCAAAAGAATTCACATAATACCCTAAACATGATATTCAATGAAATAATCACAACCATTCAAATGAACAAAACTTTCTTTTAAACAAAACTCAAGAGATAATGTGCAAAATTGAATTGAGTTAGAAAGATAGAAACGATGTGATTGTTCACTTTTCTTCCTCTATGTGCGCAGGTGCCGTGCAGGTGATGCACTGGTGAGACATACGTAATTCCAACCTCCACAACCAGCTTGCCTCATCTATCAACTTTCTTCTGGTCCAATTGTCCTTCATGCTTCAGATTTCCACAATTATTCTTAAGGACTTGCATTACATGATAATCACATCAAAAAGAAATAAAAACATAAACTAAGAATTCAAAGCAATTAATCAAAAGACATCATAATGAGTTTTCTTCATCCTAAAAGTCCCCTAATCTCACTCTAGCACAAATAATGAATTCCCAACATAAGACAACTTAACCACAAGGAGAACAAATTGTGACATCAAAAATCTACTATAACAAACAAGGAATCTATGTGAGTGGAGTAGATCCGGATCCAACCGAAGGTGGGTTGACCAAGTGGGTGCCAATTTTTCCTCGACAATTCCTTTCCCATTTGTTCTATACTTTTCCAACTAATCCTTCATAACCCAAATGTGTTTAACCACTTGTGGGGTCTTTTGACACTTCCTCCTATTGTCTTTTAAACTCTTGAAACTTGGAACATTTATCCTTAATGTGACCTTTCTCAGAACAAAAGAAGCAAGCAAGATGAGTATGAGAAATATTCCCTCTTTGGTTCGCTCCGTGCAGTTCCTTTGTACATTGCGCTCAGAGTGCTTTGACCTCTTCTTCGATCTTGTCAAGCTGATTTATGTAATCACACTCATTTACTCTTGCAACCTTCCAGGTGATATGAACCTCACCAAGAGCAGTGAGACCCGGAACCAATATATGGTAACGAAGGATCGTTTTCTAATTCAAGTTTATAAACAAAGAAAATAAAAAGGACCGCGACCCATTATCTATATGGAGATAAGAACCAACGGTATCAAGAAGATTGTAGACGCCACACTCAAGAACAAGAAAGAAGGTGAGTGATAAGTCAAGGTTTGAACGCCACAAGGTAGAACCTTGATAAGTTCATAGTTCTATGAAGAACCAAAGAGAAAATTATCTCAAATTTATTTCAATTCAAAATCTATTCTCAAATTACATCAATTGGTCCCTTTTATACTAAAAATATCTAAGACCTAAAAGGGAATAAATATTAGGCAATTAATGCCTTACAATCAGGAAAATAAATGCAAACAACTTTAGAAAAATAAATAAATACCAAACTAGCAACTAGTTGATTTGTTCCTTATTTGGAAAGTTGAATTTGGGAAACAAATCAGCCATTTATTTGGAAAACAAATCAACTCTTTATTTGGGGAAATAAATAAAATAAGGAATATGCTGAAATTGGCAATATGCTGAAATTGAATTCTCCTCCAACCATACGTCGCCCAAAATATAGGAAATATGTTGAAATTCGGACTCCTCAACTCAAGTCTTCGCGCAATAAGATAGATGGCCAAATTTGGACTTTTTGTGATCTGTTTTGGAGGACAGGTTCTTCATATCATCTGTAGATCTTGTCTTGGGCTTTCCGAAAACATATTATAATAGACGATCTGACTTCAGATACTCTCTATAGAGGTCCACGAAGTTCAGCCCGGATTTGGTCTTCATGTGGGCAGAATTTGGACTTTAGCAACTCGGAATCACCCCATCATTTAATACTTCTTTGATCCTCTTGCTTCCTTTTAATTGGCCCAATTGGAATATGCAATAGTTCCTTTGGTGATGCTTCTTGATTCTCATCATTCCCCCTCTCTTCAAAAGGATTCGTCCTCGAATCTTCACCATAATGTTGTTGATAGCCTGCGACATTTCATCAAAGCCTTGCAAATTAGAAGCAACAACACTAGGCAATGAAGGGTTAATTCCATTAGTACTAAAACATGCCTCTTTGTACAAAAGTGCAATCATTGGCTGATTTGAAAACAAAGCCTTTTTAATCTCACTCTCTCTTGTATAAAAATTCATTGGTTTTTTCTCTCTTTTTTTCTCATCAGCCTCTTTTTCATTTTCATCTTTTTTTTCTTTTTTTGCTATTTCTGACTCTTTTTCTTTTATCTCTCTTTCTTTTGAACTCTCACTCTCACTCTTTTTTTTGGCATCTCTCTCTTTTCTTAAAAGTTGATCTTCATACACTTGTTTTGGGGTTAAAGGTACAAGAGTGATTGACTTTTTATTGAGTACAAAGGAGTATCTATTGGTATACCCATCATACGTCACATGCCTATCAAATTGCCATGGTTTCCCTAAAAGGATATGACTCGCATTCATTGGTACCACATCACAAAGGACTTCATCTTTGTATTTTCCAATTGAAAACGACACCAACACCTGTTTAGTCACCTTGATTTCCCCACTATCATATTGTAGCTTATAAGGTTTTGGGTGCTTCAACGTGGCCAAATTCAGTTGCTCCACAAAAATAGTGCTAGCCACATTAGTAAAACTCCCTCCATCAATAATCATGCTACATACCTTATCATTAACATGGCAGCGAGTGTGAAAAATATTGTCACGTTGTACCTCATCATCTTCCTTGGCTTGAGCACTAAGAGCCCTTCTTGCCACCCAAACCTCTCCATACCTATCTCCTCTATTCCCATTCCTAACTCCTCTACCTCCCATTCCAAGTTGAAATCTGTTTGCGCCCACATTAGACATGCGATCATCCTCCTCTAGGTCAATCCCATAATCACCTTCATAGTCATTCCTAGGTGGGTTTCTTTCCCTTCGTTCCACCTTAGGAACCCTAATTGGTTGCACCTTTTGTGAATTAGACTCCACCTTATCTATCCTATCATGCACCTCACCAATCTTAATCTCCATTCGGTCCATGTTTTTTTGTATGGCTTTATACAAAAACTTGAGATATATCGTTTCTGGTGCATCATCAGATATGTCTCTACTTTTATCACGTGACATATTTGAAACCTGTAAAGCAAAATAAATTAGTAAGCCTCACAAACACTCCCTCACGTGTTTACTCTCAAAGATGGTGGCACTCACACTCGTGTTTTCACTCAATTCTTTGGCTTTTACCCTTTGATGAGCTCACACACTCTTGCCTTTTTCCACTCTTTGTTAACTCTTTCAGTTCTTCCTTCTTTTTTTTTGACTTATACGGACACTCACAAGAAGTGCGAGAAAAATAGAAGTAACTGAGCAAAAGGACAAGAATAATGAAGACGAAATTCTTTAGCTATTAAATTTTTATTTATTTTTTTGAATATCAATGCACGAAATCAAGATAATGAATAGAAATAGTTGATATAGGTTCAACTACACGACCCAAAAAAAAAAAATTGTTTGTTTTTTTTTTTTTTTTTTTTTTTTTACCGACCTTGATCAAGTGGACACAAGCAAGCTTTTGGTACTTTTTTTTTTTTTTTGGTACCTGATTTGATCAAACTTTTTTTTTTTTTTTTGTTGAAACAAATGAATACAGATAAGAGAAAGAACAAGGATAGATTAAACCTGATTTAGAATCCTAAGCTCTGATACCAACTGATATGAACCTCACCAAGAGCAGTGAGACCCGGAACCAATATATGGTAACGAAGGATCGTTTTCTAATTCAAGTTTATAAACAAAGAAAATAAAAAGGACCGCGACCCATTATCTATATGGAGATAAGAACCAACGGTATCAAGAAGATTGTAGACGCCACACTCAAGAACAAGAAAGAAGGTGAGTGATAAGTCAAGGTTTGAACGCCACAAGGTAGAACCTTGATAAGTTCATAGTTCTATGAAGAACCAAAGAGAAAATTATCTCAAATTTATTTCAATTCAAAATCTATTCTCAAATTACATCAATTGGTCCCTTTTATACTAAAAATATCTAAGACCTAAAAGGGAATAAATATTAGGCAATTAATGCCTTACAATCAGGAAAATAAATGCAAACAACTTTAGAAAAATAAATAAATACCAAACTAGCAACTAGTTGATTTGTTCCTTATTTGGAAAGCTGAATTTGGGAAACAAATCAGCCATTTATTTGGAAAACAAATCAACTCTTTATTTGGGGAAATAAATAAAATAAGGAATATGCTGAAATTGGCAATATGCTGAAATTGAATTCTCCTCCAACCATACGTCGCCCAAAATATAGGAAATATGTTGAAATTCGGACTCCTCAACTCAAGTCTTCGCGCAATAAGATAGATGGCCAAATTTGGACTTTTTGTGATCTGTTTTGGAGGACAGGTTCTTCATATCATCTGTAGATCTTGTCTTGGGCTTTCCGAAAACATATTATAATAGACGATCTGACTTCAGATGCTCTCTATAGAGGTCCACGAAGTTCAGCCCGGATTTGGTCTTCATGTGGGCAGAATTTGGACTTTAGCAACTCGGAATCACCCCATCATTTAATACTTCTTTGATCCTCTTGCTTCCTTTTAATTGGCCCAATTGGAATATGCAATAGTTCCTTTGGTGATGCTTCTTGATTCTCATCACCAGGCCTCCTCTTTTCCACTAAGTGCCTTTTTCACTTCTTTTAAAAGGTTCGATTTCTTCCCAAGTTCCATCAAGAATTTTCTATTCTTCCTCTCGTACTCTTCCTCAAATTCTTCCGAAAGCTTAGCGAGTATGGCTAAGTCTTGTGCAACGACCTTCTTTTCTCCTTTCACTTTCTTTAACTTTTTCCCCAATTTCTCGTTGAGGTCGGAGAGGTCTTGCACTTTCCTTTTTAACTTTTCATTCTCTCCCTTAAAACAATTGATTTCTTGATTAAGCCCTTTGTTTTTATCCTCTTACCCTTTCTTTTCTTGTTCCAAGATACTAGAACTCTTTTTCAAACTTTCCTTATTAACAATGTTCTCATCTTCTTTGATTGCTTTACTTTCCAAGACACCATCATTATGTCTAGCTTCTAGTTCCGAGGCTAATTCAAATGCCTTGACAAGTTCAAGGACTTTCCTTTTTTTTCTTGCCTTTTCTTGGAGCTTCTAAAACTAGACACCAATTTCCCATTTCTTCTGCCTTTGGTTTCTTCACAATGAAGTTCACTGTCTTACTTCCACAACTAAGAGACAATTCTCTAGAAACCACATTTGATGGAAATCATTAACTTAGCAACCATACACCCCAATAGCTAAAGAGCTATAATACATATGGAATGCAATTTAACACCCTCTAACTAATTGAAAACAAACCCGATCGTTCAAGATTGAAGTAAGAGAAACTATTCTAATCACTTTATCAATGGAATGATGATAAATGTCAATTATAACAGCACTTTGATTTCCCCAAAACGCCACAAACTATGAAGTTTGAAAAGTTTAAAGGCAAAACAAAGATTTTGAGGTTGTTGAACGCCACAAGCCGAATAAGCTTGATAAGTTCCAAAGTTCACGCAAGAACTTAAAAACAAAACACACACAAAGTGCTCAAATAAATTTATATTACTCAAATCTCTGCCCTTACATAGAAAAATCAGTCTTGTTTATATTGAACAAAGGCCAAGGACAATACAACACAAATATAACTGCCCATTAAATGTGTAACCTCCCACTAAATGACATTTAGACCATGAATAATGGCCATAAAGTATTAAGCTTTTGTAACTCCTTATTCCTAATCAAAGAACATATGAACTCACACTTAACAAAATAAAACCCAACACAAAAACCTAACATAATTAAACCCAAACTAATTATAAAATAGGCCCACAAAACCCAACATTGCCGAATGGCCTTTTATTCTTCAAGATAGGCTAGAATACTTCATTCTAACAAGGCTGGACTCTTGTCTTCAGGATTTGGACTTGTTTGAAACATGTTAACCATTTTATACTCTTCTTGCATCCTTTGAACCTTGACCAAATCTTGACTAGCTTGCTCCTTCCAAATGCTTTCCATTAAACAAGTTAAGGCTTCTTTCATCCTTTTAGCTTTAGCTCTTGCCATTGGTCCTCCATGAATGGTTAAAGGATCTGGATCTTTTCCAACCTTAGTCGAATTGTGATCAACTGGCTGGTCCTCATTATTCCCTCTTTCCTAGAAAGGTTTCGTCCTCGAATCAGCACCTTCATCACCTACATCAAACAAAGTCAAATCAGAAACATTGAAAGTTGCACTAACATTGCCATACTCACTTGGTAGTTCCAGTTTGTATGCATTGTCATTGATTCTTTGAAGGACTCAAAATGACCCATCCCCTCTTGGCATGAGTTTAGACTTCCGTTGGCTAGGAAATCTATCCTTCCTCAAGTGTACCCAAACCCAATCACCAGGTTCAAATACTACTTGCTTTCGGCCCTTGTTGTGTTGCTTCTCATATTATAAAGTTTTCTTTTCAATTTGTGTACGCACCTTTTCAAGCAAGGCTTTGACAAAATCAGCTTTTTGCTTACCATCCAAATTAGCTCTTACCAAAGGTAAAAGTAGTAAATTCATAGGAGATAATGGATTGAATCCGTACACAACTTCAAATGGTGAATGGTTTGTTATAGCATGCACACTTCGATTATAAGCAAACTCCACATGTGGCAAACATTCCTCCCAATTCTTCAAATTCCTTTGAATTATGGCCCCCAAAAGCGTTGATAAAGTTCTGTTTACCACCTCCATTTGTCCATCTGTTTGTGGATGACAAGTGGTTGAATACAGCAGCTTTGTACCCAACTTTCTCCAAAGCGTTTTCCAAAAATGGCTAAGGAACTTCACATCTCTATCACTCACAATTGTCCTTGGAATTCCATGTAACCTCACAATTTATCTGAAGAACAGCCCAGCAACAAATGTAGCATCATCTGTTTTGTGGCAAGGAATGAAATGCGCCATCTTACTGAACCTGTCAACAACAACAAAAATAGAATCTCTCCCCCTTTTGACCAAGGTAATCCCAAGACAAAGTCCATTGATATATCAACCCAAGGTGATATGAACCTCACCAAGAGCAGTGAGACCCGGAACCAATATATGGTAACGAAGGATCGTTTTCTAATTCAAGTTTATAAACAAAGAAAATAAAAAGGACCGCGACCCATTATCTATATGGAGATAAGAACCAACGGTATCAAGAAGGTTGTAGACGCCACACTCAAGAATAAGAAAGAAGGTGAGTGATAAGTCAAAGTTTGAACGCCACAAGGTAGAACCTTGATAAGTTCATAGTTCTATGAAGAACCAAAGAGAAAATTCTCTCAAATTTATTTCAATTCCAAAATCTGTCTCAAATTACATCAATTGGTCCCTTTTATACTAAAAATATCTAAGACCTAAAAGGGAATAAATATTAGGCAATTAATGCCTTACAATCAGGAAAATAAATGCAAACAACTTTAGAAAAATAAATAAATACTAAACTAGCAACTAGTTGATTTGTTCCTTATTTGGAAAGCTGAATTTGGGAAACAAATCAGCTATTTATTTGGAAAACAAATCAACTCTTTATTTGGGGAAATAAATAAAATAAGGAATATGCTGAAATTGGCAATATGCTGAAATTGAATTCTCCTCCAACCATACGTCGCAGAAAATATAGGAAATATGTTGAAATTCGGACTCCTCAACTCAAGTCTTCGCGCAATAAGATAGATGGCCAAATTTGGACTTTTTGTGATCTGTTTTGGAGGACAGGGTCTTCATATCATCTGTAGATCTTGTCTTGGACTTTCCGAAAACATATTATAATACACGATCTGACTTCAGATGCTCTCTATAGAGGTCCACGAAGTTCAGCCTGGATTTGGTCTTCATGTGGGCAGAATTTGGACTTTAGCAACTCGGAATCACCCCATCATTTAATACTTCTTTGATCCTCTTGTTTCCTTTTAATTGGCCCAATTGGAATATGCAATAGTTCCTTTGGTGATGCTTCTTGATTCTCATCATTCCCCCTCTCTTCAAAAGGATTCGTCCTCGAATCTTCACCATAATGTTGTTGATAGCCTGCGACATTTCATCAAAGCCTTGCAAATTAGAAGCAACAACACTAGGCAATGAAGGGTTAATTCCATTAGTACTAAAACATGCCTCTTTGTACAAAAGTGCAATCATTGGCTGATTTGAAAACAAAGCCTTTTTAATCTCACTCTCTCTTGTATAAAAACTCACTGGTTTTCTCTCTCTTTTTTTCTCATCAGCCTCTTTTTCATTTTCATCTTTTTTTTTATTTTTTTGCTATTTCGGGCTTTTTTTTCTTTTATCTCTCTTTCTTTTGAACTCTCACTCTCACTCTCTTTTTTTACATCTCTCTCTTTTCTTAACCGTACTTGATCTTCATACACTTGTTTTGGGGTTAAAGGTACAAGAGTGATTGATTTTTTATTGAGTACAAAGGAGTATCTATTGGTATACCCATCATGGGTCACATGCCTATCGAACTGCCATAGTCTCCCCAAAAGGATATGGCCCGCATTCATTGGTACCACATCACAAAGGACTTCATCTTTGTACTTTCCAATTGAAAACGTCACCAACACTTGTTTAGTCACCTTGATTTCGCCACTATCATTTAACCACTGTAGCTTATATGGTTTTGGATGCCTCAAAGTGGCTAAATTCAATTTCTCCACAAAATTAGTGCTAGCCACATTAGTACAACTCCCCCCATCAATGATCATGCTACATACCTTATCATTAACATCGCAGCGGGTATGAAAAATGTTGTCACGTTGTACCTCATCATCTTCCTTGGCTTGAGCACTAAGAGCTCTTCTCACCACCAAAAGCTCTCCGTCCACCGGATATTCAATATCACTTGCATCCTCCAAAGGTAGCATGGACTCATCATCAGATTCACCTTCAGATTCGATCTCACCATCATCCTTCAAAACCATTACTCTCTTGTTTGGGCATTGAGATGCAATATGACCTGCTCCCAGACCCTTAAAGCACTTAATGTCACGATTTCTAGAAGGTTGAGAATCTGATGTACCTTGTTTTAATATGCCTCCGACTTTATGATCTCTGGAAGGTTCGGCCTTGGCCTTGAAACTAGGTTGGTCATCCCTCTTGCTCCAATTCGATTTCCATGATGATGAAGAACCCGAATTTTGCCCAACCCGTGTTGAACTCTTTCTCTTCAACTGTTGTTCCACCTTAATTGCCATGTGTACCATGTCACTTAATTCAACATAATGTTGCAACTCCACCACATTTGCTATGTCTCGGTTTAGTCCATTTAAAAACCTAGCCATAGTAGCCTCTCGGTCTTCCTCTACATCAGCTCGAATCATGGCTATCTCCATCTCCTTGTAGTAATCTTCAACACACTTAGACCCTTGAGTAAGGGTTTGTAATTTTTGAAACAAACCCCTATAATAGTGACTCGGAATGAAACGCTTCCTCATGACAGCTTTCATCTCCTCCCAAGTCTCAATAGGTCTTTCTCCATGTCGTCTTCTACTCACAATCAATTGATCCCACCAAACGATAGCATAATCAGTAAATTCTATGGCAACCAACTTTACCTTCTTTAATTCAGAATAGTCATGGCAGTCAAATACCAATTCTATTCTTTTCTCCCACTCTAAATAAGCTTCGGGATCAGTTTTACCTTGGAACGTTGGGATTTTCACCTTTATACTACCCAAATTATTATCAGCCCTCTCTCCATACCTATCTCCTCTATACCCATACCTATCTTCTCTATTCCCATACCTAACTCCTCTACCTCCCATTTCACGCCTCAATCTACCTGTACCCACATTGGACATGCGATCACCCTCCTCTAGGTCATTCCCATAATCATCATCATAATCGTCTCTAGGTGGGTTTCTTTCTCTTCGTTCCACATTAGGAACCCTAATTTGTTGCACCCTTTGTGAACTAGACTCCACCTTATCTATCCTATCATGCACCTCACCAATCTTAATCTCCATCCGCTCCATGTTTTTTTGTATGGCTTTATACAAAAAATTAAGATCTATCGTTTCTGGTGCATCATCAGATAAGTCTCTACTTTTATCGCGTGACATATTTGAAACCTGCAAAGCAAAAGAAATTAGTAAGCCTCACAAACACTCCCTCACGTGTTTACTCTCAAAGATGGTGGCACTCACACTCGTGTTTTCACTCAATTCTTTGGCTTTTACCCTTTGATGAGCTCACACACTCTTTGCCTTTTTCCACTCTTTGTTAACTCTTTCAGTTCTTCCTTTTTTTTTTTTGACTTATACGGACACTCACAAGAAGTGCAAGAAAAATAGAAGTAACTGAGCAAAAGGACAAGAATAATGAAGACGAAATTCTTTAGCTAAATATTTTTTTTTTTGAATATCAATGCACGAAATCAAGATAATGAATAGAAATAGTTGATATAGGTTCAACTACACGACCCAAAAAAAAATTGTTTTTTTTTTTTTTTTTACCGACCTTGATCAAGTGGACACAAGCAAGCTTTTGGTACTTTTTTTTTTTTTTTTTTTTTTTTTTTGGTACCTGATTTGATCAAACTTTTTTTTTTTTTGTTCAAACAAATGAATACAGAGAAGAGAAAGAACAAGGATAGACTAAACCTGATTTAGAAGCCTAAGCTCTGATACCAACTGATATGAACCTCACCAAGAGCAGTGAGACCCGGAACCAATATATGGTAACGAAGGATCGTTTTCTAATTCAAGTTTATAAACAAAGAAAATAAAAAGGACCGCGACCCATTATCTATATGGAGATAAGAACCAACGGTATCAAGAAGGTTGTAGACGCCACACTCAAGAATAAGAAAGAAGGTGAGTGATAAGTCAAGGTTTGAACGCCACAATGTAGAACCTTGATAAGTTCATAGTTCTATGAAGAACCAAAGAGAAAATTCTCTCAAATTTATTTCAATTCCAAAATCTATTCTCAAATTACATCCATTGGTCCCTTTTATACTAAAAATATCTAAGACCTAAAAGGGAATAAATATTAGGCAATTAATGCCTTACAATCATGAAAATAAATGCAAACAAATTTAGAAAATAAATAAATACTAAACTAGCAACTATTGACTTTCTTCCTAATTGGAAAGCTAAATCTGGAAACAAATCAGCCCCTTAATTTGGGAAACAAATCAACTATTATTCTTTGAAAATTAAAAGGAAATAAATCAGCCAAAGTTGACTAGCTTGTGCCACACGCCCAAGTCTTCCTTATTCGGCCCAATCCATTGTCTTGATGACAATAATTAAGGCTTGGTCTTCATGTGAGCCGAATTTGGACTTTAGCAACTCAGAATCAACCCATCAATAAATGCTTCTTTGATCCAATTGCTTTCATGTAATTGGCCCAACTGGAATATGCAATGGATCCTTTGGTGATGCTTCTTGATTCTCATCACAAGGCTCACTAGGTATAGGAAAAAGAGTATACAGCCCATGAGGCATTACTTTAGATTTAGCGCGTTTGCAAGTAATGCATCTCTCACATATTCTCTCAACGACTCTTTTCATGTGTGGCCAAAAGAAATGATCACTTAACACACCCAAAGTCTTTTTAACTCCAAAATGCCCCATTAACTCGCCACTATGTGCCTCTCTCACAAGCAATTCTCTCATTGAACATCTAGGAACACACAGTTTGTTTTCTTTGAAAAGAAAACCATCATGCCTAAAGAACTAGTCAAAAACCCCTTGCTCACATGCCCCATACACATTAGCAAAATCAAAGTCAGAATTGTATAAGTCTTTAATGTACTCAAAACCCAATAATTTTGCATCAAGTTTAGAAATTAGAGCATACCTTCTAGAAAGAGCATCGGCAACCACATTCTCCTTACCTTGTTTGTACTTGATGATGTATGGAAATGATTCAATAAACTCCACCCATTTTGCATACCTACGGCTTAGCTTTCCTTGTCCTTTGAGATATTTCCAGGACTCATGATCGGTGTGTGTAATGAATTCCTTATACCAAAGATAGTGCTGCCATGTCTCTAACACTCTCACCAAGGCATAAAACTCCTTATCACACATCGGGTAGTTAAGACTTGCTCCACTTAGCTTCTCACTAAAGAATGCAATGGTACTACCCTCTTGCATTAAGACTCCTCTAATACCTATTCCACTTGCATCACACTCAATCTCAAAAGTTTTAGCAAAGTTAGGCAAAGCAAGCAAAGGTGCTGAACTAAGTTTGTGTTTAAGCAAGTTAAAAGCATCATCTTGTTCTTTACCCCACCTAAATCCTACATTTTTTTTATGCATTCAGTTAATGGTGCAGCAATGGTAGAAAAATCATTAATGAATCTCCTACAAAAGCTAGCAAGACCATGAAAACTCCATCACTAACACAAGTAGGTTTCGGCCACTCCCTAATTACTTTCACTTTTTCTTGATCAACATGTATTCCTTTATCATTAACAACATAACCAAGAAAAGTAAGTTCATTAGTGCAAAAAATACATTTCTTTAGATTAGCATATAACTTTTCTTTTCTAAGCACATCAAAAACAACCTTTAAATGTGTTACATGCTCGTCTATATTTTTGCTATACACAAGTATATCATCAAAATAAACAACTACAAACTTTCCAATATAAGCACATAAAACATAGTTCATCAATCTCATAAAAGTACTAGGTGCGTTAGTTAGGCCAAAAGGCATTACTAACCATTCATATAGACCATGTTTAGTTTTGAAAGCGGTTTTCCATTCATCACCCTCATGCATTCTTATTTGATGATATCCAGATTTCAAATCAATCTTTGAAAACACACAAGAACCATGCAATTCATCCAACATATCATCTAACCTAGGGATTTGATGTCTATACGTTACCGTGATTTTGTTGACGGCTCGACAATCAACACACATTCTCCAAGGACCATCCTTTTTAGGTACCAACAAAATAGGAACCGCACATGGACTCATGCTTTCACGTACATATCCCTTTTCCATAATCTCACTTACTTACTTTTGGATTTCCTTGGTCTCTTCGGGGTTGTATCTATATACTGGCATATTTGGTATGCTTGCACCCATAATGAAATCAATTTGATGTTCAATTCCTCTAATTGGTGGCAAACCAATAGGAACATCTTCTGGAAAGAGATCCTCATTTTTCTGTAAAAGATCAACAATAACACTAGGCAAACTCTTGTTGATTTCGTTAGAAACAATTAAAACATCCGTACATAAGTACAAGTAAGGGCTGCCTCATGGTTAATGCTTTCTTCACACCACACATTTTTGCATAAACACTCATTTTTCTTTCACTCAAGCCTTCCTTGTTTTCTCTCCCCTTGTGTTTCCCATTGCTCTCATTTTTACCACTCAACTCACCTTTTTTTTTCTCTCTTTCTTGCTCCCTTCCCAAAGTTTCAGCTAATTAAGATTCAAGCTCTCCTGCGCATTTGGTCTTTAAAAATTGTCTTTGGAGGCAAAGGTCCAAGTTGGTATTTCTGTCCCTCCAGGATCAAAGAATAAGGGTTCTTAAACCCATCATGCATTACCCTTCGATCATATTTCCATGGTCTCCTCAATAACATGTGACCAGCATACATAGGTACCACATCACACCAAACATTATCCTTATATTTACCAATTGAAAAAGAAATTAACACTTGCCGATTTACTTTCACAACACCATTGTCATTCAACCATTGTAACTTGTATGGTTTTGGATGTTTAATAGTAGGTAATTTCAGTTTCTCCACAAGGTACTTGCCACATTTGTACAACTTCCACTATCAACAATCACATTACACAACTTGTTAGCAATCAAACAATGAGTATGAAACAAATTTTTACGTTGCTCACTATGTTCATTATTTTTACTTTGCAAACTAAGTGTGCGTTGTACAACCAAATTTTCTCTACTAGCATACTCTACATCACTAGCATCTTCTAAATGTGGCATGTCATCTTCATCCTCTCTCTCGCTTTCTGATTCAACTGTCCCATCCCTCATGATCATTACCCTTTTATTAGGACATTCACGTGCCACATGACCATGTCCAAGGCATTTAAAACACTTAATGCCTCTAGTTTGATTAGGTTGATTCTCACCTCTACCCTTACTGCCTATTTCATTTTTGCTTTTAGTTTCATAAATTTTAGGCTTAACAATGGGTTTATCATCCTTTTTACTCCAATTCGGTTTCCAAGAAGAAGAAGAACCTGAATAAGGTTTTGAATCATACCTGATGCCTTTTCTTTTGAGTTACCTTTCAATCTTCATGGCCACACCCACCATGTCCTCAATCTCCACATAATGTTGCAACTCCACAAGATCAGCAATGTTCTTGTTTAACCCACTCAAAAACTGAGCCATGGTGGTCTCACGGTCCTCCTCCACATTAGCCCTTATCATGGCTATCTTCATTTCCTTGTGATATTCTTCTACACTCATGGAACCTTGTGTCAAAGTTTGCTACCATTGATGCAAATCCCTATAGTAATAGCTAGGGACAAATCTCCTCCTCATGATTTGTTTCATCTCCAACCAAGTCTCTATGGGTCTTTCACCATTTCTACGCCTGTCTTTACACAATTGATCCCACCAAACAATAGCATAATCACAACATTCAACAGCAGATAGTTTTACCTTTTTCTCTTCGGAGTAGTTATGACGTTCAAAGATCAGCTCCACTTTTCGTTCCCATTCCAAATAGGCATCCGGATTGTTCTTCCCTTGAAAATGAGGAATTTTCATTTTGATGCTGCCTATGTTCCGGTCCACACCATCAAAACGTCCTCTCCTAGCTTGTCTTCTAGGATTAACGTCTAGACCAATTATGGTAGCTTGGCCATCATCAGTGTCTTCTCCACCATCATATACATCATTGACAAAGGCCGGTTGTCTTCCACGTCGTGGTTCTCTTTGCAATATGGTAATTGCTTCATCATGTCTTTCTAGACGATCTCTTACGTCTCCCATCACTTTGAACATACGTTCAAATTGTTGCTGCATTGCTTGTATCACTTGATCATTTGAGGAAGAAATCACTTCTTTATCTTTGTTACACATGTTTAAAACCTGAAAAATAAAGTTAGAACAGCCTCACAATCACTCTTTCACGTGTTTCTCTCAAAGAATTGATTCACACCACTCGTGTTTCACACAATTATTTGGCTTTTCTCGATGCTAATCTCACCACTCTTGCCTTTTACCTCTATTATTTTGTTCTTTGGGTTCTTAGATTAACTAAGGTCCTTTTAAACAAACAATTCAGATAGAGAGGCTTGCCAACCGCACTAGCAATGTAGCTCAAGCCCTCTTCAGTCCAATATAATTTTGAGGAATATTGAAGACCTTAACCCACACTGGGATTTTAGAATAAGTATCTTTTGAACCATCATCATTAACTAAGGTCCCTACAACTTCTCCTTTGGTTATTAATGTTTCAAACAAGGCAGAAGGTCAACCTAAATGTCCCTCTCCTATAATTCCTGAAATAGCTCCTAATTCCTATTTTAATGTGCTTAAAGGTGACAGCTACGGTTCTGATATGGATGGTCTCATTAGAAGGCCTATGAACCTAAAATATTACCAACCATTTCAGAGGGGAAATAGAACGTGTGTCTCCCCTCCCTTGGAAGTTGCTGATGATGGCTCTAAGGCATGGAAGAATTGCTTGGTAGGTCACTTTATTGAGAAGAAGCTCTCTTTCACTCTAGTCAAAAATATTGCCATGCGTAATTGGGGCAGCCGTGGTCTGCTAGAAGTTCTAGCTAATGAGAAGGGGTTCTATTTTTTCAAATTTTCGGATGATGAAGCTTGTTCTAATGTTTTGGAAGCAGGCTCTTGGTTGTTTACTGGAAGGATGTTAATTCTCAAGAAATGGCATCCTAGGCTCATTTTAACAAAAGATACTTATTCTAAAATCCCAGTGTGGGTTAAGCTCTTCAATATTCCTTATGAATATTTGATTGAAGAGGGCTTGAGCTACATTGCTAGTGCGGTTGGCAAGCCTCTCTATGCTGATAGTCTAACATAATCTATGAAGAGAATCTCGTTTGCTAGAGTTTGTATTGAAATAGATGCCACTTGTGACTTGGTTGATTCTTTTGACCTTTTTATGGGAGATGATACGTATCCAAATGAAGGTGAAAAAGTTGAAATTTTGGTTGAATACCAATGGAAACCTAAAATCTGCACTGAATGCAAGTCTTTTGGCCATGCTGATGTGACTTGCCTTAGGCTCAAGACTATGCAATCCCACTCTTATATGGATCTTCCTTCCAAACCGAAGCAAGAGTGGAAGATGGTTAATAGAGGAGATGCTACCTCTGTTTCTACACCTCTAGAGGCCTTTGAGCCTTTGCCTCTTTCCGAAGCCACAATGAAAGGTGATGAAGCCACTTCTAGGTGTATTTCTGAAATTGAGCGTCCTATCCATGATGCCAATGCTTCTGATCCTTCTAAGGAAAATGTCATTGATACCTCAAACCATTTTTCAGCTCTTGTTGATGATGATGGTAATTGTGTGGTGAAGATGACTCTCCTGCCACAGCCTCTCCAGGTCACTCCCTTTGGCTTACAAAGATCAAGAATATCGATGGGGTCCCTATTATTGGGCTCTCCAGCCCCTCTGAAACTTCTAGTAAGAAGAAGAAGAAGAAACGGTTGTCAAAGGCTGCTAAGAAAGGCATGGAAAGTAGCTCTCAGGCTAAGGTGAAGTCTTCTCTATCTCTCAATGATTAATTTTGCTTGCTGGAATATTAGGGGCCTTAATACTGCCCCTAAGCAATTAGAAGTTAAGAAGATGTTGTTGGATCACAAGCTAAGTCTTGTTTGTTTAGTTGAAACAAGAGTGAGAAAGACCAATACACCTCTTGTTGTCAATTCAGTTTTTAAAAATTGGGATATTTTAGACAATTACAGCAGTCATGATCTTGGTAGAATTTGGGTTGGATGGGATCCTAGGATTCTCAAGATCAGCAAAATTAGTGAAATGGATCAGATCATTCATTGTCTAGTTTGTATTTTGGATAGTAATGATCAATTTAATATTTCCTTTGTTTATGGTTCTAATGATGAAAGGGCTAGAAGAGCTCTTTGGGATAACATGTGTGTTTTTCAGCATGGTGGTACTCCTTGGATTGTTGTTGGGGACTTCAATGTATCTAGGAGGGTGCAAGAATCGGTTGGGGTTTTTTCCAAAATTTCAGTAGCTATGAAGGAGTTTGATAATTGTCTTCAGTCTGTGGAGTTAGATGACCTTAGTTTCTCAGGTTTCTCCATACTTGGTGTAATAAAAGAAGCAATGGCTGCATCTCTAAAAAGTTGGATAGAGTTTTAGTTAACAAGGAATGGATGGCCAAGTTTGAGCACTCTGAAGCCTTTTTTCTTCCTCCTAGCATCTCGGATCACAGCCCCTCTTTGGTTAAACTTGGGTTGCAAGGTAATAAGAAGAATTGCCCTTTTAAAATTTTCAATTTTTTAACGGAAAGGGTAGACTTTCTTCCTTTGGTTGAGAGTTGTTGGCAGGAGATTTTTCATGGAAACATGCAATTTCAGCTTTGCTCTAAGCTCCGGAATTTGAAGAAGGCTTTAAAACCCCTTAACAAGAATACGGTGGGGGATGTGACTGTTAAATCAATTGAAGCCAAGGCTGCTCTTGTTGAATGTCAGAGAAATCTTGATCTTCAGCCTCTTGATGCAAGCTTAAGAATTTAAGAGAAGGAGCTTATGAGTTCTTATACACTAGCTCTTCAGACGGAGGAGGATTTCTTGAGACAAAAATCTAGACTTCAATGGCTCAAGGCTGGTGACCGTAATTCCTCTTATTTTTTCAAAGCCATCAAGGAGAGACGCAATAGGAGTAAGATCCTCTTAATTCTGGTGAAGATGGTTCCTTAATTGAAGGAGATACCCGTGTCAAATCAGAAGCTATTCGTCGCTTTCAAAATATTCTTGGTTGCTCAATGCCTTCTAGACATGGCTCTCGTTCTTTGAGAAATGTTATTGATAAACGCATCTCCAATGATCAAGCTGATTACATGAGTAGAGAAGTTAGAAATGATGAGATTCATGAGGCTTGCTTCTCTCTTCACCCTAATAAGGCTCCTGGTCCCGATGGTTTTAATGCTAATTTCTTCAAGAAGACGTGGCACATAGTTGGTGATTATGTTATTAATGCTATTCAAGAGTTCTTTCATTCTGGTCTTCTTCTTAAGGAGCTCAATGCGACAATTCTTGCCTTGGTCCCCAAGGTCCCTAATCCCTCTAAGATGACGGACTTTAGACCAATCGCTTGTTGCAACACTCTATACAAGATCATTGCTAAGATCATAGCCAATAGAATCAAGCCTTGTCTTTCGGACATTATTAACCCCTCCCAATCAGCTTTTGTGGCAGGTAGGGGAATTGGGGATAACATCCTTCTTGTTCAAGAGCTTATGAGGGATTATCATAAGGATGCTGGTATGCCAAAGTTGGCTCTTAAGGTGGATTTAATGAAAGCTTTTGATATGGTGGATTGGGGCTTCTTGCTTGACACTCTTGCTGCATTTCACTTTCCTTTGAAAGTCATTAATTGGATTAAAGCTTGCCTTACTACTCCTAAGTTCTCTATCTCTATTAATGGTGAGCTTGCTGGTTTCTTCTCCGAAAAGAGGGGCCTTCGGCAAGGGCACCCTATGTCTCCGTATCTCTTTGTTATTGCTATGGAGGTCCTCTCTAAGCTTTTGGCCAACCATATTATGGACACTCCTAACTTCAAATATCATTGGAGGTGTGATAAATTAAAGATATCTCACCTTTCTTTTACGGATGACCGGATTATGCTTTGCCATGGTTCATATCATTCAGCTCTTGTGCTCAAGTCAGCCCTTGATGAGTTCTTTTTGCTTTCGGAACTTTGTCCTAATCATGCTAAGAGCAACATTTTCATTTCGGGTGTGCCCGTTGCTGTTAGTCAACAGCTCATCAACCTTTTTGGTTACCCGGTTGGCTCTCTTCCAATTCATTATTTGGGAATTCCTATCATCTCTTCAAAGTTGAATCTTCGTGATTGCTCTCCCCTTGTGGATAAGGTTTCGAGTAGACTTTCTTCTTGGTTAAATAGGTGCCTTTCCTTTGCTGGTTGTCTTAAACTTATCATCTCGGTTTTAACTAGTATTCAAGTCTTTTGGGCATCTCACCTTTATCTTCCAAAGAGAATCTTGAAGACAATTGAACAGAAATTTCGAAGTTTTTTATGGAATGGGGTTGAGGTGAACAGCAAAGGCTCTAAGATTGCTTGGTTTGATATTTGTGTTCCAAAGAAAGAGGGTGGTCTTGGAATCAAGGACCTCTCTTTGTGGAACAAAGCACTTATGATTAGACACATATGGATTCTGGTTTATGGCACTAGTAATCTTTGGACTTCTTGGATCAAAGCCTATCTTCTCAAATGTACCAATTTGTGGGAGGTGAAGGCTCCTCATACCTGTTCTTGGAATATGAGAAAACTTCTTCTTCTTAGGCCTTTTACCCGTCCTTTAATTCAGCACATCATTGGTAATGGCTTGAAAACTTCCTTATGGATTGATAATTGGCATCCGGATGGCCCTATTCGATCGAAATGGAGTCCCGTGTTATTTATGATTCTGGACTCTCTATCAATGCTAAGGTTAATGCCATTGTTCTTGATGATAATTGGAGATGGCCTGCTGCTTTGTCCATTAACCTTGTTGAAATTCGGAGTCATATGCCTTCTTACAACCCAAACTCAACTTTGAAAGATAGAATTATGTGGCTTCCTTCTTCTAATAACATTTATTCAGCTGCGTCTGCTATGGAGTCTCTTAGAACCCCTCATCCTTTGGTTTCTTGGTATAAAATTGTGTGGTTCCCACAGAATATCCAAAGGATGGGTTTCATCCTTTGGTTGGCTATTAAATGTAGGCTTTCTACCTTGGATCGTGTTCAGCGCTACGACCCTCAAGTTATTACTACGTGTGTCCATTGTAACTCTCAAGCCGAGACTCATGCTCTCCTTTTCTTTGAGTGTTTTTATAGCAAAGCCATATGGACACAACTTTTGAATAAATGTGGATGTCTTGGGATTCATCTTAGCTGGAATGATCTTATTGATTGGGTGTCCATTCATTGGAAGGGGAGCTCCCCCTCCGTCGTGACAAAAAAACTTTGTCTTGCGGCTACCGTCTATTTTATTTGGAGAGAGCGAAATTTTTCATATTTTTAAAAGCTCTCGAAAGTCTAGTCGAGAGATTGCCCAGATCATTACATATACTATTCGTTGCCGGCTCTCTTCTCTCAAGTTGAAGAATTAGCCTCTCATCTCTAGTTATCCCTAGGTGGTGTGGGCTTGTGTTGTGCTCAGTGCTCTTTGTAAAGCCTTTGGTTTAGCTCTTATTAGAGAGTTTGTTGTTTTGAACGTTGTTTCTGGGCTTTGTGTCCCTTTCTTCCAGGGGTATGCCCCTTGTATTTGTACATTCCTTCCTTCTTTCTATGATACTATTTATTTACCCAAAAGAAATTGGGTATTGTAAAAAAAAAAAAAAGGTAGGCCACTTTAAGTAAGCAAAGATTAGAACTGAAATATCAATTTCTATCCCAACAAGAATTCTGTTTGTTTTGGTTAAGAAGACAATATTTAAATATTTCCCAAACCGAAACAAGAATGATATGAACAAAGAAAGATCTTTGGAATTTTGCAAGAATTCCTTGAATCCGCAATACTTTTTTGTTTTGTTTTTTTTGTGTGCGGAAAACAAAGAAGAATGACAATAACATCAAGAAGCACAACAATTAAGATGAGATATAGATACAATGCTATAAGATGAAGGAGAAAAGAAAGTGATAAAAAAAAAACTAAAAGAACAACAAATAAATGGATATGCAAACCTCAAACTTGAGCCAAGGTCTGATACCAAAATGATGGAAATCATTAACTTAGCAACCATACACCCCAATAGCTAAAGAGCTATGACACATATGGAATGCAATTTAACACCTCCAACTAATTGAAAACAAACCCGATCGTTCAAGATTGAAGTAAGAGAAACTATTCTAATCACTTTATCAATGGAATGATGATAAAAGCTAAATGGAGCTACCGTGTTATTTATGATTCTGGACTCTTTATCAATGCTAAGGTTAATGCCATTGTTCTTGATGATAATTGGAGATGGCCTGCTGCTATGTCCATTGACCTTGCTGAAATTCAGAGTCGTATACCTTCTTACAACCCAAACTCAACTTTGAAAGATAGAATTATGTGGCTTCCTTCTTCTAATAACATTTATTCAGCTGCGTCTGCTATGGAGTCTCTTAGAACCCCTCATCCTTTGGTTTCTTGGTATAAAATTGTGTGGTTCCCACAGAATATCCAAAGGATGGGTTTCATCCTTTGGTTGGCTATTAAATGTAGGCTTTCTACCTTGGATCGTGTTCAGCGCTACGACCCTCAAGTTATTACTACTTGTGTCCATTGTAACTCTCAAGCCGAGACTCATGCTCACCTTTTCTTTGAGTGTTTTTATAGCAAAGCCATATGGACACAACTTTTGAATAAATGTGGTTGTCTTGGGATTCATCTTAGCTGGAATGATCTTATTGATTGGGTGTCCATTCATTGGAAGGGGAGCTCCCCCTCCGTCGTGACAAAAAAACTTTATCTTGCGGCTGCCGTCTATTTTATTTGGAGAGAGCGAAATTGTCGTATTTTTAAAAGCTCTCGAAAGTCTAGTCGAGAGGTTTCCAGATCATTACAGATACTATTCGTTGCCGGCTCTCATCTCTCAAGTTGAAGAATTAGCCTCTCATCTCTAGTTATCCCTAGGTGGTGTGGGCTTGTGTTGTGCTCAGTGCTCTTTGTAAAGCCTTTGGTTTAGCTCTTATTAGAGAGTTTGTTGCTTTGAACGTTGTTTCTGGGCTTTGTGTCCCTTTCTTCCTGGGGTATGCCCCTTGTATTTGTACATTCCTTCCTCCTTTCTATGATACTATTTATTTACCTAAAAAAAAAAGCTAATTAGAACAACACTTTAATTTCCCCAAAACGCCACAAACTATGAAATTTGATAAGTTTAAAGGTAAAACAAAGATTTTGAGGTTGTTGAACGCCACAAGCCGAATAAGCTTGATAAGTTCCAAAGTTCATGCAAGAACTTAAAAACAAAACACTCACAAAGTGCTCAAATAAGTTTATATTACTCAAATCTCTGCCCCTACATAGAAAACGTAGCATTGTTTATATTGAACAAAGGCCAAGGACAATACAACACAAATATAACTGCCCATTTAATGTGTAAATTCCCACTAAATGACATTTAGACCATGAATAATGGCCATAAAGTATTCTGCCTTTGTAACTCCTTATTCCTAATCAAAGAACACATGAATTCACACTTAACAAAATAAAACCCAACACAAAAACCCAAACTATCAGCATAGAGAGGCTTGCCAACCACACTAGCAATGTAGCTCAAGCCCTCTTCAGTCCAATATTCATGAGGAATATTGAAGAGCTTAACCCACACTGGGATTTTAGAATAAGTATCTTTTGTTAAAATGAGCCTAGGATGCCATTTCTTGATAATCAACATCCTTCCAGTAAACAACCAAGGGCCTGCTTCCAAAACATTAGAACAAGCTTCATCATCCGAAAATTTGAAAAAATAGAACCCCTTCTCATTAGCTAGAACTTCTAGCAGACCACGGCTGCGCCAAATACAAATGGCAATATTTTTGACTAGAGTGAAAGGGAGCTTCTTCTCAATAAAGTGACCTACCAAGCAATTCTTCCATGCCTTAGAGCCATCATCAGCAACTTCCAAGGGAGGGGAGACACAAGTTCTATTTCCCCTCTGAAATGGTTGGTAATATTTTAGGTTCATAGGCCTTCTAATGAGACCATCCATATCAGAACCATAACTGTCACCTTTAAGCACATTACAATAGGAATTAGGAGCTATTTCAGGAATTATAGGAGAGGGACATTTAGGTTGACCTTTAGCCTTGTTTGAAACATTAATAACCAAAGGAGAAGTTGTAGGGATGTCTTTACATTGCTGAACATCAGGATGCCCGAATGAGTCAACACCACCAAGCTGGACATGCTGGCATTCAACATTTGTGGAGGAATAGGCTCTTCCTTTTGAGGCTAGCTTTTGGGCATTACCTAAAGAGGAAAGAGGCACCTGTTGCTGCAGCACAACATGCTTCAGATTTTCACAAGGCTTTTCAGAGTTGTCACCTTGATCCTTGGTCCCTTTCTTCTGCACTATCACATTCTTGGAGGGAGCCACCGTTTTTGAACCTTCTACATTTTTGGAGGGACAAGCTTCCACTTTAGAGGCAGGCTTTCAGCATTACCAAATGTAGACAAAGGCTGATTAGGCTCTTCAGCACCATGAGTAGGTTTCCCAGCTGATGAGGACCAGCCAGTTGATCATAATTCGGCTAAGGTTAGAAAAGATCCAGATCCTTTAACTATTCATGGAGGACCAATGACAAGAGCTAAAGCTAAAAGGATGAAAGAAGTCTTAACTTGTTTAATGGGAAGCATTTGGAAGGAGCAAGCTAGTCAAGATTTGGTCAAGGTTCTAAGGATGCAAGAAGAGTATAAAATGGTTAACATGTTTCAAACAAGCCCAAATCCAGAAGACAAGAGTCCAGCCTTGTTAGAATGAAGTATTCTAGCCTATCTTGAAGAATAAAAGGCCATTCGGCCATGTTGGGTTTTATGGGTCTATTTTATAATTAGTTTGGGTTTAATTATGTTGGGTTTTGTGAGCTTATTTTCTTATTAGTTTGGGTTTAATTGTGTTAGGTTTTGTGGGCTTATTTTATGAATAGTTTGGGTTGTTGTTTTGGGTGAGTTCATGTGTTCTTTGATTAGGAATAAGAAATTACAAAGGCTGAATACTTTATGGCCATTATTCATGGTCTAAATGTCATTTAGTGGGAGGTTACACATTTAGTGGGAGGTTACACATTTAATGGGAGGTTATATTTGTGTTGTATTGTCCTTGGCCTTTGTTCTATATAAACAAGGCTGCTTTTTCTATGTAAGGCAGAGATTTGAGTAATATAAACTTATTTGAGCACTTTGTGAGTGTTTTGTTCTTAAGTTCTTGCATGAACTTTGGAACTTATCAAGCTTATTCGGCTTGTGGCATTCAACAACCTCAAAATCTTTGTTTTGCCTTTAAACTTATCAAATTTCATAGTTTGTGGCGCTTTTGGGAAATCAAAGTGCTGTTCTAATTAGCTTTTATCATCATTTCATTGATAAAGTGATTAGAATAGTTTCTCTTACTTCAATCTTGAAAGATCGGGTTTGTTTTCAATTAGTTGGAGGGTGTTAAATTGCATTCCATATGTATCATAGCTCTTTAGCTATTGGGGTGTATGGTTGCTAAGTTAATGATTTCCATCTTTTTGGTATCAGAGCTTGGGTCAAGTTTGAGGTTTGCATATCCATTTATTTGTTCTTCTTTTAGTTTTTTTTTCTCACTTTCTTTTATTCTTCATCTTATAGCACCGTATCTATAATTCATCTTAATTGGTGTGCTTCTTGAGGTTGTTGAACGCCACAAGCCGAATAAGTTTGATAAGTTCCAAAGTTCATGCAAGAACTGAAGAACAAAACACTCACAAAGTGCTCAAATAAGTTTATATTACTCAAATCTCTACCTTACAAAGAAAAAGCAGCCTCGTTTATATAAAACAAAGGCCAAGGACAATACAACACAAATATAACCTCCCATTAAATGTGTAACCTCCCACTAAATGACATTTAGACCATGAATAATGGCCATAAAGTATTCAGCCTTTGTAACTCCTTATTCCTAATCAAAGAACACATGAACTCACCCAACACAAAAACCCAAACTAATCATAAAATAAGCCCACAAAACCCAACACAATTAAACCCAAACTAATAAAAAAATAAGCTCACAAAACCCAACATAATTAAACCCAAACTAATAAGAAAATAAGCTCACAAAACCCAACATAATTAAACCCAAACTTATTATAAAATAGGACCACAAAACCCAACATGGCCGAATGGCCTTTTATTATTCAAGATGGGCTAGAATACTTCATTCTAACAAGGCTGGACTCTTGTCTTCGGGATTTTGACTTGTTTGAAACATGTTAACCATTTTATACTCTTCTTGCATCCTTAGAACCTTGACCAAATCTTGACTAGCTTGCTCCTTCCAAATACTTCCCATTAAACAAGTTAAGGCTTCTTTTTATCCTTTTAGTTTTAGCTCTTGTCATTGGTCCTCCATGAATGGTTAAAGAATCTGGATCTTTTCTAACCTTAGCCGAATTGTGATCAACTGGCTGGTCCTCATCACCATCCCTATTACCTTGGTCCATGGACCCTTTCTTCTTTCCCATCACGTTCTGGAGATGGTTCACCAGATTTGAACCTTCAAGAACTCCATTGTTGCCTATAATGGCTGCAGGAGATGAAGGAACCTGGTGTAGTTGGGCAGGTCTATGGACATCAAGAGCAGGCTTTTCAGACCTATTACATTGATCCATGGTCCCTTTCTTCTTCCCCAACTCGTTCTTGAGATGTGCAGCACAACATGAATCTTCAAAACCTCCATTGTTGCCTAAATTGGCTGCAATAGTTGAGGTTTGTGGGCTGCCAGATAGGACCCCTTTACCTTCAGCAACAACAGCTCTATTGAGAGTACTATGGCCAGTTCTTGCATGGTTGATAGCATTATTTAAAACGAGCTTGGGTATGCTAGAACAATGCCCTCTTTTGGAAGACTCATTGCTGTACTCAATAGAGTCATTAGCTTTTAAAATGGAAGAAACTCCAGCTGAAGAAACTACGTGGGGGGAGGGAAAGGGTCGGTTTTGCAAGGAAGGAGAGGGAGACAGCACACTAGAAATGGAAGAAGAAGGTGCATCCGGGAATGGTGGATTTTCCATGGTAGAACCGGGTGGGAGGACCAAAGAGTTGGGGGTAGAAAGCCTTTTGGAACCAAGGCAAGGAAGAGATGGATGTTTAGGAGAGGGATTCATGGAAGGAGAAGAAGGGTTGATGGAACCTAAGCAAGGAAAAGATGAGTGTTTAGGAAGAATCCACCATGAAAATGGGCTGGGATTAGAAAGAGGCAGCAAAGAATTCTAGAGAGAAGGAGGAGCATCTCTCTCTTCAATTGGAAAGTTTGTTATTGATTGTGATATGAACCTCACCAAGAGCAGTGAGACCCGGAACCAATATATGGTAACGAATGATCGTTTTCTAATTCAAGTTTATAAACAAAGAAAATAAAAAGGACCGCGACCCATTATCTATATGGAGATAAGAACCAACGGTATCAAGAAGGTTGTAGACGCCACACTCAAGAATAAGAAAGAAGGTGGGTGATAAGTCAAAGTTTGAACGCCACAAGGTAGAACCTTGATAAGTTCATAGTTCTATGAAGAACCAAAGAGAAAATTCTCTCAAATTTATTTCAATTCCAAAATCTGTCTCAAATTACATCAATTGGTCCCTTTTATACTAAAAATATCTAAGACCTAAAAGGGAATAAATATTAGGCAATTAATGCCTTACAATCAGGAAAATAAATGCAAACAACTTTAGAAAAATAAATAAATACTAAACTAGCAACTAGTTGATTTGTTCCTTATTTGGAAAGCTGAATTTGGGAAACAAATCAGCTATTTATTTGGAAAACAAATCAGCTATTTATTTGGGGAAATAAATAAAATAAGGAATATGCTGAAATTGGCAATATACTGAAATTGAATTCTCCTCCAACCATACGTCGCCCAAAATATAGGAAATATGTTGAAATTCGGACTCCTCAACTCAAGTCTTCGTGCAATAAGATAGATGACCAAATTTGGACTTTTTGTGATCTGTTTTGGAGGACAGGGTCTTCATATCATCTGTAGATCTTGTCTTGGGCTTTCCGAAAACATATTATAATAGACGATCTGACTTCAGATGCTCTCTATAGAGGTCCACGAAGTTCAGCCCGGATTTGGTCTTCATGTGGGCAGAATTTGGACTTTAGCAACTCGGAATCACCCCATCATTTAATACTTCTTTGATCCTCTTGCTTCCTTTTAATTGGCCCAATTGGAATATGCAATAGTTCCTTTGGTGATGCTTCTTGATTCTCATCATTCCCCCTCTCTTCAAAAGGATTCGTCCTCGAATCTTCACCATAATGTTGTTGATAGCCTGCGACATTTCATCAAAGCCTTGCAAATTAGAAGCAACAACACTAGGCAATGAAGGGTTAATTCCATTAGTACTAAAACATGCCTCTTTGTACAAAAGTGCAATCATTGGCTGATTTGAAAACAAAGCCTTTTTAATCTCACTCTCTCTTGTATAAAAACTCACTGGTTTTCTCTCTCTTTTTTTCTCATCAGCCTCTTTTTCATTTTCATCTTTTTTTTTCTTTTTTTGCTATTTCGGACTCTTTTTCTTTTATCTCTCTTTCTTTTGAACTCTCACTCTCACTCTCTTTTTTTACATCTCTCTCTTTTCTTAACCTTACTTGATCTTCGTACACTTGTTTTGGGGTTAAAGGTACAAGAGTGATTGATTTTTTATTGAGTACAAAGGAGTATCTATTGGTATACCCATCATGGGTCACATGCCTATCGAACTGCCATGGTCTCCCCAAAAGGATATGGCCCGCATTCATTGGTACCACATCACAAAGGACTTCATCTTTGTACTTTCTAATTGAAAACGTCACCAACACTTGTTTAGTCACCTTGATTTCCCCACTATCATTTAACCACTGTAGCTTATATGGTTTTGGATGCCTCAAAGTGGCTAAATTCAATTTCTCCACAAAATTAGTGCTAGCCACATTAGTACAACTCCCCCCATCAATGATCATGCTACATACCTTATCATTAACATGGCAGCGGGTATGAAAAATGTTGCCACGTTGTACCTCATCATCTTCCTTGGCTTGAGCACTAAGAGCTCTTCTCGCCACCAAAAGCTCTCCATACCTATCTCCTCTATTCCCATTCCTAACTTCTCTATTCCCATACCTAACTCCTCTACCTCCCATTTCACGCCTCAATCTACCTGTACCCACATTGGACATGCGATCACCCTCCTCTAGGTCATTCCCATAATCATCATCATAATCGTCTCTAGGTGGGTTTCTTTCTCTTCGTTCCACATTAGGAACCCTAATTTGTTGCACCCTTTGTGAACTAGACTCCACCTTATCTATCCTATCATGCACCTCACCAATCTTAATCTCCATCCGCTCCATGTTTTTTTGTATGGCTTTATACAAAAAATTAAGATCTATCGTTTCTGGTGCATCATCAGATAAGTCTCTACTTTTATCGCGTGACATATTTGAAACCTGCAAAGCAAAAGAAATTAGTAAGCCTCACAAATACTCCCTCACGTGTTTACTCTCAAAGATGGTGGCACTCACACTCGTGTTTTCACTCAATTCTTTGGCTTTTACCCTTTGATGAGCTCACACACTCTTTGCCTTTTTCCACTCTTTGTTAACTCTTTCAGTTCTTCCTTCTTCTTCTTTTTGACTTATACGGACACTCACAAGAAGTGCAAGAAAAATAGAAGTAACTGAGCAAAAGGACAAGAATAATGAAGACGAAATTCTTTAGCTATTAATTTTTTTTTTTTTTTGAATATCAATGCACGAAATCAAGATAATGAATAGAAATAGTTGATATAGGTTCAACTACACGACCCAAAAAAAATAGTTGATACTATTCGTTGCCGGCTCTCTTCTCTCAAGTTGAAGAATTATCCTCTCATCTCTAGTTATCCCTAGGTGGTGTGGGCTTTGGTTGTGCTCAGTGTTCTTTGTAAAGCCTTTGGTTTAGCTCTTATTAGAGAGTTTGTTGTTTGAACGTTGTTTCTGGGCTTCATTTTTACCACTCAACTCACCTTTTTTTTTCTCTCTTTCTTGTTCCCTTCCCAAAGTTTCAGCTAATGAAGATTCAAGCTCTTCATATTGCTGTTTTATGAGCATTTGGTCTTCAAAAATTGCCTTTCGAGGCAAAGGTCCGAGTTAGTATTTATGTCCCTCCATGATCAAAGAATAACGGTTCTTAAACCCATCATGCATTACCCTTCGATCATATTTCCATGGTCTCCCCAATAACATGTGACCAACATACATATGTACCACATCACACCAAACATCATCCTTATATCTACCAATTGAAAAAGAAATTAACACTTGCCGATTTACCTTCTCAACACCACTATCATTCAACCATTGTAATTTGTATGGTTTTGGATGTTTAATAGTAGGTAATTTCAGTTTCTCCACAAGCAAGGTACTTGCCATATTTGTACAACTTCCACTATCAACAGTTACATTTTACAACTTGTTAGCAATCATACAATGAGTATGAAACAAATTTTCACGTTGCTCACCATGTTCATTATTTTTACTTTGCAAACTAAGTGTGCGCTGTACAACCAAATTTTCTCCACTAGCATATTCTACATCACTAGCATCTTCTAAATGTGGCATGTCATCTTCATCCTCTCTCTCACTTTCTGATTCAACTGTTCCATCCCTCATGATCATTACCCTTTTATTAGTACATTCACGTGCCACATGACCATGTCCAAGGCACTTAAAACACTTAATGCCTCTAGTTTGATTAGGTTGATTCTCACCACTACCCTTGCTGTCTATTTCATTTTTGCTTTTAGTTTCATCAATTTTAGGTTTAACAATGGGTTTATCATCCTTTTTACTCCAATTCGGTTTCCAAGAAGAAGAAGAACCTGAATAAGGTTTTGAATCATACCTAATGCATTTTCTTTTGAGTTGCCTTTCAATCTTCATGGCCACACCCACCATGACCTCAATCTCCACATAATGTTGCAACTCTACAAAAGGTAGGCCACTTAAAGTAAGCAAAGATTAGAATTGAAATATCAATTTCTATCCCAACAAGAATTCTGTTTGTTTTGGTTAAGAAGTCAATATTTAAATATTTCCCAAACCGAAACAAGAATGATATGAACAAAGAAAGATTTTTAGAATTTTGTAAGAATTCCTTGAATCCGCAATACTTTTTTTTTTGTTGTTTGTTGGTTTTTTTTTCTTTTTTTTTTTGTGTGCGGAAAACAAATAAGAATGACAATAACCTCAAGAAGCACAACAATTAAGATGAATTATAGATACGGTGCTATAAGATGAAGAAGAAAAGAAAGTGATAAAAAAAAAACTAAAAGAACAACAAATAAATGGATATGCAAACCTCAAACTTGAGTCAAGCTCTGATACCAAAATGATGAAAATCATTAACTTAGCAATCACACACCCCAATAGCTAAAGAGCTATGATACATATGGAATGCAATTTAACACCCTCCAACTAATTGAAAACAAACCCGATCGTTCAAGGTTGAAGTAAGAGAAACTATTCTAATCACTTTATCAATGGAATGATGATAAAAGCTAATTAGAACAACACTTTGATTTCCCAAAAACACCACAAACTATGAAGTTTCATAAGTTTAATGGCAAAACAAAGATTTTGAGGTTGTTGAATGCCACAAGCCGAATAAGCTTGATAAGTTCCAAAGTTCATGCAAGAAGTCATCAAATGATCCATTGCATGTTAAGGTTGGGCCAATAACAAGGGCAAGAGCTAAGAGATTTAAAGAAGCAATAAATGGCCTAATTCAAGACACTTGAGCTGATTTTGAATTGTTGAAGTCCAAGATAAGCCTATATAAAGACCAAGGCGTAATTAATGTCATCAAGGCAATTGATTAGGTCGAATAAAGAAGATTTGGGCGTGTGGCACAAGCTAGGAGAATAGTCATATTTGGCTGATTTATTTCCTTTTAATTTCCAAAGAATAATAGTTGATTTGTTTCCAGATTTAGCTTTCCAATTAGAAAGCAAGTCAATAGTTACTAGTTTAGTATTTATTTATTTCCTAAATTTGTTTACATTTATTTTCATGATTGTAAGGCATTAGTTGCCTAATATTTATTCCCTTTTAGGTCTTAGATATTTTTAGTATAAAAGGGATCAATTGATGTAATTTGAGAATAGATTTTGAATTGAAATAAATTTGAGAGAATTTTCTCTTTGGTTCTTCATAGAACTTGTGAACTTATCAAGGTTCTACCTTGTGGCGTTCCAACCTTGACTTATCACTCACCTTCTTTCCTATTCTTAAGTGTGGTGTCTACAACCTTCTTGATACCGTTGGTTCTTACCTCCTTATAGGTAACGGGTCGCGGTCCGATTACATTCTTGTTTGTAAACTTGGTTAGAAAACAATCCTTCGTTACCATTTATTGGTTCCGGGTCTCACTGCTCTTGGCGAGGTTCATATCAAGAACTTAAAAACAAAACACTCACAAAGTGCTCAAATAAGTTTATATTACTCAAATCTCTGCACTTACATCAAAAAAGCAGCATTGTTTATATAGAACAAAGGCCAAGGACAATACAACACAAATATAATTGCCCATTAAATGTATAACCTCCCACTAAATGACATCTAGACCATGAATAATGGCCATAAAGTATTCAGCCTTTGTAACTTCTTATTTCTAATCAAAGAACACATGAACTCACACTTAACAAAATAAAACCCAACACAAAAACCCAAACTAATCATAAAATAAGCCCACAAAATCCAACACAATTAAAACCCAAACTAATCATAAAATAAGCCCAAAAAACCCAACATAATTAAACCTAAACTAATTATAAAATAGGCCCACGAAACCCAACATGGCCGAATGGCCTTTTATTCTTTAAGATAGACTAGAATACTTCATTCTAACAAGACTGGACTGTTTCTTCGTGATTTGGACTTGTTTGAAACATGTTAACCATTTTATACTCTTCTTGCATCCTTAGAACCTTGACCAAATCTTGACTAGCTTGCTCCTTCCAAATGCTTTTCATCCTTTTAGCCTTAGCTTTTGTCATTGGTCCTGATGAGAATCATGAAGTCATCAAATGATCCATTTCATGTTTCGGTTTGGCCAATAATAAGGGCAAGAGCTAAAAGATACAAAGAAGCACTATATGACCTAATTCAAGACACTTTGGCTGATTTTGAATTTTGAAGTCCAAGATAAGTCCACATGAAGACCAAGGCATAATTAATGTCATCAAGGCAATTGGTTGGGCTGAATAAGGAAGACTTGGGCGTGTGGCACATGCTAGGAAAATAGTCAACTTTGGCTGATTTATTTCCTTTTAATTTCCAAAGAATAATAGTTGATTTGTTTTCCAAATTTAGCTTTCCAATTAGGAAGCAAGTCAATAGTTGCTAGTTTAGTATTTATTTATTTCCAAAATTTGTTTGCATTTATTTTCATGATTGTTAGGCATTAATTGCCTAATAATTATTCCCTTTTAGGTCTTACATATTTTTAATATAAAAGAGACCAATTGATGTAATTTGAGAATAGACTTGAATTAAATAAAAAATTTGTGAGAGTTCATCTCTTTTTGGTTCTGAAAACTTGACTTATCACTCACATCTTATTCTTGTCCTTTTGTTTTGTTACTTCTATTTTTCTTGTACTCCCTGCGAGTGTCCGTATAAGTCAAAAAAAAAAGAAAAAGGAAGAACTGAAAGAGTTAACAAAGAGTGGAAAAAGGCAAGAGTGTGTGAGCTCATCAGAGGGTAAAAGCCAAAGAATTGAGTGAAAACACGAGTGTGAGTGCAACCATCTTTGAGGGTAAACACGTGAGGGAGTGTTTATGAGGCTTACTAATTTCTTTTGATTTGCAGGTTTCAAATATGTCACGTGATAAAAGTATAGACTTATCTGATGATGCACCAGAAACGATAGATCTTAATTTTTTGTATAAAGCCATACAAAAAAACATGAAGCGGATGGAGATTAAGATTGGTGAGGTGCATGACAGGATAGATAAAGTGGAGTCTAGTTCACAAAAGGTGTAACCAATTAGGGTTCCTAATGTGGAATGAAGAGAAAGAAACCTACCTAGGGATGATTATGAAGATGATTATAGGAATGACCTAGAGGAGGGTGATCGCATATCCAATGTGTGTGCGGGCAGATTGAGGCGTGAAATGGGAGGTAGAGGAGTTAGGTATGGGAATAGAGAAGATAGGTATGGGTATAGAGGAGATAGATATGGAGAGAGGGCTGATAATAATTTGGGTAGTATAAAGGTCAAAATCCCAACGTTCCAAGGTAAAACTGATCCCGAAGCTTATTTAAAGTGGGAGAAAAGAATAGAATTGGTATTTGACTGCCATGACTATTTTGAATTAAAGAAGGTAAAGTTGGCTGCCATAGAATTTACTGATTATGCCATCATTTGGTGGGATCAATTGATTGTGAGTAGAAGATGGAATGGAGAAAGACATATTGAGACTTGGGAGGAGATGAAAGCTGTCGTGAGGAAGTGTTTCATTCCGAGTCACTATTATAGGGGTTTGTTTTAAAAATTACAAACCCTTACTCAAGGGTCTAAGTGTGTTGAAGATTACTACAAGGAGATGGAGATAGTCATGATTCGAGCTGATGTAGAGGAAGACCGAGAGGCTACTATGGCTAGGTTTTTAAGTGGACTAAACCGAGACATAGCAAATGTGGTGGAGTTGCAACATTATGTTGAATTGAGTGACATGGTACACATGGCAATTAAGGTGGAACAACAGTTGAAGAGAAAGACTTCCACACGGGTTGGGTAAAATTCGGATTCTTCATTATCATGGAAACCGAATTGGAGCAAGAGGTATGACCAGCCTAGTTTCAAGGCCAAGGCCGAACCTTCCAGAGATCATAAAGTCGGAGGCACATTAAAACAAGGTACATCCGATTCTCAACCTTCTAGAAATCGTGACATTAAGTGCTTTAAGTGTTTGGGAGCAGGTCATATTGCATCTCAATGCCCAAACAAAAGAGTAATGGTTTTGAAGGATGATGGTGAGATCGAATCTGAGGGTGAATCTGATGATGAGTCCATGCCACCTTTGGAGGATGCAAGTGATATTGAATATCCGGTGGACGGATAGCTTTTGGTGGCTAGAAGAGCTCTTAGTGCTCAAGCCAAGGAAGATGATGAGGTATAACGTGACAACATTTTTCATACCCGCTGCCATGTTAATGATAAGGTATGTAGCATGATCATTGATGGGGGGAGTTGTACTAATGTGGCTAGCACTAATTTTGTGGAGAAATTGATTTTAGACACTTTGAGGCATCCAAAACCATATAAGTTACAGTGGTACATCCGATTAGGCTTCCACTTTAGAGGCAGGCTTTTCAGCATTACCAAATGTAGACAAAGGCTGATTAGGCTCTTCAGCACCATGAGTAGGTTTCCAAGCCCTATTACCTTGTTCCATGGACCCTTTCTTCTTTCCCATCACCTTCTGGAGAGGGTTCACCAGATTTGAACCTTCAAGAACTCCATTGTTGCCTATAATGGCTGCAGGAGATGAAGGAACCTGGTGTAGTTGGGCAGGTCTATGGACATCAAGGGCAGGCTTTTCAGACCTATTACATTGATCCATGGTCCCTTTCTTCTTCCCCAACTCGTTCTTGAGATGTACAGCAAAACATGAATCTTCAAAACCTCCATTGTTGCCTAAATTGGCTGCAATAGTTGAGGTTTGTGGGCTGCTAGATAGGACCCCTTTACCTTCAGCAACAACAGTTCTATTGAGAGTACTATGGCCAGTTCTTGCATGGTTGATAGCATTATTTAAAAAGAGCTTGGGTATGCTAGAACAATGCCCTCTTTTGGAAGACTCATTGATGTACTCAATAGAGTCATTAGCTTTTAAAATGGAAGAAACTCCAGCTGAAGAAACTATGTGGGGGGAGGGAAAGGGTCGGTTTTGCAAGGAAGGAGAGGGAGGCAGTACACTAGAAATGGAAGAAGAAGGTGCATCCGGGAATGGTGGATTTTCCATGGTAGAACCGGGTGGGAGGACCAAAGAGTTGGGGGTAGAAATCCTTTTGGAACCAAGGCAAGGAAGAGATGGATGTTTAGGAGAGGGATTCATGGAAGGAGAAGAAGGGTTGATGGAACCTAAGCACGGAAGAGATGAGTGTTAGGTGAGGAAGCCATGGATAGAGAAGAATCCACCATGAAAATGGGCTGGGATTAGAAAGAGGCAGCAAAGAATTCTAGAGAGAAGGAGGAGCATCTCTCTCTTCAATTGGAAAGTTTGTGAGAACTTATTGATTCTTTCAATCACTTGAAATAGGCCATCTCCCCTTGGAAGTAGTTTAGAAATCCGCTGGGCTGGGAATCGTTCCTTCCTCATATGCAACCACACCCAATCACCGGGCTCAAACACAACCTTCTTACGCCCTTTATTTGCTTGATTGGTGTATTGCTCAGTTTGTCTCTCTACGTTTTGCTGAGTCTTTTCATGGATTTACTTAACAAAATCTGCCTTTTTCTATCCATCCAAGTTAACATGCTCATTCACAGGTAAAAGAATTAAATCCAAAGGAGTCAATGGGTTAAAACCATACACAATTTCAAAAGGCAAAAAATGAGTTGCAGAATACACGCTCCTATTATAAGCAAACTCTACATGCGGTAGACAATCCTCCCATGTTTTCAAGTTCTTTTGTATTATAGCACGCAACAAGGTAGATAAAGTCCTATTAACTACTTCAGTTTGACCATCAGTTTGTGGATGACAAGTAGTAGAAAATAAAAGTTTAGTGCCTAACTTACCCCATAAAGTCTTCCAAAAGTAGCTTAAGAACTTAGCATCTCTATCCGAAACAATGGTCTTAGGCATGCCATGCAATCTCACAATTTCTTTGAAAAAGAAATCAGCAATATGTGATGCATCATTGGTTTTATGATAAGGAATGAAATGTGCCATTTTAGAAAAACTATCAACAACCACATAGTCCCTACCCCTTTTTGACCTAGGCAAACCCAACACAAAATCCATAGAAATATCAATCCAAGGTCCACTAGGTATAGGCAAAGGAGTATACAATCCATGAGGCTTAATCCTAGACTTGGCTTGTCTACAAGTAATGCATTTCTCACAGATTCTTTCTACATCACGTTTTATATTTGGCCAAAAAAAATGTTCATGCAAAGTATCAAGCATCTTAGCTACACCAAAATGCCCCATCAAACCTCCTCCATGAGCTTCTCTAACAAGCAATTCACGTAAAGAACTCTTAGTCACACATAATTTAGTTTCTCTAAAAAAAAATCCATCATGCCTATAAAATTTACCAAATGCAGCCTTTTCACATGCATTGAACATAATGCCAAAATCAGAATCTTCCACATACAATTGTTTAATGTAGGTTGGTCATCCCTCTTGCTCCAATTCGGTTTCCATGATGATGAAGAACCCGAATTTTGCCCAACCCGTGTGGAACTCTTTCTCTTCAACTGTTGTTCCACCTTAATTGCCATGTGTACCATGTCACTCAATTCAACATAATGTTGCAACTCCACCACATTTGCTATGTCTCGGTTTAGTCCACTTAAAAACCTAGCCATAGTAGCCTCTCTGATGAGAATTAAAAAGCATCACCAAAGGAACAATTGCAAGTTCCAATTGGGCCAATTAACTTATCAAGGTTCTACCTTGTGGCATTCAAACCTTGACTTATCACTCACCTTCTTTCTTGTTCTTGAGTGTGGCATCTACAACCTTCTTGATACCGTTGGTTCTTATCTCCATATAGATAATGGGTCGCGGTCTTTTTTATTTTCTTTGTTTATAAACTTGGTTAGAAAACGATCCTTCGTTACCATATATTGGTTTCGGGTTTCACTGTTCTTGGTGAGGTTCATATCAGTTGGTATCAGAGCTTAGGCTTCTAAATCAGGTCTAATCTATCCTTGTTCTTCTTCGTCTATTGTTTTTTTTTTCTGTTTGATCTAAAAAAAATCAGATCCGTTACAAAAAAAAACAAGTTTTATCAAATCTGGTATCAAAAAAAAAAAAGTACCAAAGGCTTGCTTGAGTCCACTTGATCAAGGTCGGTAAAAAAAATATATATATAATACAATTTTTTTTTTGGGTCATGTAGTTGAACCTATATCAACTATTTATATTCCTTATATTGATTCCGTGCATTGATATTCAAAAAAAAAATTAATAGCTAAAGAATTCCGTCTTCATTATTCTTGTCCTTTTGCTTCATTACTTCTATTTTTCTTGTACTTCTTGTGAGTGTCCATATAATCAGTGAATTCTATGGCATCCAACTTCACCTTCTTCAATTCGGAATAGTCATGGCAGTTAAACACCAATTCTATTCTTTTTTCCCACTCCAAATAAGCTTCGGGATTAGTTTTACCTTGGAAAGTTGGGATCTTCACCTTTATATTACCCAAATTATTATCAACCCTCTCTCCATACCTATCTTTTTTATTCTCATACCTAATTCTCTATTCACATACCTAACTCCTCTACCTCCCATTCCACGCCTAAATCCGCCCGTACCCACATTAGACATGCAATCATCCTCTTCTAGGTCATGCCCATAATCGTCGTCATAATAATCCCTAGGTGGGTTCCTTCTTCATTCCACATTAGGAGCCTTGAATGGCTGCTCCCTTTGTGAACGAGACTCCACTTTATTTATCCGATCATCCACCTCACCAAACTTAATCTCCATTCGTTCCATGCTTTTTTGTATGGCTTTATATAAAATATTGAGGTCTACCATTTCTGGTGCATCATCGGAAAAGTCTTTACTCTTATCATGGGACATATTTTAATCTTACAAAACAAAGAAAACAAGTAAGCCTCTCAAAACACTCCCTCACGTGTTTACCCTCAAAGATGGTGGCACTAACACTCGTGTTTCACTCAATCTTTTAACTTTAACCCTTTGATGAACTCACACTCTCTTGCCATTTTTCACTCATTGTTCACTCTTTCAGTTCTTTTTTTTTTTTTACTTAGACGGACACTCACAAGAAGTTTAAGAAATAAGATGTAACAAAAAAAAACAAAAAATAAAAATATGACAAGAATAACAAATATGAGATTCTACTGGCAGATTTTTTTTTTTATTATCAACGTACGAAATCAAGAAAAGAAATAAAAATTGTTGATATAAGTTCAACTACACAACCTAAAAAAAATGTACTCAATTTTTTTGGGATCTTTTTTTGTTTTGATCTCTTTTTTTATATATATAACGAATTTGATGAAATTTTTGTTTTTTGTAACGTATATGATTTTTTTTTAGATCAAATAGAAAAAAAATAGTCGAAGAAGAACAACGATAAATTAAACCTGATTTTAGAAACCAAAGCTCTGATACCAATTGATATGAACCTCACCAAGAACAATGAGACCCGGAACCAATATATGGTAGCAAGGATCGTTTTCTAATTTAAGTTTATAATCAAAGAAAATTAAAAAGGACCACGACCCGTTATCTATATGGAGATATGAACTAACGGTATCAAGAAGGTTGTAAACGCCACACTCAAGAATAAGAAAGAAGGTGAGTGATAAGTCAATGTTTGAACGCCACAAGGTAAAACCTTGATAAGTTCATACTTATATGAAGAACCAAAGAGAAAAATTATCTCAATTTTATTTCAATTCAAGTCTTGTCTGAAAATTACATCAATTGGTCCCTTTTATACTAAAATATCTAAATCCTAAAAAGGGAATAAATATTTGGTAATTAATATCTTACAATCAAGAAAATAAATGTAAACAAATTTAGGAAATAACTAAAGACTAAAAACTAACAACTAGTTGATTTGTTCCTTATTTAAAAAGTTCAATTCGGAAAATAAATCAACTCTTTATTTGGGAAAAATAAATAAAATAGGGAATATGCTAAAGTAGGAAATATGCTAAAATTGGATTCTCCTCCAACCATACATGTGTCTGTTCGTGAGTACGTGCGTGCTAGTACGCATGCGTGTGTGCATACATATGCTTGCATGCATGTGCGTGTGCGTGCGTGTGTGTGCATGTGCGCATGCTTGCACACATGCGTATGTGCGTGCGTGGGTATGCGTACGTGAAAACGTGTGTGCTCGTGTGTGTGAGAGCGTGCGTGCGTACATGAGTGAGTGTATATGTGCGTGCGTGCTTGCGAGCGTGTATGAGTGTGTGCGTACATGCGTGTGTGAGTGTGTATGTGCACACGTGCGTGTGTGCGTGCTTACGTTCATGCATGCGTACGTACAAGCGTGTGTGCGTACGTGCATGTGCTTGTGCGTGCGTGCATCCGCTCATATGTGCGTGCATGCATAAACGAGTGGGTACGCACGTGTGTGTGCTCTTGTGTGAGAGCGTGCGTGAGTGTGTGCGTGCATACATGTGAGCGGGCGTGCGTACTTGTGAGAGCTTGCATGCGTGCGTGCGTGCGTGCGTGCGTACGTGAGAGCGGGCGTGTGCTCGTGTGTGCATGTGTGAGAGTGTTCATACGTGCGTGCGTGCTAGTGCGCATGTATCTGCACGTGTGTGAAATCGTGCTTGCGTACATACATACGTGTGTGCGTACGTACATGCGTGCGTATGTTCATGCGCACGTGCGTTCATGCATTTGAGCGTGCATGCATGCGTGCGAGCGTACGTGGATGCGTGCGTGTGTATGTCTGTGATAGCGTACGAGCGTGCATATGCGCCTGCGTACCTGCGTGCGTGGGTGATATGAACCTCACCAAGAACAGTGCCCGGAACCAATATATGGTAGCAATTATCATTTTCTAATTCAAGTTTATAAACAAAGAAAATAAAAAGGACCGTGACCCATTATCTATATGGAGATAAGAACCAACGGTATCAAGAAGGTTGTAGGCACCACACTCAAGAACAATAAAGAAGGTGATTGATAAGTCAAGGTTAGAACGCCACTAGGTAGAACCTTGATGAGTTCATAGTTCTATGAAGAACCAAAGAGAAAATTCTCTCAATTTTATTTCAATTCAAGTCTTGTCTCTAAAATACATAAGTTGGTCCCTTTTATACTAAAATATCTAAGTCCTAAAAAGGGTATAAATATTCGGCAATTTAATGCTTTACAATCAGGAAAATAAATGCAAACAAATTTAGAAAATAACTAAAGACTAAAAACTAGCAACTATTTGATTTGTTCCATATTTGGAAAGCTGAATTTGGGAAACAAATCAGCCATTTATTTTAGGAAACAAATCAATGCTTTATTTGAGAAATAAATAAGGAATATGCTGAAATAAGAAATATGCTGAAATTAAATTTCTCCTCCAATCATACGTCGCCCAAAATATAGGAAATATGTTGAAATTCAGACTCCTCAGCTCAAGCCTTCACACAACAATATAGATGACCGGATTTGGACTTGTTGTAATCTGTTTCGGAGGACGGGGTCTTAATAGCATCTGTAGAGCTAGTCTTGGGCTTTTTGGAAACGTATTATAATAGACGATCCAACTTCAGATGCACTCTATAGAAGCCCACGAAGTTCAGCCCATATTTGGTCTTCTTGAGGGCCGAATTTGGACTTTAACAACTTAGGATCAGCCCATCATTAAATGCTTCATTGCTTGCCTCCTTTTAATTGGTCCAATTGGAATATGTAATAGATCCTTTGGTGATGCTTCTTGATTATCATCAGTGGGTGTGCGCATGCGAGCGTTCGTGCATGCGTGCATGTGAGCGTGCATGCGTGTGTACGTACGCACATGGGTATGTGCGTACGTGCGTACCTGTGTGCTAGCGTGTGAGCATACGTGCGTGTGTGTGAGTGCGTACGTGAGTGAGTGTGTGTACCTGCGTGCGTACGTGTGCGCTTGCGTTCGTGCATGCGTGCGTGTGCATGTATGTGTGTGTATGTGTATACGTGTGTGTACGTGCAGTGCATGTACGCGTGCGTGCATGCGTTCATGCTAGGGTGCGTGCATATATACGTGCTTGCATGTGCGTGTGCATGTGTGTGAGCGTGCATGCGTGTATACATGCACACGTGCATGTGTACATGTGTGCGTGCATGCGTGCGTACATACCTGTATGCATATATGTGTGTATGCGTACGTATGCGTGAGTGCGTGTGTGTGCGTGCATGTGCTCGTGTGTGCGTGCATGTGCTCATGCGTGCGTGCGTTCATGCATGTACGTGTGTATACGTGCATGCGTGTGCTCATGCGTGCGTGCGTGTACGGGTGCGTGCATGCATTAGTGCATGCGTGAGTGCATGCATGCATGCCTGTGTACGTATGTGCATTCGTATGTATATGCATACGTACGTGTGCTCGTGTGTGCATACGTGCACGCGTGTGTACGTGTGCGCTTACGTGTGTGTGTACTAGTGTGCATGTGTACGTGCATACGTGTGCACGTGTGTGCATGCATGCATGCCTGTGTACGTATGTGCGTTCGTATGTATATGCATACGTACGTGTGCACGTGTGTGCATACGTACACGCGTGTGTACGTGTGCGCTTACGTGTGTGTGTACTAGTGTGCATGTGTACGTGCATACGTGTGCACGTGTGTGCATGCATGAGTGCGTGCGTGAGTGCGTGAGTATGTACGTGCGTACGTGAGTGTATGTGCTCATGCGTACGTGTATGCAGACGTTCTTGCGTGCGTGCATGAGTGCGTTCAGGGGTTTGTGCATGTGCGCGTGCATGCGTATGATCGTGCATGCTTACGTGCGTGCATGTGTGTGTGCGTTCGTGTGCAATTGTGTGAGAGCGTGCATACATGCGTGCGAGAGTGTATGCGTGAGTGCATGCTTGTGCACATGTATGCGTGTGTGTGTGTGTGTGTGTGTGTGTGCGAGCGTGCGTGTATGTGTGTGTGTGTGTGTGCGAGCGTGCTTGCGTGTGTAAGTGCGTGCGTGCGTGCTTGTGTGCACGTATACTGATGAGAACAAGGCAGCTGCATCAAATGATCCATTGCATGTTCCGGTTGGGCCAATAACAAGGGCAAGAGCTAAGAGATTCAAAAAAGCACTAAATGGCCTAATTCAAGACACTTGGGCTGATTTTGAATTGTTGAAGTCCAAGATAAGCCCACATGAAGACCAAGGCATAATTAATGTCATCAAGGCAATTGATTGGGCCGAATAAGGAAGACTTGGGTGTGTGGCACAAGCTAGGAGAAGAGTCAACTTTGGCTGATTTATTCCCTTTTAATTTCCAAAGAATAATAGTTGATTTGTTTCCCAAATTAAGGGGCTGATTTGTTTCCAGATTTAGCTTTCCAATTAGGGAGCAAGTCAATAGTTTCTCAAATTAGTTTTCTTCTGATTATAAGGCCTTAATGGCCGAATTATTTTGTTTCCTTTTAGGATGGCTTATTGCCTTTCTTTTCGTTTAGGGTTTTAGTATATAAAGGAACGAATTGGATGTAATTGGACAGACTTGAATTGAATAAAAATTGTGAGAGTTCATCTCTTTTTGGTTCTGAAAACTTGACTTATCACTCACATCTTCTTCTTGTTCTTGAGTGTGGCGTCTTCAACTTCTTGATACCGTTGGTTCTTACCTCTTTATAGGTAACGGGTCGCGGTCCGATAACGTTCTTGTTTATAAACTTGGTTAGAAAACGATCCTTCGTTACCATATATTGGTTCCGGGTCTCACTGCTCTTGGTGAGGTTCATATCAGTTGGTATCAAAGCTTAGGCTTCTAAATCAGGTTTAATCTATCCTTGTTCTTTCTCTTATCTGTATTCATTTGTTTCAACAAAAAAAAAAAAAAGTTTGATCAAACCAGGTACAAAAAAAAAAAAAAAAAAAAAAAAAAGTTTGATCAAATCAGGTACCAAGAAAAAAAAAAAAAAAAAAAAGTACCAAAAGCTTGCTTGTGTCCACTTGATCAAGGTCGGTAAAAAAAAAAAAAAAACAAACAATTTTTTTTTTGGGTCGTGTAGTTGAACCTATATCAACTATTTCTATTCATTATCTTGATTTCATGCATTGATATTCAAAAAAAAAAAATTAATAGCTAAAGAATTTCGTCTTCATTATTCTTGTCCTTTTGCTCAGTTACTTCTATTTTTCTCGCACTTCTTGTGAGTGTCCGTATAAGTCAAAAAAAAAAGAAGGAAGAACTGAAAGAGTTAACAAAGAGTGGAAAAAGGCAAGAGTGTGTGAGCTCATCAAAGGGTAAAAGCCAAAGAATTGAGTGAAAACACGAGTGTGAGTGCCACCATCTTTGAGAGTAAACACGTGAGGGAGTGTTTGTGAGGCTTACTAATTTCTTTTGCTTTGCAGGTTTCAAATATGTCACGCGATAAAAGTAGAGACTTATCTGATGATGCACCAGAAACGATAGATCTTAATTTTTTGTATAAAGCCATACAAAAAAACATGGAGCGGATGGAGATTAAGATTGGTGAGGTGCATGATAGGATAGATAAGGTGGAGTCTAGTTCACAAAGGGTGCAACAAATTAGGGTTCCTAATATGGAACGAAGAGAAAGAAACCCACCTAGAGACGATTATGATGATGATTATGGGAATGACCTAGAGGAGGGTGATCGCATGTCCAATGTGGGTACAGGTAGATTGAGGCGTGAAATGGGAGGTAGAGGAGTTAGGTATGGGAATAGAGAAGATAGGTATGGGTATAGAGGAGATAGGTATGGAGAGAGGGCTGATAATAATTTGGGTAGTATAAAGGTGAAAATCCCAACGTTCCAAGGTAAAACTGATCCTGAAGCTTATTTAGAGTGGGAGAAAAGAATAGAATTGGTATTTGACTGCCATGACTATTCTGAATTAAAGAAGGTAAAGTTGGTTGCCATAGAATTTACTGATTATGCTATCGTTTGGTGGGATCAATTGATTGTGAGTAGAAGACGACATGGAGAAAGACCTATTGAGACTTGGGAGGAGATGAAAGCTGTCATGAGGAAGCGTTTCATTCCGAGTCACTATTATAGGGGTTTGTTTCAAAAATTACAAACCCTTACTCAAGGGTCTAAGTGTGTTGAAGATTACTACAAGGAGATGGAGATAGCCATGATTCGAGCTGATGTAGAGGAAGACCGAGAGGCTACTATGGCTAGGTTTTTAAATGGACTAAACCGAGACATAGCAAATGTGGTGGAGTTGCAACATTATGTTGAATTGAGTGACATGGTACACATGGCAATTAAGGTGGAACAACAGTTGAAGAGAAAGAGTTCAACACGGGTTGGGCAAAATTCGGGTTCTTCATCATCATGGAAATCTAATTGGAGCAAGAGGGATGACCAACCTAGTTTCAAGGCCAAGGCCGAACCTTCCAGAGATCATAAAGTCGGAGGCACATTAAAACAAGGTACATCAGATTCTCAACCTTCTAGAAATCGTGACATTAAGTGCTTTAAGTGTCTGGGAGCAGGTCATATTGCATCTCAATGCCCAAACAAGAGAGTAATGGTTTTGAAGGATGATGGTGAGATCGAATCTGAAGGTGAATCTGATGATGAGTCCATGCCACCTTTGGAGGATGCAAGTGATATTGAATATCCGGTGGACGGAGAGCTTTTGGTGGCGAGAAGAGCTCTTAGTGCTCAAGCCAAGGAAGATGATGAGGTACAACGTGACAACATTTTTCATACCCGCTGCCATGTTAATGATAAGGTATGTAGCATGATCATTGATGGGGGGAGTTGTACTAATGTGGCTAGCACTAATTTTGTGGAGAAATTGAATTTAACCACTTTGAGGCATCCAAAACCATATAAGCTACAGTGGTTAAATGATAGTGGGGAAATCAAGGTGACTAAACAAGTGTTGGTGACGTTTTCAATTGGAAAGTACAAAGATGAAGTCCTTTGTGATGTGGTACCAATGAATGCGGGCCATATCCTTTTGGGGAGACCATGGCAGTTCGATAGGCATGTGACCCATGATGGGTATACCAATAGATACTCCTTTGTACTCAATAAAAAATCAATCACTCTTGTACCTTTAACCCCAAAACAAGTGTATGAAGATCAAGTAAGGTTAAGAAAAGAGAGAGATGTAAAAAAAGAGAGTGAGAGTGAGAGTTCAAAAGAAAGAGAGAGAAAAGAAAAAGATTCTGAAATAACAAAAAAAGAAAAAAAAAGAAAAAGTGGTTGTTGAGAAAAAGAGAGAGAGAAAACAAGTAAGCTTTTATGCAAGGGAGAGTGAGGTCAAAAAGGCTCTATTTTCAAATCAGCCAATGATTGTACTTTTGTACAAAGAGGCTTGCTTTAGTACTAATGAACTTAACCCTTCTTTGCCTAGTGTTGTTGTTTCTCTATTGCAGGACTTTGATGAAGTGTTTCCCGAAGAGATGCCTATTGGTTTACCACCAATAAGGGGGATTGAGCACCAAATTGACTTTGTACCCGGAGCACCCATCCCAAATAGACCAGCATATAGAAGTAATCCTGAGGAGACAAAGGAACTTCAAAGGCAGGTTAGTGAGCTCATGGAAAAAGGGTATGTACGTGAGAGCATGAGTCCTTGTGCGGTTCCTGTATTGCTTGTGCCAAAGAAGGATGGATCATGGAGGATGTGCATTGATTGTCGTGCCATCAACAATATCACTGTAAAGTATCGACATCCTATTCCTAGATTAGATGATATGCTTGATGAATTACATGGTTCTATTGTTTTTACTAAAATTGATCTTAAAAGTGGATATCATCAAATTAGGATGAAAGAAGGTGATGAGTGGAAAACTGCTTTCAAAACAAAATATGGATTATATGAGTGGTTAGTTATGCCTTTTGGATTAACTAATGCACCAAGTACTTTCATGAGATTAATGAACCATATTTTGCGTGCTTTTATTGGAAAGTTTGTGGTTGTTTATTTTGATGACATTCTGATTTATAGCAAAAACTTGGATGAGCATGTTGAACATTTAAAACTTGTTTTAGGAGTTTTAAGAACAGAAAAGTTGTTTGCTAATCTCAAAAAGTGCACCTTTTGCACCGATAAACTTGTATTTCTGGGCTTTGTTGTTAGTGCTAAGGGAATTGGGGTTGATGAAGAAAAGGTTAAGGCAATTAGGGAGTGGCCGAAACCTACCAATGTGGGACAAGTGAGAAGTTTTCATGGGTTGGCTAGTTTTTATAGGAGGTTTGTGAAAGATTTTAGTAGTGTAGCTGCACCTTTAACCGAAGTTATCAAAAAGAATGTGGGTTTTAAGTGGGGTAATGAACAAGAAAAGGCATTTAACTTGATTAAGGAAAAATTAACTAATGCACCTTTGCTTGCTTTGCCTGACTTTGCTAAAACTTTTGAGATTGAGTGTGATGCTTCAGGAATAGGTATTGGAGCTGTTCTAATGCAAGAAGGTCGTCCCATTGCATATTTTAGTGAGAAGATAAGTGGAGCAGCCTTGAATTATCCTACCTATGACAAGGAGATGTATGCTTTGATTAGAGCATTGGAAACTTGGCAACACTACCTTTGGCCAAAAGAATTTGTGGTTCACACGGATCATGAGTCCTTAAAGCATATAAAGGGGCAACACAAGCTAAATAAGCGGCATGCCAAGTGGGTGGAGTTCATTGAAACGTTTCCATATGTGATCAGGTACAAAAAGGGTAAGGAAAACGTGGTCGCTGATGCTCTGTCAAGAAGGTACGTTCTACTTTCTACTTTGGATGCTAAATTGTTTGGTTTTGAATACATTAAACAGTTGTATGTGGAAGATTCTGATTTTGGTAATGTGTTCAATGCATGTGAAAAGGCTGCATTTGGTAAATTTTATAGGCATGATGGATTTTTGTTTAGAGAAACTAAATTATGTGTGCCTAAGAGTTCTTTGCGTGAATTGCTTGTTAGAGAAGCTCATGGGGGAGGTTTGATGGGGCATTTTGGTGTAGCTAAGACACTAGATACTTTGCATGAACATTTTTTTTGGCCTCATATGAAACGTGATGTAGAAAGAATCTGTGAGAAATGCATTACTTGTAGACAAGCCAAGTCTAGGATTAAGCCTCATGGATTGTATACTCCTTTGCCTATACCTAATGGACCTTGGATTGATATTTCTATGGATTTTGTGTTGGGTTTGCCTAGGTCAAAAAGGGGTAGGGACTCTATTTATGTGGTTGTTGATAGGTTTTCTAAAATGGCACATTTCATTCCTTGTCATAAAACCGATGATGCATCACATATTGCTGATTTGTTTTTCAAAGAAATTGTAAGATTGCATGGCATGCCTAAGACCATTGTTTCGGATAGAGATGCTAAGTTCTTAAGCTACTTTTGGAAGACTTTGTGGGGTAAGTTAGGCACTAAACTTTTATTTTCTACCACTTGTCATCCACAAACTGATGGTCAAACTGAAGTAGTTAATAGGACTTTATCTACCTTGTTGCGTGCTATAATACAAAAGAACTTGAAAACATGGGAGGATTGTCTGCCGCATGTAGAGTTTGCTTATAATAGGAGCGTGCATTCTGCAACTCATTTTTCGCCTTTTGAAATTGTGTATGGTTTTAACCCATTGACTCCTTTGGATTTAATTCCTTTACCTGTGAATGAGCATGTTAACTTGGATGGAAAGAAAAAGGCTGATTTTGTTAAGCAAATCCATGAAAAGACTCGGGAAAACATAGAGAGACGAACTAAGCAATATGCCAATCAAGCAAATAAAGGGCGTAAGAAGGTTGTGTTTGAGCCCGGTGATTGGGTGTGGTTGCATATGAGGAAGGAACGATTCCCAGCCCAGCGGAGTTCTAAACTACTTCCAAGGGGAGATGGCCCATTTCAAGTGATTGAAAGAATCAATGATAACGCATACAAGTTGGATCTTCCAGGTGAGTACAATGTTAGTGCAAGCTTCAATGTTTCTGATTTGTCTCCTTTTGATGTAGGCGACGATTTGAGGACAAATCCTTTTCAAGAGGGAGGGAATGATGAGAACAAGGCAGCTGCATCAAATGATCCATTGCATGTTCCGGTTGGGCCAATAACAAGGGCAAGAGCTAAGAGATTCAAAAAAGCACTAAATGGCCTAATTCAAGACACTTGGGCTGATTTTGAATTGTTGAAGTCCAAGATAAGCCCACATGAAGACCAAGGCATAATTAATGTCATCAAGGCAATTGATTGGGCCGAATAAGGAAGACTTGGGTGTGTGGCACAAGCTAGGAGAAGAGTCAACTTTGGCTGATTTATTCCCTTTTAATTTCCAAAGAATAATAGTTGATTTGTTTCCCAAATTAAGGGGCTGATTTGTTTCCAGATTTAGCTTTCCAATTAGGGAGCAAGTCAATAGTTTCTCAAATTAGTTTTCTTCTGATTATAAGGCCTTAATGGCCGAATTATTTTGTTTCCTTTTAGGATGGCTTATTGCCTTTCTTTTCGTTTAGGGTTTTAGTATATAAAGGAACGAATTGGATGTAATTGGACAGACTTGAATTGAATAAAAATTGTGAGAGTTCATCTCTTTTTGGTTCTGAAAACTTGACTTATCACTCACATCTTCTTCTTGTTCTTGAGTGTGGCGTCTTCAACTTCTTGATACCGTTGGTTCTTACCTCTTTATAGGTAACGGGTCGCGGTCCGATAACGTTCTTGTTTATAAACTTGGTTAGAAAACGATCCTTCGTTACCATATATTGGTTCCGGGTCTCACTGCTCTTGGTGAGGTTCATATCATATACTTATGTGCATGTACGCGTGTGTGATAGCTTGCGTGCATGAGTGTTAGCAGGAATGCATGCGTATGTACGCGCGTGTGTGTGTGTTCACGTGCATAAGTGCATGCGTGTGTGTTCACATGTGTGCGTGCATACATGCGTGTGTGTGTCTGTGCATGCTTGTGCGTTAGTGTGTACGCCTACGTGCATGCGTTCGTGAGTGTGTACATGCTAGTACGTGTGCGTACGTGCTTGAGTATACGCGTGCGTACGTGCTTGAGTATACGCGTGCGTGCGTGCTTGCTCATTCGTGTGTGCGTGCGTGTGCGTATGTGCGAGTGCATACGTGTGTACGTACGTGCGTGCGTGCATGCATACGTGTGTACGTGCTTGTGTGTGTATGGTTTTATGAGTCCGCATATTCATGCGTGCGTGTGTGAGTATGCGTTCGTGCGTGCATGTGCACTTGTGTGAGAGCGTTCGTGCGTGCATGCATATGTGTGTGCGTACGTGCGAGCGTGCATGTGTGCGTGTATGTACGAGTGCGTGCATGCTTGTGCGCGTGTGTGAGAGTGTGCGTGCATGCGAGAGTGCATGCATGCGTGCTTGTGAGCGTACATGCATAGGTGCATGCGTATGTAGGTGTGTGCGTCTGCACTTACGTGATTGCGTGCGAGTGTGTATGTGTGCATGCATACGTGTGCACGTGTGCATATGCACACGTGTGTACGTTCACGTGTGAGTGCGTGCATACTTGTGCACGTACGTACGTGTGTGCATGCGTTCTAACGTGCATGTGCTCGTGCGTGCGTGCATGAGTGCATTTGTGAGTTTGTGCATGAGTGCGTGTGAGCTTGCATGCATGCGTGCGTGCGTGCGTGCGTGCATGCGCACATGAGTGAGAGTGTGTGTATGTGTGTGAATGCGTATGTTCGTGCGAGCGTGCATACGTGTGTGTGTGCGAGTGTGTGCGTGTACGTTTGTGCATGTATACTTGTGTACATGTACGCATGTGTGAGAGCGTGCGTGCGTGCGTGTTCACATGCATACGTGCGTACGTGCGTGCGTACGTGCGCTCGTACGTGCGCGCGTACATGTTTGCAAGCGTGCGTATGTGCGTACGTGTGTGTTCATGTGCATGCGTGTGTGCGTATGTGCTTGTGTGTATGCGTACGTGAGTGCATACATGCTTGCAAGCGTTTGTGAGTGCGTGCGTGCGTGCGTGCGTGTGTTCGTGTGTTCTTGCCTGCGTATGTGTTCACGCGTGCGTGCTTATGCCCGTGCGTGCGTGCTTATGCCCGTGCATGCGTGCGAACGTGCTTGCATGCGTGTTCGCGTTTGTGCATACGTACATACGTGTGTGCATGCGTGCGTACATACGTGTGTGCATGCGTGCATGCATGCATGTAGCTTGCGTGTGAGTTCGCTTACTTGCGTGTGTACGCGCTTGCGTACGTGAATGTGTGAGAGCGTGCTTATGAGCATGTGTGCGTACATGTGTGTGGCATGTGTGAGAGCGTGCGTGCGTGAGTGCGTGTGTGCATGTGCATGCGTGCGTGCGTCCGGGTGCACATGCATACATACGTGCGTGCGTGCGTGAGTACGTGCGTACGTGTGCACCTGAGTGCGTGTGTGTGCATGCATACGTTCGTGCGTGCGTGCATGTGCTCATGCGTACGTGTGTGCACGTGCATTCTTGTTGGTGCGCATGCGTACGTGCGTGTACGTGTGCGTGTACGCGTGCGTGTACGTGTGCGTGTACGCGTGCGTGTATGCATGGGTGTGGGTGTGTGCATGCGTGCGTGCGTGCGTGCGTGCATGCGTGTGTTTGTGAGTGCACGTGTGTGCGTGTGAGCGTGCATGGGTGTGTCTAGGGGTAGGCATAAAACCAAAACCGAATTGGTTCGGTTTATAGTTTCTATTCGGTTCAAACCGATTTAAAATTTAAAAACTGAATTGAATTCGGTTCGGTTTCGGTTTTGGACATACAAAACCGAACCAAACCGAATAAACCGAATTGTCTCAATTAATTATTTTGTAAGGTTCAATTTTATTATGGATTGTTTGTTGATGATGTTTTATTTTTGGACTATATATATGTACTACATTTTTTTTTACTTCTATTTATAGAAGCTATGATGATTTTATATTTTGATTGAGTATGTAGACCGAATATGATTGAAATTTTAGATTCCGATTCAAAATTGGATTGTATTTTGTTTAAATTAATTTTTACATATTACGCTTTCTTTAAAAAGTTTAAGGCTAAATGCCAAAAATACAACTTAAAAACCTAAAAAATTAAAAAAACATATTAAAAAACCTTTAAAGTCCACTAGGTCCAAACCGAATTGAACCGAATCGAACCAAACCGAGATAAAGGTGTTCGGTTCAATTGGGTTTTCAAGTTCAAACCGATTCACATTTTTAAAAACTGAATATATGTAGGTTCAATATGGTTTTGATCAAAACCGAACCGAACCATGCCCACCCCTAGGTGCGTCCGTGCATGCGAGAGTGCTTGCGTGCGTCTATGCGTGCGTGAGCACGTGCTTGCGTGTGTGCGCTTACGTGTGTGTGTACGAGTGTGCATGTGTGCGTGCGTGCGTGCGTGCATGCACGTGTTCCTGCGTGCGTGCATGCACGTGTTCCTGCGTGCGTGCATGAGTGCGTTCATGAGTTTGTATCAACTAACACCCTCCGATTAATAGTTAATTAAAAATTCATAATTACAAATATAATTAAATAATCTAATTACTTAATTAATTTAACTATTAACATTCATTAATTAAATAATCTCATTATTCAATTAATTCCCGAGTATATATATATATATGTCACTTTTGTAACATAATTAATTGAACAATCCAATTAATTAACCGTGACCCTTGTTACCGAAATCGATCGGGCTAGCAAGGGGACCTAATGGACCCACAGTATTTTGAGCTCCAATAATCCTTGGAATCATTAATTAAACTATTTAATTAATATTCCTTGATTATCAACTCCGGTGTTATTCCACTAAAAACCAGAAGCTGCACTTTCTCAACTGTAGACGCTTTTACACAGACCGATACTACTCGATGTCCATCGATACAGCTATTACATATGGTGTGATCCTCCACAATAGTTCATAATTAGAGCTGGGTCATAATGTCTGTTATACCCCTCTAATTGCGTATATCCTTTAAGTACCGTTGATTCTCTAATGGACAATAAATCCTATTTCCTCACGGAATTAGGAGAGCGCTCATGTTGTCCAAACCCCGAATCAACCCTTAAGGGAACTATCCTCTACTTCTCACAAGAAGAAGTGGATTCCACTATTGTGTACAAACCTTCCTAGCCACAAGCCAAACCGTAATCCCAACATACAGAGCATATTGATCGGGAACTGCATCCGACCTCAGCCCTGGTATATCAAAGACCACGATCTAACCTGAAGGAGTCGATAAGACACTCAGGATTAAGATCACCCACATATAGCCATCATTAGTTGATATATATGAATCTCATCGGTAAATGGATCTTGGTGAGAGATTCATATAGATCGTGACCCAGTCCTATATGATCACATCATACAAGGCGCCTCCATTCCCATATCTCATATGAATGTTTCAGGATAGAATCATCGTACATTACAGAATGTACCGTAACTATAGATTAACCACAAATAAAGTACCCAGCTTTATTTACTATCTATGGACTCTTTAGATTGCATGTCTCTTACTGTATCCATCTGTATATGACACTCATATACACAGTTCGAGATTACATCTAACAATCTTGGATATCAAATATATGCACAAGTTATAAAATAAATAACACAACATGAATTAATTAAACTTTCCCTTTTATTTATTTCATAAATCCATTTATAAATTACATCTTTAGGACATAAACCCCAACAGAGACAAGATACTCTCCAGCTGAACAAATGTCTTTGGCCTTGGTAACAGCAGCGAGAAAGATGCGGCCATACTTTCAAGTTCATAAAATTGAAGTATGTACTGACTATCCCTTGAAGCAGATTCTGTCAAAGCCTGAGGTGTCAGGACGGCTGACTAAATGGGCAATAGAACTAAGTGAGTTTGACATAGTCTACTTGCCAAGAGCGGCAATCAAGGGACAAGTTGTAGCGAATCTGGTTGCGGAGTTCACCGGGCTGAACAGTGAGGTGATCAGAATGTTAAGAGATAAGGACTTGTTTGCTTGGAAACTGCATGTAGATGGATCATCAAACACGTATGATAGCGGGGGCAAGTATAGTTATATCCACACCAGAACGTGACCATGTGGAATGTGCCTTACGATTTGACTTCAAAGCCACTAACAATATGGCAGAGTATGAGGCGCTCCTGGCAGGCCTTAGGGTATGCATGACACTTGGAGCGGATGAGTTGGAAATATTCAGTGATTCATAGGTGGTAGTCAATCAAGTTCTGAATGAATACCAAGTCAAGGACAACAACATGGCCTCGTATTTAACCATAACCAAGGTAATCCTCGAAAGGTTCAAAGCATACAGAATCACCCAAATCCCGAGACGGAAAATGAGAAAGCGGACGCGTTGCAAAAATTGGCATCAGCTACCAGTGTGTGGTCAAAAACGATCCCGATCATCCGCATGCAAAAGCCGAGTATCGAGAACGAAAATCAAGCCGAAGCATCAATGGTGGAAGTAATCAAGAGTGTGCTTTCGATGGAGACAGTTGAGGCGAATCGTCTCAGATATAGAGCCACAAGATATTCGATGATAGAAGAAGATCTATACAGAAAAAAGGTTCTCTAAAGCCCTTTAGAAATCTGTGGACCCGATCAGAGGTAAGCAAATATCGAAAAGCATCCACAGTGGAATCTGTGGGAACCACTCGGGTGGCAAAAGCTTGGAAAATAAAACGATCAGGTAAGGTTTTTATTGGCGGAATCTGTTTGAAGATGCACAAGGTGTTGCAAACCAATGCGCTGGCTGTCAAAAGATAGCTAATGACATCCGAAGACCACCCGAGCAGCTAAAAAATTTAACATCGTCATGGCCGTTTGTCATGTGGGGAATAGATCTGATTGGTCCAATGCCAACTGCAACTAAAGGAGGGGTAACGCACGCTATAGTGGTCATCGACTACTTTACGAAATGGGTCGAAGCGGAAGCACTAGTACATATCACCGAGGCTAACACGACCAATTTTGTAAAGAAGAGGGAAGGAAAGGAAATTGGGCAGATAAATTAAACAAAGTCTTATGGGCCTATTGGACTACAGAAACGACTTCAACAAGGGAAACACCCTACTCGTTGGCATTCGGGATAGAGGCGGTGATTCCAGTTGAGATAATCCATAAGTCCCCTAGGGTACAACTCTTCGATCCCGAGGGAAATGTGGAGATGTTAAAACAAGACTTGGAAGAGTTAGAAGAGAAAAGAGATATGTCCAGGGTGAGAAATGCCGCCTACCAACAGAGGGTAGCAAGGTATTATAATTCGCATGTCAAGATAAGGAGATTCCAACTCGGAGACCTAGTTCTAAGGAGGGTGACACTCAATACAAAGGATAAATCTGCAGGCTCGCTAGCTAACAAATGGGAAGGACCATACCAGGTGGTCGGGATAGCAGGACATGTGGCATATCGACTTTCCCGACCAAAGGGAACCGAGCTTTTCAGGCCATGCAACACACAATATTTAAAGACCTTCTATCCATAAAAAGATTCTTATTTTTGCTTTTATTATTTATTTCCATAGTGTAAACTTTAAATTATTATTTGCTAATTGTCTTTTATCTTCTCAGAAATTAATAAAAATCCCCAGGGGGAGCGATTATAAATATCAAGAACAGTGTTCGAAACCAAACATTCGCTCATAAGAACATTTATAGGATACCTCAGATAATCGGTTAAGATCGATAGGGATCCCGAGGGGCCAAGTGAGGGGGCCGAAAGCATTAGTCGTCAAGACAATGCACACTCACCGAAACTAACTGGGTGCATATGAAGCACTGTTAGGGCTCCTTCTGGTACATAAACCCGATGGGATACGACAAGAGTTGGATAAGGTGAGAATCCTACCTATAAGATAAGGCAGACACAACCATAGATGCTTATAAAGATGATGGGACAAGTTACACATTATCGTAACGAATTTTGATCAACAAAATGTCGGGAGACGTCCCAACGACCTAGTTGATAGATAAAAGATGAAAGTCTATAAATAAAAACTACACTATTGGTTTACAACTGAACACTGCTCAACGAAAAAATATACAGCAAACGATCAGGAGCAGCCAAAACCCGAGAGGGAAAATGCAATTTGATCACCAAAAATGAGGCAAACAAGTCGATCATTACATAACGACGCAGGCTCAGAAAATTTGGTTATCAATCCTAATCAATCGGTATACATGTGGTTTTGTTTAGCCTAACTCATAATCATCAATCTGACATAGGTCAGCAAACATAGTTCGGGTTGAGGTAAAATATGAAAGAATTCAAGCATAAGAAATCATACACCAAAAATGGTAAACATCTCGAAAATTCATGAATAAGGAAAAAATATACATTAATTGTCATGATCAGTCGGGTGTTACAAATGTAAATACACATAAAAAAAGGGTGAGCCACGAAAAGCAGACATGCATTAGCTGTTCCCAGTAACAGAGGAACCCTCAGGACCGAAGGGAGGAACATTATCATCTTCATTGAAATCTCCAAAATCTGGTCAGGAAATGTGGTCATCAGGATCAGCAGATACGAATGGTGAATAATCTACATCGGGAGAAGAACTGATGTCAACCCCTTTGGTCAAAGCACCATCCTGGTCGGCATGAAAAGACACAAGGGATACCTTCGAGAGAAGCTCGAGATGCATGGAAAAGGGATCATTTTCGATAGATCTGCAATATGCCTTCCACCAAACCCACTGATTCTTGATCGCTTCCAGGGACTCTCTCTGGTGTTTAGATATCGTCCAGTCTCATTTCAAGCGGGCCTCTTTTGAAGACATTTCCTTAGCACCAACGAATGCCCTAGCAGTTGCCAGACCTTTTTCAAATTCCCTCAGTTGCATAGCATGCAAAGCAGGGGACCTCTTATACCGGTCAACATTTTGGACTTCGAGGTCTAACCTAGCTTCGTGCGAAAAGACCTCTCTACTGACCTGCTGCTGCTCCAAGTCTTTGGCAAGATGCTTATAGTGAAGCCTAGCCTCCTCAGACGCCTGTTGCACCTCCGACACCTTCTATTGAGCTGTGGCAAGGGAATCCCGGGCAACATGAGCCTCTTCCAAAGCCTTCTTCACTGTTGTCTCGGCTAAGATGGCCCTCAATTAGAGTTCAGCATTCCTCAGTTAAGCCTTAACAACTCTCTTCTCCAGCCTAACATTCCTTGTAGTGAGTTCCCTAAAAGCTTCATTAGATGCAGCGGCTCTGTTCTAAACATTCACGAGTGTTTTTCTCAGAGTCATCTCGGTTGTTGTATGCACATTTAGCTTCTCTACATATTGGCTAGCTTTGAAAGCACTGACAACAGAAGATTTTAAAGCCTCATCTTTCTCAGCGAGAGCCATCTTCAGTTGAGAAAACTCGACAGCCTGTTTATTTTTCTCAGAGATTGCTCGAGTTAACGTTTCCACCGCCTGTAAAAAATCAACGAAAGGCAGGTTAGACAGATAGAAGGATCAGATGAAAAATAAAAAGAAAATGATGACGGAGAGACTTAAAAAAACATTGTTGTTAAATATCATACGGATACGCTCAAAATCTGCAGCAACTTGGGCATACTTCTAGTACCCTTCACCAATATATCTGACCCCAGACGACATTAAGTGAAGCATGGAAATGGGGTCAGACTAAGAACTGCTGGATGATGGGAGGTGAGAAAGCTCAGCAGCAGGAATAGTATAAGCAGATTGATTCTGAGAAGAGGAAGGAATAGTACGACCAGCAGAGGTTGGAGTCTTCGAGATCCCAGCGTCTTTCCAAGGAAGATTATCAGGTGCAGCAACCCGGGGGCCTTCACCGTTAGAAATTTGACCTTCGACCGCAGCAAGCATATCGGAAGGGGCACCAATAGGCTTACTCATCCCGATATCCCACTCAAACTACATAGCTACTTCTTTATCTGGTTCGAGAACAAAACGGAGAGCCTGCTTCTTAGACAAATCAAGGAAGTTATCATTAGCTATCTTTTCTTCCTCGTCAGGACCACCCTCATCACCTTCAGAATCAATGAAAACGATTTGACGCCTTACAACAAACTGCATAGGAACATCCTTAGGGCAACAAAGGGGTGGCACAACCGGAACCTCGGGAGACTCATTCGGAGGCAACGTCTAGTCCGTAATCTTGATTGATTCAGATGGAGCGGAAGACAAATTTAATGTACCCCGATCACTCATTCTCTTGGATCTCAATTCTCATGATATAAGATCAGAAACCGTCTCCTGGTCTTTCTCCTCCTCATCCAAGATGATTGGATCGACCACCGGGGTAGGCAAATCCAGATCAACCTCAGATGCAAGACTTGCTCTCGTGCGAAGGGCATCGAGCAGATGACCCTTCAGTTGTCTTAACAACCTTATGGCTCGAAGCCTTGACCGTCACGTCTATTTCATGTGATTTCTCCCTTCGCGAATCTTCATTTCCCCGACGTTCCCTTTTAGATCTATCATGATCATGTCTTCCACGGTCAGATGCTTCAGAACTAGATCTAACATGTGTTGAAACCCCGTTCACCGGTCACGCAACGAAAGTAAGGTTATAAATTTTTTATACATATCATAATCTGTATCTGGGACCAGTGAACTTGGGATTGTAATTATTTTTCGGAACTAATATATACAATATGTAAACACAGGAAATTGAAATCGATATAATCAGAAGAAGACAATCTTACCAACGTTTGGAGGCTCATTCACTTTACGATATGCTCCTGTCTGAACCACTTGATCTTCCTCGCTATCTCCCGAGACTGGTAACTACGTGTGGGCACATCACGATCTCAGGAACTTAAATGGAGGATGTAGAGAAAGGTCTTGAAGAAACTCCTTCTTCTCAAGAGAAAACAACTTAGAACAATTCTAGCTGTTGAAGCAAAATATATATATATATATATATATATATATATATATATATATATTATTTATATTTGTTTCAGTGCAACGACTTGCACTCATTACCTTTTCTCTCTTGTGCACCATGCACAATTGCACTGATCAAATTATTAAAAAAAAATAATGCGTACGTTTTTTGTTTTTTGTTTTTTGTTTTCTTTTCTTTTGCATGTGTATCAGGTACACAAAACTAAATCAACCTTTTTTTTCAAACTCAAAATCACGCCTACACTTGCATATATATATATATATTATGTGTGTATTAGGTATTTGCATCATATGCAAATTCCTCTTTTGACTATTGTTTCATATGCACCCACCAATTTGAACTTAAATTCAAATACTTAGATAAATGATTTAGTGAAAATAAAATAATCCTATTATTTTATCTTCACCTAAATCCATATATCAACTAACACCCTCCAGTTAATAGTTAATTAATAGTTCATAATTATCAATATAATTAAATAATCTAATTATTTAATTAATTTAATTATTAACATTCATTAAATAAATAATCTCATTATTCAACTAATTCCCGAATATATATACGTGTCACTTTTGTAACACAAGTAATTGGACAATCCAATTACTTAACCGTGACCCTTGTTACCTAAATCGATCGGGTTAGCAAGGGGACCTAATGGACCCACAGTATTTTGAGCTCCAATAATCCTCGGAATCATTAATTAAACTCTTTAATTAATATTCTTTGATTATTAACGCCAGTGTTATTCCGCTAAAAACCCGAAACTGCACTCTCTCAACTGTAGACGCTTTTACATAGACCGATACAACTCGGTGTCCATCGATATAGCTATTACATATGGTGTGATCCTCCACAGTAGTTCATAATTAGAGTTGGGTCATAATGTCCATTATACCCCCTAATTACATATATCCTTTAAGTATCGTTGATTCTATAATGAACAATAAATCATATTTCCTCACGGAATTAAGAGAGTGCTCATATTGTCCAAGCCCCGAATCAACCCTTAAGGGAACTACCATTCACTTCTCACAAGAAGGAATGGATTCCACTATTGTGTACAAATGTTCCCAGCCATAAGCCAAACCGTAATCCCAATATAGGGAGTATATTGATCAGGAAATTCATCCATCCGACCACACCCATGGTATATCAAAGACCATGATTTAACCGGAAGGAGTCGATAAGACACTCAAGATTAAGATCATCCAAATATAGTCATCATTAGTTGATATATATGAATCTCATCGGTAAATGGATCTTGGTGAGAGATTCATATAGATCATGGCCTAGTCCTATATGATCACATCATACAAGGTGCCTCCATTCTCTTATCTCCATATGAATGATTTAGGATAGAATCACCGTACATTACGGAATTGACCGCAACTATAGATTAACCACAAAATAAAGTACCCAGCTTTATTTGCTATCTATGGACTCTTTAGATTGCACGTCTCTTACTGTATCCATCTGTATATGACACTCATATACACAGTTCGAGATTACATCCGATAATCTTGGATGTTAAATATATGTACAAGTTATGAAATAAACAACACAATAAGAATGAATTGAACTTTTCCTTTTCTTTATTTCATAAATTCATTTACAAATTACATCTTCAGGGCATAAACCCCCAACAATCTCCCACTTACACTAAAGCATGTGAGGCATGTCTCGTAACCCTAGACCATCTAGATGACCCAAAAACACTTTAGCTGGTAAGGTCTTTTTAAATGGATCAGCATGATTGTCTTGTGAGACTATCTTTGTGATGATCACATCTCCTTTATACACTATCTCTCTAATGAGATGATACTTTCTCTCTATATGCTTCCCTCTCTTGTGGTTTCTTGGTTTTTTGGAATTAGCCACAGCACTTTTTTTATCACAATAAAGTGTGATGGGCCTATCCAGATCTAGAACAACTTCCAGATCACTCAAGAACTTACGGAGCCAAACAGTCTCTTAGCAGCTTCACAAGCGGCTACATATTCGGCTTCAATGGTAGAGTCAGCAATGCAAGATTGCTTAATACTTCTCCACACAATGGCTCCACCACCCAGGGTGAATACTGATCCAGATGTGGATTTCCTAGAATCCCTGTCTGACTGAAAATCAGAATCTGTGTATCCTAACGGGATCAACTCCTGCATGGAATACACTAGCGTATAGTCTTTCATTCTCTGAAAATACTTGAGAATTGTCTTAACAGCAACCCAATGATCCAATCTTGGGTTGGACTGATATCTAGTGACTACTCCCACTACACAGCAGATGTCCGGTCTCACGCATAACATAGCATACATGAGAGTACCTACTGCCGATGCATAGGGTACACGTCTCATATCTTCAACGTCTTGAGGTTTCTTAGGACAATGTTCCTTATACAAGTGAACTCCATGCCATGAAGGTAAATTACCTTTCTTGGAGTTATACATCAAAAATCGCACAAGAATCTTGTCGATATATGATGTCTGAGACAGTGCTATGAGTTTGTTCTTACGATCCCTTATAAGTTAGATCCTTAGAACATAACTTGCCTTTCCCAAATCTTCCATTTGGAATTAGCTAGCCAGTCAGCCCATTACATCAGACAACACTCCCACATCATTCCCAATAAGTAGGATATCATCTACGTATAGGACCAAGAAAACTACTTTCTTATCAATGATACGCTTGTAGACACAAGACTTATCAATCTTCTGCTCGAAGCCATATGTTTTAATCACAACCTAATGTTATCTAGATGCTTTCTTAAGTCCATAGATGGACCTTTGCAGCTTGCAAACCATTTGCTCTTGATCTGGAGACACGAATCCCTCTGGTTGCATCATATAGATGCTCTCATCAAGATTGTCATTCAATAATGCAGTCTTGACATCCATTTGCCACATTTCGTAATCGAAATAGGCAGCAATGGATAAGAGAATCCTAATAGACTTAAACATGGCTACTAACGAGAAGGTCTCTTCATAATCGACCCTCTCTTTCTAGGTATAACCCTTGGCCACTAGCCTTGCTTTGAAGGTCTCTACCTTCCTGTCTACTCCTCTCTTTCTCTTGTAGATCCACTTACACCCTATAGGTGGGTTTTACCCTAATCGGTAAGTCTACAAGATCCTAGACTGAGTTAGAGTACATGGACTCTGTCTCGAGATTCATGGCTTTAAGTTATTCCTCTTTATCAGTATCTTCCATTGCATTCTTAAATGTCAATGGATCATCCACACTATCAGCAGAGACAACACATTGGCCCTCACCTATACCTAAATGGCGTTCAGGTTGTCTCACAACCCTCTCGCTACGTCTAGGTGGTAGTGTATCCTGATCAGGAACCATCTAACTCTAAGATGTTTGTGGATCAACAACTCTTGTTGATGAAGCACTAGTCTCACCAGACTCCAACTCATTCAATACAATCTTAAAACGAGGTTTATGGTCACTAATATAATTGTCCTTAATAAACGTTGCATTTGTCGATACAAATACTTTGTTATCTTTGGGACTATAGAAGTGTCCACCTCTGGTCTCAATGGAGTATCCTACAAACAAGCAGACCATAGACTTGGAGTCTAGTTTTCCAGTTTTGTTCTTCAACACATGTGCTGGACACCCCCATATGCGAAAATATCGCAAACTAGCTTTACGACCATTCCACAACTATAGGGGGAGTCATAGGAACAGATTTGGATGGCACTACATTCAAAATGTATGCCACTGTTTGTAATGCATATCCCCAAAAGGAATTTAGTAATGATGAGAAACTAATCATAGAACTCACCATTTCCATTAGGGTTCTATTTCTCCTCTCCGCTGCACCATTTTGTTGAGGTGTACCGGGAGCTGTGAGTTAGGAAACTATCCCATGCTCAACCATGAAGTATTCAAACTTTTAGTCAAGGTACTCACCTCCACGATCCGATCGTAGTGACTTGATAGTCCTATCTAATTGATTCTCAACTTCAGCTGGGAATTCTTTGAACTTTTCAAATGTTTCGACTTTCGTTGCATCAGGTAGACGTATCTGTATCTTGAGTAGTCATCTATAAATGTGACATAATAATCATAACTACCCATAGCTTTAACATTCATCGGTCTGCAGACGTCTGTATGTATAAGCTCTAGCGGTTCTTTAGCTCTAAGCCCTTTTCCAGTAAAAGGTCTCTTAGTCATCTTACCTTTTAGACAAGATTCACAGACAAGTAAGGTGCTAACCTTTGACTTACTTAAAGGTCCGTTTTTTACTAATCTGTCAATCCGGTCAATGTTGATATGACCAAGCCTTAGATGCTAGAGATACATGTCATTATTGAGAAATCTTATGCCGTTTAGTTTTTGGTTTTTCAACCTTAAACATTTCGGTGTTGAGCAGTGTAATATGTATTAACGGTCTTAACACATACAAATTGTTTTCATTAATTTCTGAATAAATATTCAAACCATTCTTTCTAATAATAACAGACTTATTATTAAAAGAAATAGAATTTTTTTGTTCTAACAACTTAGAAACGGAAATCAAATTCCGTGTAAATCTAGAAATATAAAATACATTGTCCAACAATATATAATTATTATAAAAACGTAATCTAATTACGCTCACTGCTCGTACCGACACGAAATCCCCTAGCCCCATATGCATTGAGAAGCCTTGCTCCTCTAGTTGTATCCAAGAATCAGTCCATTGTAAGGAAGAACAAACATGGTTAGTGGCCTGATGAGAATCAAGAAGTCATCAAATGATCCATTGCATGCTTCGGTTGGGCCAATAACAAGGGCAAGAGCTAAGAGATTCAAAGAAGCACTAAATGACCTAATTCAAGACACTTTGGCTGATTTTGAATTGTTGAAGTCCAAGATAAGTCCACATGAAGACCAATGCGTAATTAATGTCATCAAGGCAATTGATTGGGTTGAATAAGGAAGACTTGGGCATGTGGCACAAGCTAGGAAAATAGTCAACTTTGGCTGATTTATTTCCTTTTAATTTCCGAAGAATAATAGTTGATTTGTTTCCCAAATTAAGGGGCTGATTTGTTTCCAAATTTAGCTTTCCAATTAGGAAGCAAGTCAATAGTTGCTAGTTTAGTATTTATTTATTTCCTAAATTTGTTTGCATTTATTTTCATGATTGTAAGGCATTAATTGCCTAATATTTATTCCCTTTTAGGTCTTAGATATTTTTAGTATAAAAGGGACCAATTGATGTAATTTGAGAATAGATTTTGGAATTGAAATAAATTGGAGAGAATTTTCTCTTTAGTTCTTCATAGAACTATGAACTTATCAAGGTTCTACCTTGTGGCATTCAAACCTTGACTTATCACTCACCTTCTTTCTTGTTCTTGAGTGTGGCGTCTACAACCTTCTTGATACCGTTGATTCTTACCTTCTTATAGGTAACGGGTCGCGATCCGATTTTGTTCTTGTTTAAAAACTTGATTAGAAAACGATCCTTCGTTACCATATATTGGTTCCGGGTCTTACTGCTCTTGGTGAGGTTCATATCATGGCCCCCGAATCAACTATCCAGGGTGAAGAATCATCTTCCACTAAACACGACTCAAGAACAAGTAAATTATATTTACTTTTCTTGGACTTCTTCTTGCTTTGGGCTTTATTGGGTTTGGGCTAACCCTTTGCTTTCCCAGTAGACCTCTTCCTCTTCTTATTATTAAAGGAAGATGGTTCGACAACATTTGCCTCACCGGTTTTGCCCTTGCAGTCCTTAGTCATGGACACAAAGGTAGTGATCTCATTAAGCAACTGTGTGAGATTGAACCTTAACTTGTTCATCCCGTAGTTGCCCTTAAACTGATCAAAACTCTTCGGAAGAGTCGTCAATATGATGCTCACTTGACTGGGTTCATAAATGGCCCCGCCATTGACTTCTGCCGTGTTGAAGTAGGACATCATGGTCAGGACATGTTCCTGAACTGACGTACCTTCCTTCATACGAGCGAGCATAACGGAACGAACAACTTCGTGTGGCTTTTACTCGGAGGGCTGCCCGAACATAGCTTGCAATGAGTCTATGATTTCGAATGCTGAAGTCATTGCTTCATGCTTTGTGAAAAGCATGTCTGTCATTGAAGCAAACAGATATGTTCAAGCCTTCTTATCAGATGAGACCCATCGTTGGTATGCCTCACCAACAATTTGTGTGGTATTGGCAGCAGGCACTAGAGGACATTCCTCCTTAAGCACAAACTTGAAATCTTTGGTGACCAAAATTGTATTAATGTTAAGTTTCCACTTAGTATAGTTATCACCAGTTAATATACCGTTTGTGAGAATTTGAAGTAATGCAGAAGACATTATTGCTGAAATAAATAAAACATTCATTCAGTCATTTATTTAAAATAAGTGTGAGTGCTTTGGTATAAATTTAAACATGATGCATGAACATGTTTAACGAACTAGAACTACCCTAAAACTAGTTACTATACCACGACAATCCAACATACCACAAAGAAGTGCCACCTTAAGGTCGGTCAAGTCTTTGCATGTTGGACCGAGACATTCTCAATCAAATGATATTCTAGAATAAATCGTATTCCATATCATTCAACCATCGTTTGTTCAGTCAGGTTTTTAATTAACAAACTTAATCAAAACCTTCGTGAGTGTAACCCACCATTTCAGATCTCACGAGCTTAACTCGTGAATTGTCGGCTTAGGGTCGGTCAATCCCGAAATACCCTCAGAAATCCCATCCGTTAGGAAGTCAACCTTGGTATTGACCTTTGTGGAAACCCTCCGTAGGGAGGACGAAAGCAAAGCCGTCACGAGGCCCCACTCGGATCTCACGGTGTTGAACTAATGATGGAGACCACGTGATATATATATCATATATCCCTCTCCCACTCACTATTTTAAAATTAGGGTTTTCTGTTAACCGTTAATGCACCTAGATTCTTCAGGATTAAACGACAAACTTTAATCAAGTTATCCAGCGCATTAGCTAATTAGAAATAAATTCTAATTAAATAATAAATTGTTAATGATTTTTAACAATTAAAAATCTAATTTATTAGTGAATAATCTAAGTTTTTATAAACTTTTTACTAAGGTCAAATTATTATGATAGTATTTACCAAGTTTTAACTATTAAAACTCTAAGAATTTATTCAGTTCATTTATTATTAGGTTATTAATCATATTAATCCTAATTACAATAAATGACCCTATTAATCTAACTTATTAAACTCTTTAATAGCTAGATTAATATTAATGAGAGTTACCAAGTTTTCTAACCATTAAAAACTAATCTCATTATTCATAGTTATTTATGCATATTGCCCATTTTAATCACATTAAAATAAAATATATAAAATACCAGGCTATGATGCATGTATGACATATCAAATATATTTTTGTAGGCACATATAATCTAAATGACATACGTATGCATGGCAATGCGTTTATCATCTCATAATATAATGCATACATGAATTGACCGAGTACTGTGGATTATTTAACCAAAAATATTGGAATATAAAATTACAAAAAAATTCCCCAAGGCATTCATCGGTCTTCTTGTAACTTCAGAAATCTTTCAAGCTCTCCAGGTCACTCTGATTCATCTTATGAATCCGAAACTGGAAATCTGCTTGGAACGCACTAGGCAACACTTGCCAACGGAACCATGCGTAAACAGTACCCCCCGGTAAACAGTACCACGTGAACAGTACCAGTGAACAGTGTTCATCGTGAACAGTACCCCCCGTCGTGAACAGTGTCCGATGAACAGTACCGCCGTTGCGCGTGTTTCCAGTTCTTTGTTTACAGGTTACAATTATACTTATTTACAATACAATAACAGTAAAAATAAATAAAATAAAAATTATACAACCCATAAACCCTAAATCCACAGTACCATAAAAAATTACGATCAACCATGTTTAAATTAAACAATTTAATTATAAACATTCATACAATTATAAAGATGGTGCTTACACATTCATACATACAGGAGCATCGAAAACAATTTCCTGTTCCGAAAAATAAATTGCCTCTGATACCAATTATTGGAACCCCGTTCACCGGTCACGCAACGGAAGTAAGGTTTTAAAATTTTTATACAGATCATAATCTGTATTTGGGACCAGTGAACTTGGGATCGTAATTCATTTTCGGAACTAATACATACAATATGTAAACACAGGAAATTGAAATCGATATAATCAGGAGAAGACAATCTTACCAACGTTTGGAGGCTCCTTCACTTTACGATATGCTCCTGTCTGAACCACTTGATCTTCCTCGCTATCTCCCGGGACTGGTAACTGCGTGTGGGAGAGTCACGATCTCAGGAACTTGAATGGAGGATGTAGAGAAAAGTCTTGAAGAAACTCTTTCTTCTCAAGAGAAAACAACTTAGAACAATTCTAGCTGTTGAAGCAAAAATAATAATAATAATATTTTACTTATATTTGCTTCAGTGCAACGACTTGCACTCAACATATTTTCTCTCTTGTGCACCATGCACAATTGCACTGATCAAATTATTAAAAAAAAATAATGTGTGTTTTTTGTTTTTTTTTTGTTTTTTTTTTTGCATGTGTATCAGGTACACAAAAATAAATCAACCATTTTTTTTCAAACTCAAAATCAAGCCTACACTTGCATTTATATTTATATATATATATATATATATATATATATATATATATATAAATTATCCTTTTCAAATATATCAAATATATTAAAAGTAATAATAAGTATTTTAAATTTAAACTTAAATTCAAATACTTAGATAAATGATTTAGTAAAAATAAAATAATCCTATTATTTTATCCTCACCTAAATCTTTTACCAACTAACACCCTTCAGTTAATAGTTAATTAATTCCCGAATAAACATGTGTCACTTTCGTAACACAACTAATTGGACAATCCAATTAATTAACCGTGACCCTTGTTACCTAAATCGGTCGGGCTAGCAAGGGGACCTAATGGACCTACAGTATTTTGAGCTTCAATAATCCTCAAAATCATTAATTAAACTCTTTAATTAATATTCCTTGATTATTAACTCCGGTGTTATTCCACTAAAAACCTGAATTTGTACTCTCTCAACTGTAAACGCTTTTACAAAGACCGATACAACTTGGTGTCCATTGATATAGCTATTACATATGGTGTGATCCTCCACAGTAGTTCATAATTAGAGCTGGATCTTAATATCCGTTATACCCCCCTAATTACATATATTCTCTAAGTACCGTTGATTCTATAATGAACAATAAATCCTATTTCCTCACGAAATTAGGAGAGCGCTCATATTGTCCAAGCCCCGAATCAACCCTTAAGGGAACTATCATCTACTTCTCACAAGAAGGAGTGGATTCCACTATTATTTACAAACTTTCTCAGCCACAAGCAAAACTGCAATCGCAACATATGGAGTATATTGATCAGAAAATGCATCTGACCCCACCCATGGTATATCAAAGACCACGATTTAACCTGAAGGAGTCGATAAGACACTCAGGATTAAGATCACTCATATATAGCCATCATTAGTTGATATATATGAATCTCATCGGTAAACGGATCTTGATGAGAGATTCATATAGATCATGGCCCAATCCTATATGATCACATCATACAAGGTGTCTCCATTCTCATATCTCTATATGAATGATTCAGGATAGAATCACCGTACATTACGGAATAGACCGCAACTATAGATTAACCACAATAAAGTACCCAGCTTTATTTGCTATCTATGGACTCTTTAGATTGCATGTCTCTTACTGTATCCATCCGTATATGACACTCATACACACAGTTCGAGATTACATCCGGCAATCTTGGATGTTAAATATATGTACAAGTTATAAAATAAACAACACAACAAGAATGAATTGAACTTTTCCTTTCATTTATTTTATAAATCCATTTACAAATTACATCTTAAGGGCTAAACCCCAACAACCCGACCGACCTTTTCTTTGGAACGGCCCCGACTATCACTTTAAGATCAGGGAGGATGACGATTGCTCGTACCAACTTGTTCAAAGGGGACGTCGAAAGAATGGTCGTCAGATTCATACACATGCTCTACCAGATTATGTTCAGGTTGAGCAATTCCCTGAGCAACCTGATCGGCTGCGACCTTTCTACTGACCTGATCGACGTGCTTAGCCTTCTCCGCTTTATCATCAGCAACGATGTCCACGTCAAATACTAAAAGGAAGAAATACCACACGATAATCAACAGTCACTATTGGGAAAAGTACGCATGATGTTCTGCGCTAAATAAATAGTGATAAAGCAAGGATGACTCACATCGTCTACGACAGGAAGAAACCATAGAAAAGAGCCCTGCCTTGATTAAATCTGCATCAACGTACCCTCTCTTTCCAAGAAGTTTCAGCCGCCTTAACTACCATATCGGCCTGGCTTTTTGTCAGAGAGGGGGAAGTTTTGTTCCAGTGCTTAGGGCTGTAAAAGTGCCTTGGAACTCTATTCCGTATCAACCCTTGTGTGGAGTCAGCAACAACTATTTCACCCTAGCCACCCCAATGAAGAACCAATTGTTCTTCCAGTACTTGTTTGATGAGGGGGACCCCCAGATAAATCCCTTATGATCTTTATCCGAAGGGAGTACATGTTTCCCCTTACACCCATGAGGAATCCAATGGCTTTGAGGAGTAGATTGAAGGTAAAAAGTTCCTCCATTATCATATCAGTTCATGGTATAAAAGATACAGATTTCTTAAGGGGTCGGGGGTTGTTTTGCCTAATTTTTTTCCATAGATGCCCTAAGCTGACCAGCACCCGGTAAGAATTAAGGGTCAGTTGGGCAGGAGCAACACCAGCCTCTGCCAGGAATCGAGCGATGAAAGGTTGAAGGGGGAGAGTAACCCCTGAGGATAACATAGACCCGTATATAGCAACTGTACCCTGGGTAGGGTTCCATATAGCCTGATCGCCGCTACAGTAGATTTTTTATGCACTGGTCAGATCGAATCGGTCCTTGAATTTTGCTAACTCAGCCTCAGTCACAACGTTTATCTCCGAATCGAAGGAACATGGGTGATCGGCTAGACCCTTAGCATCCGAGCTTGTCGCTCCAGTGGTACGTCTTTAATTTAAGGAGTTGTGAATGTATCTTCAAATCAATCGTTGCGCGCACAAACTCTTTGGGAGAGGCTCTGGTAGTCCGCCTGGAGCTGCTTTGCTTTGGAATATCTACACAAACACCAACTGAAATGGATTTAGAGAGATCAGAGGGAAAGGGGGGCACACTCTGGGCAAGAAATAGAATAATCCACATTTAATGCGGTGGGCTGATAAGAAGAAGGAAGATGCCCCCAAAGAATGGACTCAAGCCTAGCGATATTCTCATTATCACTGGTCTCGATGGCACGAAGAAGAATCTCAAAATATCGATGGCGAAAGGCAGGATCCATACCTTGAAAAGCGTCTGAGAGTATGAAGGATTTGTGAGGAAACAGAGGTTCAAAAGAGAGGAAGGGATTAGGGATTGTTTTCTGATAAAATGGGAGTAACGAGTTGCAGAAAGAGAAATAAAACGCCACAAGACTATATATACTAGCCAGTGACATCACCAGGTAAGACATGCGTCATTAGCCGAAAGTAGGGGTAGGTGCGTCAGAATCGAAAAACACACGCCGTTTGAATTTCAAAAATGATGCACAATGATTTGATCAGCCGAAATTTGCATGGTAAGTGACTGTAGCGTATTAAAAAGACATTTATGGACTACAAGACAAGAATGATAGGGTAAGTTAAACACATGAAGCCGAACACATCTTACTCGTGGCAATCATTTATCTGACTTCATGTGTTTAAGGGTGTGTTGTTATTGGTAAAATCTAAATAATGGTGAGTCAGCATAACCATCCAAAAAATAAGGGAATTGAAGATACCACGTCATCAAGGGACAACATCCCCAAACCCACCTATAATAACAAAAGAAGATCTCATAAAACAGGAAACAGGAAAGAAAGATAAAATGACTCAAACACGTCAATTCCACTTACTTGTATAGCACAAATTAGGGTTCTATGCATGTATAAATAGACCCTAATATCACCCCCAAAAGGGAGAGAGCACGAGAGATTGGGTGTGTAATTATTTCAATATAGTGAATTTATTCTCACCGTCATCGGCAACCGTGGATGTTTCCCCATATTGGGGTTTTACCACGTAAAGCCTTTGTGTTCTCTTTAATTTTTTAATCATTCATATTTAGAAATTGTATGATCTTATATATACCCTGTTCGACGTGAGATTGATCCAAAAATCACCGTCAACATTATTGTAGGTGGGTTTGGGGATGTTGTCCCTTGATGACGTGGTATCTTCAACTCCCTTATTTTTTGGTTATTTTTTGGATAGTTATGCTGACTCACCGTTCTTCAGATTTTACCAATAACACTTTACAATATAAATATAAATATATGATTATTTAAATTTTTTAGGATAGTCGTGCACTCATTGTCTTTCATTTTTCAAAGTTTGTTTTTATGATTGCTTTTCAAAAGTAGGACTAGAGATGCACATTTTTTCCCGGGGTCCCAATTCCCCGCGTCCCCATCCTCATCCCCATTTGGGGATTTTTTTTTTTTTTGGGGAAATGGGGAAATGGGGGGGTGGGTGGGGATGAAATTCATCCCCAAATTGAAATGGGGATGGGGATGGGGATGGGGGAACCCCTCCCTATCCCCATTTCCCCATTTTCCCCACAATTATATTGAAATGGGGATGAGGATGAGATCCCCCACCCCCATTTCCCTATTTTCCCCAAACATATATAAATATAATTTTAATATATATTTGTATTTGTAATATATTAATGGGTTTTATTTTGTATTTCTAATGGAATGTTTGTTTTTTTTAGTTAAATTTGTAATTTTTAGTTCAATGACGAAATGGAAAAACAGAAAAAACGGAAAAACGGAGAAATACGAAAAAAAAATGGGGAAAATGGGGAAATGGGGAAATGGATGGATATACCTCCCCTCAAAACTCCTCATCCCCGTTTTCTCCAAATGGGGAAATGGGGGGGGGGATGTGGGAAGGGTATAGGAAGTGGGGATGGGGATGGGGGGACCTATTTCCATCCCCATTCCCCAAATGTGCATCCCTAAGCAAGACTAACGATGAGTGCCAACTGCCCACCCCACATTATTCGCTTCTCTCTCACTATTTAGGTAAGACAAGAAGACAACATTCATTACATTTCACATGTAGTGGTGTGGTGTTGTCTTTGACTTTTGTTTAATAAAATGGTTTTTATTCTCCTTTCTTTGAAGAAGAGTGGAGCTCGATCTCTCTCTCACGCTCCAGCTCTCGCCCTCTTAGATTGTACAACACATTCAAAGGTTTTTGTTTTTGTTTTTCTTTTACAAGAGAGAGATACACAATCCATGAAGGGTTCTTGCTTTGGGTTCTTCATTTTCTGATACACAAGAAAGGAGAAAAATGGTTTTTCTTCATCAACAAAAACGAGAGAGATAGTGAGTGGAAAAATATAAAGAAGAGTTCTTTGTATTTCTCATGAGAAAATACACATGAAGAAGAGTTCTCCGTATTTCTTTCAAGAAAGCACACAAAAGGAAGAGTTCTTGTTTTGTGTACTAATATGGAAAAAAAATGTTTTGTTGTTGTTTTGTTACTCTTAGAAACATCATGAATATGTGAAAGAAATTTTTTATATATATATTATACTAAACCCCTAGAGAAATATTTGTGAGAGGGTCTCTACATGTTTTTCTTATTGTCTCATGTAATGAGTTTACAATAAGAACAGAAAATTCGAGAGTCGACCTTTTTCCGTTAAATACCGAGATGTCCATCTGTCAGTTTTTTGGTGTCGAAGATTCAGTATGGAAGAACTTGGTTCAAGAGAATCACAAAGATTCAACAGTGGAAGAAATCAGTTCTAGAAAATCATGAAAAGTCTACAAGGGTAACGGCTTCTTTCTCTATTATTTATAGTTAAATATTAGAATCAATATAATCATAACGATCCAGCTAAATTAGTTTTGTTTTTATGAAAAAAATTTAAAACTGGGCCCACCGCCCTTCCTCTGTGCGGATACCAGTTCTCGATTTTCGGAACCAAAATCTACGACATTTGTTGTTATCACCACGTACCTTATTTAGGGACAATGTACCCGAGATCATTTGTGTGAATCGGCATCATTGACATAATCCAATACATTCTTATGCAGGTTACGTAACTCGTCCATGTGACAGTTATACTTCAATTCAGTGTAAAATCTAGTTGTTTTATCTATTTTTACGGTAACACCCTTTCTGTGAAATCGCTTCTTGAGATTTTCAGAAAAGTGTCAGCAACATATGGTATGGGATGTATAAATGAACACTTTAGAAATCCCTGCTTCAACGCTTGAATGTCGATCGAAAATGAAAACCAAATCATCTATATGAGCAAAGACACCCTTCAAGCAATCCAAAAAACACTCCCATGAAAGGTTATTTCTGAGTCACCGTACCCAAAAGCAATTGGATACACCTGTTCGTTTCCATCTTATGCAGTTGCAACAAACATTGTACCCCCAAACATTCCCTTCAAATGGGTACCATCAACTGTAATAACATAACGTATGCACCTCTGGAAAACTCTAATTGAGTCCCCTAACGACATAAAAAGTACATAAATTTATCATCGTTTGCGCACTATAAGTCAGTGATTGTGACAGAATTTTACTGTTCCAACACGTAACCAAAAGATGGCACCGGTTTGAAAGTTTCTTCTTGAGTTTCTTATGTCAATGACAATGCATAATGCAAGGCTTGATGTGCCTTACTGTACATGATTTGGATGTCATACATTATTTTCATATCGGCGATTATTTCATTAGGACGCATGAGACGACCATCTTGTTATTGAAATCTAGGTGCAACAACTTCTCTAATTATGACTATACTAGCTTGTCGTTGGCGGTAGTGAATCTCCTCCAAGGGACAACTGTGTTCGTTGACAAAGTTTCTGACTTGGAAGTACATCATTTCATCTCTCCCCACCGCTCTTAATTTCCACGTACATTTGTCATGATGAAAACCAGATGTAACGTTGTCTTATTGGACCTTTTGACCTTCCATTCAAAGTTCAATCGCATAGCAAAAAGATCAACTAGTCTCTTCAAATCCTTTTTAGTCAAAAAAATTAACCTTTATGAATCATGCTTATCGATTCTTACGCTACCAAGGTGTTTCTTCTCTCAATACCAAACGAGTATGAATTTGCTCCGGGAATAACTCATGTTGTCGCATTATCAGAATCATATGCAGTAACATTATGTCGAACCTTAGAAGTCCCAGGCATATCTAGTGCAATACAACTAACTCTTTGTACAGGTCTTCCACGTGTTTGAATTTGTACAGGATTTTCATCCACATTTTCTAGATCATCTACCGGATCATTATTTACCTCATTATCCACCTCATGGTTCGGCTAATAGATCGGGTCATTGTTCTACTCATTTTACAGGTCATTGTATTGCTTATTGTACTGCTCATTATACTACTCATCATTCATCTCAATTCGATAACCAAACACATCATCGAATTGAAGTTCAACTACATATGCATGCTCGACCACTACCGGTGGGACAACATACATATTTTCCAGACCTTCGGTTGCACTTCTTTATATGAACACATGGTTGCTACCGCTAAAGGAACCAAATTGTTGGGTATTTCTAAGAGGAGGAATATCATTCCATATCACATCTTTAGCCAACCCTCAGTTAGACTAACAGATACGTGAGGGATCACCCGATCTTTCCCTAGCATAAACTGAACATTATCGTCATTTCTTATAAATGTGCGACATGTTGTGCCATGAACGATTGGTATTGACAGTAGATCAATATTGTATTTGTTTACATCATACTTCATAACGGTATGAACGATCGCTAACAATTCTTCATACGTCATATTCTTTGACATATACATTCCTTGGTTATTGAATCCAACAAACCTCTGACTTCCATCGGGGTAACTGATCTCATCGGCCGTTGTACGATATTACTATTCTAACCTAATTCATTATGCTGTCAAGTTAATCATCACAAACCATTATCAAACACAACAAGGACTACAAAATATTTTCACAGATGTCTAAATCAGATGTTGACAAAAGGTTGACAAAAAGGTTTATTATACAAAAGGCTCAGATTATATTTACAAAGGCACGGGTGGGATATTTAAAAGGCTCGAAAACTACTTTAATAGGCTCGGACCCGTGCTATAAAAAGCTTGGAGCTGTATGTAAAAGGCTCGAAGCCTTTTGTAAAAGGCTTGGAGCCTTATGTCAAAGGTTTGAAACCTTATGTCAAATGCCCAGAGCCTTTTTTACATAACGCTCCGAGCCTTTTACATAAATCTCCAAGACTTATGTAAAAGGCTAGGAAAGTGTTTATACAAGCTCAGACGAAGGCTGGGACAGACTTTATAAAGGCTTAGAAAGATCTTTGAAATGCTCGGAGATTCAAAATACATAAAACAACCTTCAGGTTTACAAAAGACTCGAAGAACAAATGAAAAGTCATGATAAAATGTTACAAGACTCAGAAACGTATATATAAAAAATTTATGATTTAAGAGATATATTACCTTATTGTACTGAAGAACGTCGAGTTGATGAAGAAAGGGTAGGCAACGTTGAACTTTTTATTCCACTGTAGGGGATTTCGAAATGTGGAGATGGAAGCATAAAGAGAATAAAAAAAACTGATTATTTAAGAGCAATTTTGGTAGTTCACCATAATTGGTGCCTTTTAAACATAAGTTGTTAAACCACTCACTTGGGTACAATAAAAGTTCAAAAATATGATATTTCTCACAATTTCCACGATAGTCTAAAGGGCTTTAACCCATTGTTTGTTAAATATATGGAGAAGATCGGTGAAAGAGTCTTGATTGAAGGGCGATGAAGTTGGCTAGATTAAATAAGATTTCAATTAAATGTGTAGTCTCCTTAAAAAAAAAAAATCAACCGTGTAGTCAAAATGAATTTTTGTTTTTCGTTATCCTTTTGCACTATTGTTTTTATTGCATCTTTCATCTTCTTTTCAAACATTAATACTTTGTTTGGTAAGAGGGAGAGATAGAGGGAGGCAGAGGGATGAGAGGAAAGCTCCAATCTCTTGTTTGGTTTGAGAGACAATAGAGGGAAGAGGAGGGAGCTCTCCTCCTTTTGGGCCCATAAAAAACAATCCGTCTAATGATGGACGGATGAAAAAGGGGAGGAGAAATTGGAGGGAAATGATAATAATACTCTCCAATTTTTTATAATCCATTAATTTATATAAAGGCAATATAGTAAATTTATAAATTATATATCAGTCCATTCATTCAACACACTTTTCAATACCAAACAATATAAATGATATATGTTATCATCTCCATTCTTCCTACTCTCTCTCCCTCTTAATTCATCCATCCCTCCTACTCTCTCTCCCTCCTACCAAACATAGCCTAAATCACATCTTCATGTTTGGTTATTATTATTATTATTATGAAAAAGGGAATTCATTCACCTTCAAGTCTCATCTTAAATGGAGGAGAGATGAAATTTCACATGAAGTTGTTAAATTTTACTTAATTTTGAGGATCTAAAAAGTAAATGGAGAAGAAGAAACTTGTGTTGTTGTTCAATAGCAATAGAGAAACAAACTACAAAAGTAGACAAATGAAGAAAAATGGTGGCTTTGGTGTGATCTTCAGATTTTATTTATTTATTTATTTATTTTAATTAATATTGATTTGGGACTTTTGGTTTTGTGTGGAGATCACCACGTCATAAAAAAAATTCAATGTTATTTAATGAAGGACCTAATTAACCTTATGATAGTTAAAGTTAACAGATTTGATATAACGGCAGGGGATATCAATGTCAATCTTTACAGAAGTTGTTTGAGTGTCACAAGCCAAACCTCGGGTAGGTTATGTGTAATTTGCTCAAAAATGTAATACTTGAAAAAAAAATCTTAAAAGAAGAGAAATTTTGAATTCAAATTAGACTCCATAATTAAACTACATTGTTCTACTATATTCAGACCACTTACCCACCAGAAACGAGCATAAAGTCGGTGAATTTCAACAATCAAACCCTTCGGTAATCGAAACAGACTCATGGAATAAGAAAGATTGACTGGATGACCACTTTGATTAGGGATTTCTTTCCCACCAATAGATCAGAGCTTGTCTCCCTATCCTTTGACCTTCCCTCAAACTCGGTCTGTAATCTTTATGAATAGCTTACGTTTGCTTCTACCAGTAAAACAGGGGAGGCCAAGGTACCTCTCATGATAGTCAACCAGACTAACTCCGACGATTGAAGCAAGTCTTGCACCTTCAGCATTAGAAAAAGAGGGAGCACACATAACACAGATTTGTCAAAATTCACCACTTGTCCCGACTCTTTAGCATAAAAATTAAGGACTGATTTTATAGCTGTGCAGTTCAAATCATTAGCTTAATGAAGAGGAGACTATCATTTGCGAAGAACAAATGTGAAATAGTTGAGCCAATCCACTATGGCCCTTTGATACCATTACCTCTCAAATTCACTTAAAGCATCTATTTTAGGTGCCGCCCAAAAAGAAAACCTGAATAGTATAAGTGTATAACAATGGGAAAGCTTCCTCCAATCCCATTGACTCGGAATGAAGGGAAAGTTTGATCATGGAGGAGTGAAGACAAGCCGCGAACTATGAACGAAGGGCAAGAGACAAGCAATTGAGGTGAATATAGTTCCCAGACGAGCTAGGACACGAGTATAGGCTATCAATGCTATGCATAGGGAGTAGAGTGTAAGCGTATTTTTTTTAATAAAAAGACTTTGGGCTGCAGAATGACAGGGTTCTTGCCATAAAAAATACGTCCATGAAAATTCCAAAATTAAGGTTGGGGGTGGCCCTACGTCGTTGTTCAAAGGCGACCGGGGGCCATGATGTGGTGAGAGTTACATTCCGAACACTTTTGCTATTGAATCACAAAATATGAGTGCTCCCATAGTAATGGGAGTTCCAGACCGTGCATGTGGGAATTGCTCTATCTGTGCTTGTGGGAGTTGCATTTGCATATATTATTTAGTTTATCCAATTAAATTATTCCTAATAATTTCAACAAAATTTCTGGACTTGCTATCAATTTACAATAAGAAAAAAAAAGTACAATGGCAAATATGTAAAACAAAAAGGTCCATTGGGCTATTTAAAAAAATTGCAGTAAATTAAGTAGGGATGGACCAGATTTGACAGGGAGAATCAATCACCAGTTCACCACCAACCTGGATAACTTTATAAACTTTAGTAGGGTTCGGCTACTATAGACAGGAAAAGTCCTTGCTATGATACCTAGTCTTTTGAAAATTACATACGACCATTGGATTGAGAAAAATGTCAATCCAACGGTGGATAAAATATAAACAATTAAAATAACAATTAACAGGCAACCGGTTAAACCGGTTCCTTGAAAAAACCTTTGTCACTATAACCCTCTTCTTTCTCATTCAATTAGCCTAAAATCAAAACTAGATTTCAGTTTGAAAAAACCTCTCTCACTCATTTCTTCCTCATCCGTTTCAGACAAAAATAAAAACCCTATTACTGACTTCAAATCCCAACCTTCGAAGGTTTGCGCGCTGGATTGGATCTCGAAGTTGGAATTATTTGAACCTCAAACTCGAATTCTACCTTAGCGTTTTTGTTTTTGGAAATTTATCATAAATCTCTACCTCAGGTATAACTCTTATATTAACTCGGTTTTGTGTGATTTTTATTTTTTATTTTTTCAATTTTCTTTAGATTTCTTACAAATTTGTTTTATGACTTGAATACAGGTGTAGATTTCTTACAATTTTTTTGAACATGTACTTTATTTATAGTTACTTGTTATCCGATAATATTAAGCAAACTGGACTTGGCATTTAAATATTATTGGGTTTAATTTTTGAAAATAAAGATTCAAAGGTTGGATGGTTTGACAATTTTTGTGGGTCTCCTTGGTTTCTCTTTGAACCTTTTTTTAATTTATTTTAATATTTCTTTCTAGTAATAACAGTATTGAGTTTTAAAATTTGAATTAAATTCTTTCCTATTCTAAATTTTTTCTTAACTCTTTTCATTTATCACTTTTGTAACCTGTATGTATATATTTGTCTATGGATTCCTTTTAACTTAGTTTGTTATTAGATTCGAATCAAACATTAGTTTCCAACAATTAGGAGACATTTGAATATTTTACAATGGATGAGTTTCGGATTGATGGGTTTTTATATTTCATAGTTGTGTATGTCAGTTCAAAATAATAATTTTTTGTATTTCTTTTCAATAATGATTAACTTTATGATGATTTTATTAAATATTTGGTGGGCTAAATGAGTCATAGAAAGAGATGGGTATGGCAATATCAAGCCAGGTGGGGATGCTGTTTGTGAGAAAAGAAATGAGGAATAGAAATGAGGATTCTGATGATTTGTCTTGATGCTGCTGGAAAAGCAACTATCCTTTACGAACTCAAGCTTGGAGAGATCATCACTACCATACCCACCATTGGTATTTTCTTCTTTTTATTCAAAGTCACCCAAAGCACCACCTATTTACCAAGTACCAACCATCCTTTATTACTCATTGTATTGCTAAAAAGGTTAGTAGCATTTGTAACTTGCAAGCATAGTGTATTGTATTATTTTCGAAAGCTTGGTTATGGGTCAAGAGTGTGTTAACTTTGTTAGAATGTATGGAAACACATGCCTGATTATGACGAACACAAATTTGGTCGGTTTGCTATTGTTGATTTACTGCTCATTGTATTGCTAAAAAGCTAGCATTTGCAAGCATTGTATTGCATTCATAAGCAAGAGTGTGTTAACTTTGTTAGATTGTGTTGCATTATGCATTCAGAAGTAAGAGTGTGTTAACTTTATTAGAATTTATGGACACACATGCCCACCTAATCATGCATAAGTATGCCCGAGTATGATGAACACAAGTTGTCATGAATCAGTTGACAACATATTATTTTGCATTTTCTTTTATTGTTTGGACTTGTTTATTATGTGGTCTACCTTTTATAGCTTTTTTTTAGCTCTACATAGCAACATTAACAACCTTTTTTTTCTGTTGAATATTTCAAGTCAAGGTTGCAACATTTCTTGTAAGGTCCAATTTGCTAATTACTAGGGATATTGAGCAGGGCACTCTCGTGCTTGGTTTTGAGCAGGTGAGTTTTTTTCCCTAAACAGTTTTCTATTTTCATCCATCCGCGTGATAGTATGATAGCACTTATTGTCACATCTCCCATGTAAAGATTTAGGTAGAATGCCTTCCAAAGACCAAGATTTTCAATTGATTATTTACTTTTTGACTTCATAATGAAGCATTAGCGTGAGATACTTATTGGAAGAATTATGAGATTTTTTTGCATTGATTCAACTGTTGAGATTGATATTTTATATGTGGATTTTATTCAATGGTATACTTTGCCCTATATTGAAATGTATGTTTTTCTTTCATATTTATGAATTTCAGGAATTTGTCCACACCCATGGTTGGACATGAATCATACAAATATTGTCTTTGTTGGAAATTGTGGTTCATTACTTTTGTTTTAAATTATGTATATAATTTTCAAGTTTTGAACTAGGTTTGAATTAGCAGTTATGTCAAGAATACATGTAGTGATCTTTTGGTTGGTAGGTGTTTTTCACTTTGACTCTTTAACTAACCCTTGGATCTGTAAAATGAGTTTTGAAGACTATGGCAGGTGATTCCTGCAAGTTGTAAAGATGTTGCTCTACTGTTTCATTCTGTATGGATGATTGAATTGTATTTTTATGTTTGCCAATAATAATAAAATAAGTATTGATATGCTCTGATTGTAGAACTTATTCCTTTTTTAAAAATTTGCTTTTTGTGTGTTTATTGCTAATGATATCTGTTTCTTTTTAAGAGAACCTGAAAATTCTCTTATAACATGTGTCAATAAACCTATAAGGGGGTGAATAATCAGGTTAATTACCAATTTTTCTTGATTAATCTGTATTTAAAATTCACCCAATAAAACAAACATATAACATCAAGTGTAAAATGTGAAAATATAAATAACACAAGATGTATATGTGGAAAACCCTTCAAATGGGAAAAAATCATGGGCTGTTAATCGAGCCACACTTGATCGTAGAAATCCACTATATGAGTAAAAAATTACACCCTCAAGTGATATTCGGACTCTCACTCTCGACAACCTCAGGTTATAGCTACCACCACTCACCACTCTTGGTTCAGTATTTAGTGATATCCCCTGATCAACTACTATTGGTGTGAGCACCTCCTACTCTACCCATCGGGCCTTTTACAGTGGCACCCAATCAATTGCTTGTTAACCTACTCTTGGTTGTAAGACTTGACTTGCTTGTGTAATTTCATTGCGAAGCCACAAGACTTTGAATTTATGAAGAGTATACGGTCTAAGTGTATATATGACACTATGTTCAAATGCAATAATGTGTAAGACCAAACGCAAAATGTTTAACTAGATGTTATAATGCAATTCAACATCCTAGTTATTAAATAATGTCTACATGCCCATATATAAAGACTCAATTAGATGTAGATAAAATCTAACAAACTAATTGTCAATTAAGTCCAATCAACACAAGTTTTCACAACATATAATCAAGGACAATATATTTGTAATCAATAAATGCAATTAATGAGGCATACACATAAATGTTCATGAATTAGACTGGAGGCACAAGGCAATCATATCATCAATTAAGCATACATGAACATATATAGATTAGCTATTTAGCTAAAACAACCTAATTATGTAAGCTATCACAATACAACAACCCAAACATCAACAACAATCTATACTTGTAATAAAAATCCTAATCTAGAGGCATACAAGGCATACAAGAGATATCATGTTAAGTTATAACACAAGAATGATGAATATGGTGTTCTACTTACTAAATTACATGTGTTGATGAAGACTCATGCTAAGAAACATCCTAGATGTAGCTAGATGATGTTTGTTTCATGAAAGGATGATGAGTTTTGGGTTTGGAGAGTTAAATAATAACTCTTGGAGCTTCCCTATCAAAGGAAATACTTTCTCACACTAAAAAATGGTTTGGAAGCTCTAAAAAACGAGTGAGGAAGAAGATGACATGTATATATGAGCCCTAGAACAAAACTACATTGTTTTGAAAATGTCCAGAATTTTTACTCAGTGCGCTTGTGAGTTACGTGGGTCGACAAGTGCCACACCAGTGCACACCTACTGCCCACAGGCGCTGGTGAGGTTCGCTTGTGGACTGGCGCATCCACGACAACATAAAAGCTCGAGATTCGAGCGATCCAAAACATGACCAAACGACATCCAAACCTTTCATATACTATACCGTTGGAAAGGTATGGAAGTATAATTTCTACTCTAATTTACAAAACATGATTTGGATGTCTGTAGAAAAAGTTATAGTCATTTGAGTGACCAAAGGTCAGAAACAGACAACAACAAAGTTGTCCTGTTTTTGTGGTTACTTTGGAGATTTCAAAAACTATACAAACGGTCATGAAATATTATGAATAATATACCGTTGGAAAGGTATGGGTGTCTAGTTTGTAAAAAAAATTCAAAACTCAATTTGAAGCATTATATAAAATAATATGGTCGTAAGACTATACAAAGGTCACTTTTGAAATCATTTAAATCATTGAAATCAACTATTTTGAAACTAGACATCTTACTCCATATAGCCGAATCAAGAGAAGAATAAGACCTTCTCAAATGGTCACTCAACGTGCTAAAAAAAGCACATCATCGTGCAAGCATGGATTTACCTGATCAAACAATGAAATATGAATTAAACACACAACAACCACACTTGACTAAGAATGAAGTGCAAGTGTGATTGTGAAGAGATGTAAATATATAAAAAAATATCAATACAAATGCAAGATCAAAAAAACATACATGAGGTGTGTGTATGCACTTAAACTCTTCAAGAGGTAAAGTCAAGTGAATATACATTTTGCTCTTGAAGTCATGGAGATGTTTGGAAGTTTGCCAATGAGGACCTAAACTACCCATTACACAATCATCCCCAATGTGGTGTGGTTTGTCATGAAATAAGTCAATCATAAAATCGAAGTCCTTACAGGACTATTATGCAGTAGTAGACATATGTTATCCCCAATCAGTGAGTAGCCAATATATTTCCTCCAGGTTTTTATTTGGAGGTTGACAAATGGAGCAAACCACCGGGTTTCTATTTGGAGTTTGATGGATGTTTTTGAATTGATCTTTACAGTTTGTTCAACTTCAAAAAATTCAATTACAGATTTTATAAAAATTAAATTGTTTATTGTGATGGTAATTCATTTGAACTAAATATACCAACAAACATTATTGCAATTCAAATGAAAAGTAAACTCATTTTGTGTTCCTAAACTTGGTGTCCGTAGAAACTTTCTTTTGGTGTGATTTTGGCTCATTTTGTGTGTACAATGGTGGACTTATAAATTATAATGGTGTTGTATAATACTTGAATGGATGTTTGGTAGCCGAAGGATGCAACTCCATAAAAAAAAGATACAACACTTTTGTACATTCCACTGGCTGTTAAGTTGATTTTTTTTTGGGACGATGATATTTTGTGTATTATAATTAATCATTAATTTTGTTTTATATATATATATATATATATATATATATGAGAATGTATTATTTTTTTAAGCTACTTGGAGATGTATTGTTACCTTTATTATCTTTGACTATTTATTACTTTATTAAAATTTAATTTGTAAGAAGTTTTGAAGGGTAAACAAGTTTTGAAGTTTATTATTAATTATTTAAATTTATAATTGATTTTTTAAATTATTATTGTAAAATTTATGTCGATTCGACGATTTGTAAACGGAATTTATTAATACCAAATATTTAATTTATAATTTGGAAAAAAATAAAAACCCAAAACTCTTGAAGATAATGAGTTTGAGTACCAATTTGGGGTATCCATAATTATTGAATATATTATTGGAATAGATTTATAAGTCTTGTAAAATAACATTAGGGAAAAAAAAAACAATGTATGAGTAACAAATTTTAAGAAACAATGCAATAATAATTAAACAAAGCCGTAAAAATGTTTATAGAAGCCGTAATAGTAATTACAACTTACAAGTTAAATTCTGACAATGTTTTGAAAATTTAAGGTTTTAAAATGGAGTGGAGTGTTTTTTTTTTTATTTTATTTTATTTTTAAATGGAAAAGCTTTATAAAACAAAATCAAAACAACTAGAGGCATCCATAAGTAAGAACTTATGGATATAATGAGGGAAATCCTCTAGCCAAAAATGTTCATCGTCACTAAAGAGACTCTACATAGCTATGGGCTACAAAATTAGCTTTCCTAGAGACAAACTTTAAACTACAATCGGGTAAACTTTGCATCAAACGATAGATTCCATCAATAACCAGGTCAATTTCAGACTCATAGTGATTTATGTTGTTAACAAGACCAACCACAACCGATGAGAGTTAAAAGATAAAAAGGCTAATTTTGAAATAAAAAAGACTGTCTTAAGAAACTTTTAAAAATTTAAGTTTTTAGGATAGGGTGTCTTTCGAAAATGAATGTGTAAAGGTAAAACTAGAATGTAAATAGAAAATCTCTAGATTTATAAGTCTTTTAAAATAAGATTACGTAGATAGTTTAATATCATACGAATATTAAATGGATGCGGATATTGCCATTCATAAAACAAATTAGTATAACTATTTTTATAAGAACACATATATCTACAATTTAAAAAATAAATATTACTATAAGTATCCATCATGATACCAATAGTACCCTTATTGAAATGAATATATTCATTTTAATACATTTTATTTATAAATCATTTTAAATTATTAACAAATCCAATTTATATATTAAAAAAATCGTATTTTTTTAAAATCAAATCTTCTTATAATAATGGTCAAATTTACTTTTGAAAATATCTCGAATATTGAAGCCTTATGAAGGGGATGATGTAGAATGTCATTGTATAAGGGGTTAAAAGATTTTCAATCAGGAATTCTCATATATATACAACAATGTTTTTTTTTTTTTAAAAAAACCATTGATATCTATAACTATCTTTTACAAAAAAAAAAATTGTTTTGTTTATTGATTGAGTATATAACTAGACATAAAATAAAGACAAAAAAATAATACATGCATACATACATACATACCTCCTCTGTATGATCAAAGTCTTCTAAATTAGACATCAATCATTTTTACCTCGACACCCATATTAAATAGCAATCCATTTTATTACAAATAAGTGTGGCATGACAAATGCATGCTAAGGATACTTTGACAATCTAGTTGAGAAGTTGAAGCAATGAAAAGAAAAAAAAATAGATAAAAAGAATTGATGTATGTTTGGGTCTTTCATGGCATTTTTGTAAAATAATAGATAAATTAAGGTTTCTGTTATAAATGGATGACTGACTATTTTGTAAATAAAATCAATACCATGTCTCTTGATTATGGCTCATGATTTAAGACAGAAAAAGGAAAATATTTCCAAGTGTCACATGGAGAACAACGAATGGATTTGAAGAGTGATGTCTGGCTATTGAGTCTAGCAATTCTCCAAAAAAAAAAAGGACAACTCTTTTGTAAATTCAATGGGTAGTAATGTTAAGTTGATTTTTTTTAGTGACGATGATATTTTGCATATAGAATTTGTGAGAAATATGGATATTTAGGAGTTAAGAAAATTTATGTGTTTTTTTTAACATAGATGATCCCATCGATTTTAATTTTATTTTTGTTCTGTCACAGTTGGTTAGAACGTCAAAGTAATTTCCATCAACGTTGAAGTTATTCTCAACAAATAGTTGTTCCCGGGAATAATTTTGACGTTAATTACAATGTTAGAGTGGTTTCCATAATGTAAATTTTTTTCCCGAAAATGACTTTTACGTTGGTTAGAACGTCAGACTTGTTTCCAGTAACGAAGAAGTTGTTTCCAACGAGAAATAGTTTCTGGGAACAACTTTGATGATGACTACAAAATTAAAGTGGTTTCCAAAATATAAAAGTTGTTCCCTTTGTTAAGTTGAGTAGTTTCCGGAAACGACTTTAACAATAGTAGAACGTTAGACTTATTTCCAGTAACGAAGAGGTTGTTCCAAACGAGAAATAGTTTTCATGAACAACTTTGACATTGACTGCAGCGATAAAGTAGTTTTCAAAATGTAAAAATTGTTCCCTTTATTAAGTTCAGTAGTTCCCGAAAATAACTTTAACGTTGGTTAGAACGTTAGACTTGTTTCTAGTAACGAAGAAGTTGTTCCTAACGAGAAATAGTTTCCATAAACAACTTTGATGTTGATTGCAACGTTAAAGTAGTTTCTAAAATGTAAAAGTGGTTCCCTTTGTTAAGTTCAGTAGTTCTCGAAAACGACTTTAACGTTGGTTAGATCATTAGACTTGTTTCCAGTAATGAAGAAGTTGTTCCTAACAAGAAACAGTTTCCGTGAACAACTTTGACGTTCATTGAAACGTTAAAGTGGTTTCCAAAATAAAAAAGTTGTTCCTTGGTTAGGTGGAGTTGTTCCCGGAAATGACTTTAACGTTGGTTAGAACGTTAGACTTGTTTCAAGTAATGAAGAAGTTGTTCCTGACGAGAAATAGTTTCCGAAACAACTTTTACGTTGATTACAACGTTAAAGTGGTTTCTAAAATATAAAAGTTGTTCCGTTTGTTAAGTTGAGTAGTTTCCGGAAATGACTTTAACGTTGGTTATAACTTTAGAATTGTTTCTAGTAACGAAGAAGTTGTTCCTGACGAGAAAAAGTTTCCGGGAACAACTTTGACATTGATTTTAACGTTAAAGTTGTTTCCAAAATGTAAAACTTGTTCCTTTGTTAAGTTGAGTAGTTCCCTGAAATGACTTTTAAGTTGGTTAGAACGTTAGACTTGTTTCCAGTAACGAAGAAGTTGTTTCCAACGAGAAATAGTTTTCGAGAACAACTTTTACATTGTTTGCATCATTAAAGTGATTTCCAAAATATAAAAGTTGTTCCCTTTGTTAAGTTGAGTAGTTTCCGAAAACGACTTTAACGTTGGTTAGAACGTTAGACTTGTTTCCAGACGAAGAAGTTGTTCCTAACGAGAAAAAGTTTTCGGGAACAACTTTCACGTTGATTACAACGTTAAGTTTTTTTCCAAAATGTAAAAGTTGTTCATCTGTTAAGTTGAGTAGTGATATGAACCTCACCAAGAGCAGTGAGACCCGGAACCAATATATGGTAACTAAGGATCGTTTTCTAATTCAAGTTTATAAACAAAGAAAATAAAAAGGACCGCGACCCATTATCTATATGGAGATAAGAACCAACGGTATCAAGAAGGTTGTAGACGCCACACTCAAAAATAAGAAAGAAGGTGAGTGATAAGTCAAGGTTTGAACGCCACAAGGTAGAACCTTGATAAGTTCATAGTTCTATGAAGAACCAAAGAGAAAATTCTCTCAAATTTATTTCAATTCCAAAATCTATTCTCAAATTACATCAATTGGTCCCTTTTATACTAAAAATATCTAAGACCTAAAAGGGAATAAATATTAGGCAATTAATGCCTTACAATCAGGAAAATAAATGCAAACAACTTTAGAAAAATAAATAAATACTAAACTAGCAACTAGTTGATTTGTTCCTTATTTGGAAAGCTGAATTTGGGAAACAAATCAGCCATTTATTTGGAAAACAAATCAACTCTTTATTTGGGGAAATAAATAAAATAAGGAATATGCTGAAATTGGCAATATGCTGAAATTGAATTCTCCTCCAACCATACGTCGCCCAAAATATAGGAAATATGTTGAAATTCGGACTCCTCAACTCAAGTCTTCGCGCAATAAGATAGATGACCAAATTTGGACTTTTTGTGATCTGTTTTGGAGGACAGGTTCTTCATATCATCTGTAGATCTTGTCTTGGGCTTTCCGAAAACATATTATAATAGACGATCTGACTTCAGATGCTCTCTATAGAGGTCCACGAAGTTCAGCCCGGATTTGGTCTTCATGTGGGCAGAATTTGGACTTTAGCAACTCGGAATCACCCCATCATTTAATACTTCTTTGATCCTCTTGCTTCCTTTTAATTGGCCCAATTGGAATATACAATAGTTCCTTTGGTGATGCTTCTTGATTCTCATCATTCCCCCTCTCTTCAAAAGGATTCGTCCTCGAATCTTCACCATAATGTTGTTGATAGCCTGCGACATTTCATCAAAGCCTTGCAAATTAGAAGCAACAACACTAGGCAATGAAGGGTTAATTCCATTAGTACTAAAACATGCCTCTTTGTACAAAACTGCAATCATTGGCTGATTTGAAAACAAAGCCTTTTTAATCTCACTCTCTCTTGTATAAAAACTCACTGGTTTTCTCTCTCTTTTTTTCTCATCAGCCTCTTTTTCATTTTCATCTTTTTTTCTTTTTTTGTTATTTCGGACTCTTTTTCTTTTATCTCTCTTTCTTTTGAACTCTCACTCTCACTCTCTTTTTTTACATCTCTCTCTTTTCTTAACCTTACTTGATCTTCATACACTTGTTTTGGGGTTAAAGGTACAAGAGTGATTGATTGATTTTTTATTGAGTACAAAGGAGTATCTATTGGTATACCCATCATGGGTCACATGCCTATCGAACTGCCATGGTCTCCCCAAAAGGATATGGCCCGCATTCATTGGTACCACATCACAAAGGACTTCATCTTTGTACTTTCCAATTGAAAACGTCACCAACACTTGTTTAGTCACCTTGATTTCCCCACTATCATTTAACCACTGTAGCTTATATGGTTTTGGATGCCTCAAAGTGGCTGAATTCAATTTCTCCACAAAATTAGTGCTAGCCACATTAGTACAACTCCCCCCATCAATGATCATGCTACATACCTTATCATTAACATGGCAGCGGGTATGAAAAATGTTGTCACGTTGTACCTCATCATCTTCCTTGGCTTGAGCACTAAGAGCTCTTCTCGCCACCAAAAGCTCTCCGTCCACCGGATATTCAATATCACTTGCATCCTCCAAAGGTGGCATGGACTCATCATCAGATTCACCTTCAGATTCGATCTCACCATCATCCTTCAAAACCATTACTCTCTTGTTTGGGCATTGAGATGCAATATGACCTGCTCCCAGACACTTAAAGCACTTAATGTCACGATTTCTAGAAGGTTGAGAATCTGATGTACCTTGTTTTAATGTGCCTCCGACTTTATGATCTCTGAAAGGTTCGGCCTTGGCCTTGAAACTAGGTTGGTCATCCCTCTTGCTCCAATTCGGTTTCCATGATGATGAAGAACCCGAATTTTGCCCAACCCGTGTGGAACTCTTTCTCTTCAACTGTTGTTCCACCTTAATTGCCATGTGTACCATGTCACTCAATTCAACATAATGTTGCAACTCCACCACATTTGCTATGTCTCGGTTTAGTCCATTTAAAAACCTAGCCATAGTAGCCTCTCGGTCTTCCTCTACATCAGCTCGAATCATGGCTATCTCCATCTCCTTGTAGTAATCTTCAACACACTTAGACCCTTGAGTAAGGGTTTGTAATTTTTGAAACAAACCCCTATAATAGTGACTCGGAATGAAACGCTTCCTCATGACAGCTTTCATCTCCTCCCAAGTCTCAATAGGTCTTTCTCCATGTCGTCTTCTACTCACAATCAAGTGATCCCACCAAACGATAGCATAATCAGTAAATTCTATGGCAACCAACTTTACCTTCTTTAATTCAGAATAGTCATGGCAGTCAAATACCAATTCTATTCTTTTCTCCCACTCTAAATAAGCTTCGGGATCAGTTTTACCTTGGAACGTTGGGATTTTCACCTTTATACTACCCAAATTATTATCAGCCCTCTCTCCATACCTATCTCCTCTATACCCATACCTATCTTCTCTATTCCCATACCTAACTCCTCTACCTCCCATTTCACGCCTCAATCTACCTGTACCCACATTGGACATGCGATCACCCTCCTCTAGGTCATTCCCATAATCATCATCATAATCGTCTCTAGGTGGGTTTCTTTCTCTTCGTTCCACATTAGGAACCCTAATTTGTTGCACCCTTTGTGAACTAGACTCCACCTTATCTATCCTATCATGCACCTCACCAATCTTAATCTCCATCCGCTCCATGTTTTTTTGTATGGCTTTATACAAAAAATTAAGATCTATCGTTTCTGGTGCATCATCAGATAAGTCTCTACTTTTATCGCGTGACATATTTGAAACCTGCAAAGCAAAAGAAATTAGTAAGCCTCACAAACACTCCCTCACGTGTTTACTCTCAAAGATGGTGGCACTCACACTCGTGTTTTCACTCAATTCTTTGGCTTTTACCCTTTGATGAGCTCACACACTCTTGCCTTTTTCCACTCTTTGTTAACTCTTTCAGTTCTTCCTTTTTTTTTTTTTGACTTATACGGACACTCACAAGAAGTGCAAGAAAAATAGAAGTAACTGAGCAAAAGGACAAGAATAATGAAGACGAAATTCTTTAGCTAAATTTTTTTTTTTGAATATCAATGCACGAAATTAAGATAATGAATAGAAATAGTTGATATAGGTTCAACTACACGACCCAAAAAAAAAATTTGTTTTTTTTTTTTTTTTTTTTACCGACCTTGATCAAGTGGACACAAGCAAGCTTTTGGTACTTTTTTTTTTTTTTTTTTGGTACCTGATTTGATCAAACTTTTTTTTTTTTTTTGAAACAAATGAATACAGAGAAGAGAAAGAACAAGGATAGATTAAACCTGATTTAGAAGCCTAAGCTCTGATACCAACTGATATGAACCTCACCAAGAGCAGTGAGACCCGGAACCAATATATGGTAACGAAGGATCGTTTTCTAATTCAAGTTTATAAACAAAGAAAATAAAAAGGACCGCGACCCATTATCTATATGGAGATAAGAACCAACGGTATCAAGAAGGTTGTAGACGCCACACTCAAGAATAAGAAAGAATGTGAGTGATAAGTCAAGGTTTGAACGCCACAAGGTAGAACCTTGATAAGTTCATAGTTCTATGAAGAACCAAAGAGAAAATTCTCTCAAATTTATTTCAATTCCAAAATCTATTCTCAAATTACATCAATTGGTCCATTTTATACTAAAAATATCTAAGACCTAAAAGGGAATAAATATTAGGCAATTAATGCCTTACAATCAGGAAAATAAATGCAAACAACTTTAGAAAAATAAATAAATACTAAACTAGCAACTAGTTGATTTGTTCCTTATTTGGAAAGCTGAATTTGGGAAACAAATCAGCCATTTATTTGGAAAACAAATCAACTCTTTATTTGGGGAAATAAATAAAATAAGGAATATGCTGAAATTGGCAATATGCTGAAATTGAATTCTCCTCCAACCATACGTCGCCCAAAATATAGGAAATATGTTGAAATTCGGACTCCTCAACTCAAGTCTTCGCGCAATAAGATAGATGGCCAAATTTGGACTTTTTGTGATCTGTTTTGGAGGACAGGTTCTTCATATCATCTGTAGATCTTGTCTTGGGCTTTCCGAAAACATATTATAATAGACGATCTGACTTTAGATGCTCTCTATAGAGGTCCACGAAGTTCAGCCCGGATTTGGTCTTCATGTGGGCAGAATTTGGACTTTAGCAACTCGGAATCACCCCATCATTTAATACTTCTTTGATCCTCTTGCTTCCTTTTAATTGGCCCAATTGGAATATGCAATAGTTCCTTTGGTGATGCTTCTTGATTCTCATCAAGTAGTTCCCGTGAATGACTTTTACGTTGGTTAGAACATTATACTTGTTTCCAGTAACGTATAAGTAGATTTCAACGAGAAATAGTTTCTAGGAACAACTTTGATGTTGATTGCAACGTTAAAGTGGTTTCCAAAATGTAAAAGTTGTTCCATTTGTTAAATTAGTTTCTGAAAACGATTGTAACGTTGGTTAGAATGTTAAACTTATTTCCAGTAAAGAAGAAGTTGTTCCTAACGAGAAGTAGTTTCCAGGAACAATTTTAACGTTGATTGCAATGTTAAAGTGGTTTCCAAAATGTAAAAGTTGTTCCCTTTGTTAAGTTCAGTAGTTCTCAGAAACGACTTTAACGTGGTTAGAACGTTAGACTTGTTTCTAGTAACGAATAAGTTGTTCACGAAAAGTTGTTCCGAACAAGAAATAGTTTTCGTGAACAACTTTGACGTTGATTGCATCGTTAAAGTAGTTTTCAAAATGTAAATGCCGTTCCCTTTGTTAAGTTCAATAGTTCCCGGAAGAAACTTTAACGTTAATTAGAACATTAGACTTGTTTCCGATAAAGAAGAAGTTGTTCATAATGAGAAATAGTTTTCTTGAACAACTTTGATGTTCATTGCAACGTTAAAATGTTTACCAAAACGTAAAAGTTGTTCCTGTGTTAAGTTGAGTAGTTCCCGGAAACGACTTTGACGTTGGTTAGAATGCTAGACTTGTTTCCAGTAACGAGGAAGTTGTTCCCAACGAGAAATAGTTTCCTTGAACAACTTTGATGTTGATTGCAACGTTAAAGTAGTTTCCAAAAATTTAAATATTGTTCATAAGACTGAGTGATTCCCGGGAACAACTCTAACGTTGTATATAACGTAAAAGTGGTTTACATCAACGTTGCAATTGTTCCAAACGAGTAGTTGATCACGAAAATAACTTTAACGTTACTACTAACGTTAAAGTTGTTTCCACCAATGTTTACTTAATTTAAATGTTAACGTTAAAGTTGTTTCCACCGATGTTTACTTAATTTATATTTTAAAAGTTATTTATTTTATATTTAACTTGTCCATGATTTTTTTTTCTACAACTTCTCATTCCATTTACTTTAAATTATTAATTTCATTAATTATATCATTTCATGAATTGTATTTATCTTATATCTTTTTATATTTTATTCAGCTTTTTTCAACGTTATTATGATATTAATAATACTTTCAAATTTTCATTATTAACAAAATAATTATATTAATTGCTAATATTAATTATATAAATTAAAAATACTTTCAATTTTTTTATAATATTCACTATTTGCTATTAAAATTTTAATTACATTAACCGTAAAATTACATTAACTATTAATGTACTATTAATAATTTTATTTTAATCATTTGTTAATGTTTATTAGTACTTAATAAACTTTAATCTATAAAACATAACTTTTTTTAATATATATACAAAAGTAGCCCGTTGAAAACCGGCTGATGCCTTCAACTGCATGCCAGTTGGCAGGAAAAATAAAATGCCATCATACCCAACCATTTCTTAAAGGTACACTAGCCAACCCCACTTTAGTAGGCTAAAAGAACAAATCAATTTCCTTGGCTTTAATAGAAATATATTTTTGGTAGTTATGAAAACTGAGGACCAGATCAGCAATGTCCGGTGCTCCACACCGGCTACCGTGTAGTTGACTGTATGATACAGTCATAAACAGTACCACAATAATTATTAAAAAAGAAAAAAGGAATGGATAATCGGTTGCCACCAAAAAAACTATTCTTTTTTTTAATTTTTCAATTCCTTAAAATTTAAAATTATAAAATTTAAAAAATTAAATTGAAACCTAAATAAAAAAAAGTTATATAATTAAAAAAATTATTTAATTAAGATAAATTAATTAATTATATATTTTCATATAATTTTTTATATTTTGATTTGTAACCATTTTCACGGAAATGGTAACCATTTTCACGGCTCAAGTAATCATTTTACGGTTTTGGTAACTACTTATTAATTTTTAAAATTTAGATTTGTAATCATTTTCACGGCATTGGTAACCATTTTCACAGTATTGGTAACCATTTTCACGGCTTCAGTAACCATTTTACAACTTGGGTAACCACTTTTAAATTTTTGATATTTTGACATGTAACCATTTTCACGGCGATATTCACAATTTTAACGGCTTCAGTAACCATTTATACGGCATTGGTAACCATTTTTTAATTTTTAATATTTTGATTTGTAGCCATTTCTACGGCGATGATAACTATTTTCATAGCTCCAGTAACCATTTTACGGCTCTGATAACTACTTATTAATTTTTGAAATTTAAACTTGTAACTATTTTCTCGTCATTGGTAACCATTTTCACGGTTCCAGTAACCATTTTACGGCTTGGGTAATCACTTTTAAATTTTTGATATTTTGAATTGTAACCATTTTCACAGCGATGGTAACCATTTTCACGGTTCCAGTAACCATTTTACGGCTTTGGTAACTACTTTTTGATTTTTGAATTTTGATTTGTAACCACTTTCACGGCATTAGTAACCACTTTCACGGCTTTGGTAATCAATTATACGGCATTAGTAACCATTTTTTATTTTTTAATATTTTAACTTGTAACCATTTCCACAGCGATGCTAACCATTTTCATGGCTCCAGTAACCATTTTACGGCTCTGGTAACTACTTATTAATTTTTAAAATTTAGACTTGTAACCATTTTCACTGCATTGGTAACCATTTTCACGGCTCCAGTAACCATTTTACGCCTTGAGAAACCACTTTTTAATTTTTGATATTTTGACTTGTAACCATTTACACGGCGATGGTAACCATTTTAACGGTTTCAGTAACCATTTTTCGGCTTTGGTAACTACTTTTTTATTTTTAAAATTTTGACTTGTAACTATTATCAAGTCATTAGTAACCACTTTCACGGCTTTCGTAACCATTTATGCGGTATTGGTAATCATTTTTTATTTTTTAATATTTTGACTTGTAACCATTTACACGGCGACGGTAACCATTTCCACGGCTCCAGTAACCAATTTACGGCTCTGGTAACCAGTTTTTAATTTATGAAATTTTGACTTGTAACTATTTTCACGACATTGGTAACCACTGTCACGACACTAGTAACCATTTATACGGGTTTGATAACCATTTTTTATTTTATAATATATTGACTTGTAACCATTTTCACGGTGTATGTAACCATCTTCACGATCCCAGTAACCATTTTACGGTAATGGTAACCACTTTTTAAATTTTTTGAAATTTTGACTTGTAACCATTTTCACAGCATTGGTAACCATTTAAAGCCTATAGTAACCATTTATTCGGGTTTGGTAACCATTTTATATTTTATAATATTTTAACTTGTAACCATTTTCACTGTAATAGTATCTATCGTCACAGCCCCAATAACCATTTTACGGTTCTGGTAACCACTTTCAAATTTTTTAAAATCTGACTTGTAACTATTTTCACGGTATTGGTAACCACTTTCACAGCTCCAATAACCATTTTACGGCTCTAGTAACCACTTTTTATTTTTTAAAATTTTGACTTGTAACCATTTTCATGGCGATGGTAACCATTTCATGACTCCAATAACCATTTTACGGCTATGGTAACCACTTTTTAATTTTTAAATTTTGGACTTATAACTATTTTCACGGCATTGGTAACCACTTTCACGGCTTCAGTAACCATTTTACGGATTTGGTAACCACTTTTTAATTTTTAAAATTTTGACTTGTAACCATTTTCACAGTATTGGTAACCACTTTTACGGCTCCAGTAACCATTTATACAGGCTTTGGTAGCCATTTTTTTTCCTAATATTTTGACTTTTAACTATTTCACGGTAAGAGTTATTGAGAATGATATTAGGCATATGGAAACAATTCCTTCTCTATAAGTAAGTTTGAAGTTTTTTTTTTTTAGAATGATATCAAATTAGCTTCGTATTGAAGCAACCTGTTAATTTTTTTTTCTTTTCATATTGATTATTGTTTCATAGGTTTTTCAAAATTTGTAACTACTTATACTATCATGGTAAGTATATATATATATTTTCCTAACATTAATCAATTTCCTCCATAGCATTGAAATTCTTTTTATGTTTGAAAAGACCATAATAATAATAATAATAATAATAATAATAATAATAATAATAAACTATCGTAATCTAAATACATAAGAGAAATTATATTTGCTTATATTCATATTAGAGAATTACTATATAATCCAATTAAATTTTACAATGTTCTAAATAAGCCGTATCCATTGTGTTCAACTATTAATCAAATGTGAAGGTAATTTTGAAACGATTAGATACTCTAGTTACTCTATCGCCATAAAAGCATTCTTGATTACATCCATTCTTATACATTGTTTGAATTATTAATTTCAAAAGTGTTTTTACTTCAAATATAGTCTAAATATTTATCAACAACAATTAAAATCCCTTACTTCCTTTAGTTTTGCAATATTTATCAATCAATGCATGTAATCAGTAATATTCAATGTAAGTCGGTGCAATCTAATGATTTCTAGTAGAAAAATAAAAAGATTTTTTGGAGATTCGTAGATACATACAAAGGTTTTCATCATACTTTCTTTAGATCATTTACATTTCATTCATACCACTGAAGTCATATATCACGAGCCTACAGAAAAACATAATTTTTCCTCCCAAAATTGCTTCAAAGCTGGCCATTGTCAATGCCTAGAGCTGGATGTTTGCAATGCTATGTAATCTGGCATTGCTACCACCTACCAATTACTGAAACCTATGAAATACAATAGCAAATCTAATATACTTAAACCTAACAGACACAAGCATTGAGTTTCCATGAACACGAATGTATTTAAACCTTTTCTTAAGAGCATAATTCAATCATAAAATCAAAGCTTTATACTCAGCAACATTATTTATTACAATTCTCACTCCTTCACGAAGTTGTCAGACCCACCAAAGCTCAAGATTAGAGAAACTATATTTAATAGCGGGCAAAACAGCCTAGAAGCATAACGTATTACAACATAAATGTTTAGAGTAAGGAATGAAATTGTCACTTTATGGATCAAACAATAGTTAAACTCGAACCTCACTGTCAACCCACACTTTTGGCTCAAGGATACGAAAACTACTACGGTTAACAATAATTCGACACAAGTTAAATTTACAGTTAAGGTGATGCTTTTTACACGTGTGCATTAAGCATTTAAAACTTGTTATGCATTAAGATCCAGGTATTTAACAAGGCAAATATACTATGAACATCACATTCAACGACACAAATTGTAGTTGGAAGTTCTGCATTGTAATTATCTGAGTGTAAACTGTTATACATATTTGCCAACGTAAATTACAACAATACACATAAAATGAACATACAACACCTACAGCTGTAATGCTATACCAAGATTTTCAGAGCCTGTATCAAACATTATATATATGCGTATCTATGAAAATTAACAAATGAGCTCTTCTATTCACTATGCAGTTTGCATAATGCTAACTAGTAGGAGATTTTATTTTCAACTGCTGGTGCTTCTTCCATTGTTTAATGACCCAGTTGCAGCAGAATTTGCACTTCCGAGTGACCCAGCAATTCCTGGTAGTTCTGTAACATCAAGCCCATGAGTGAAGATAGGTTTCACAGTCATCTGGAAGTATGGTGGCTCAACAAAGCATACTTTCAAACAACTAAGGAAAGGCCACCGACGAAAGAGCTTCACTCCAATCAAAACCTAAAAGATAAAAACAAGGGCATAGCTTAAGCTCAAAATGATACTAACTACATTGTTGCAGTTCACTTCTAATTATGATATCAATACCTGTAACTGTATTTGTACACATAACATAAGTAAATGATATTAAATTCATGTAGTGATCCTAGATATCATACAAATTCCACATTCTGAAACTTTGAAGCAAGAAAAAATTATAACATGTTTCAGCTAAACCTTAAGAGAAAATAACTAGAGGTCTATAACTCCATAAACCCATACATTCAAGTACTCAAATTTCATTATACAGTCAAGAGTAAGAGTAATTGACATTGTCATTGCTTATGTGTGTACAGGATTCAATTAGTAAAATGTATTAAATATGACAAGCGACTATGTTCCTTCAACAAAAACATTCATTGATCAACTGTTACTCGCGTTCATCTTGTTGTAGAAAATTCAGAAGATACAATAGAGAAATTTTCTTAACATTTTTTTATTAAAAAAATTGGTTTTTTCAGAAATAATGATTATAACAATTTCCTTTTAAAAATAAATGATTTTAACAATTTCCAAGCATGTCACTACAAATTTGAGGAGAAAATCAGAAGTCACGTGTTGAGGGTTAGAGAATATATATCATGATACACAAGCAGTTGCATCCTTCCCTAAGCATCTTAATATGCCTGAAATTTTATTCCCAGTTAATGGTAAATCTACATTCCTTTAATTTGTTCTTTAGCACAACCCCATACCCGACCAACCACATGTACCTTTGGGATATAAACCCTACCATTCAAATTTCTCAACAAAATATTAGTCATTCACATATATTTGAACATATCGTTAATATAAAGAAAACCATATTTTACATACAGCTTGAACCTTACTTCAAATGAGAATATATATACATATATATATATATATATATACACACATTATACATTCCTTCGACATGCATGCCAGTCAAATGGAACTTTGTCCACATTCCAAATCTCAGTCTTGTCCTTCATTTCACAGTAAGTATTGCACTCATGTCATCTGTTGTGAGAAAATTCATTCCCAACTCTAACACCTGCCATTATTGTATCAAAAAATCTTGTTGAGGATTGCAATAAAACAAATCCTACTAATTTTAGATTTTGTGATTTATTTTCCCCAACCCAACTGTAAGCCTTTTACTCGGAAAAAATATTAATAGAAACAAAAACAACAATTACAAGTATAGGTAAACTAGAAACCAAAAACAAACACAACTATACCAAAACACAAAACCTATGTCTATATAGAGTAGCTATTCGGTGTCACATACCAAGTGATCCTCAATAGAATTTTGGGAAAGAACCCTCCTTTCTATGAACATCGGCATAATCAAAAGCAATGATAAAGTCAATTGTACAATAAACCAAGTCATACTGCGGTCCACGGTTTATACTTCTCCAGGAACCATGCTATAATTGGTAGCAGAATCTTCTGTGAAACAGTCTGTTCAATACATATCGGCCACATCTTTTCAATAGCATTATTCCACCACCTAACTGTTTCAAAATCTAAAAGAACCTCAGAATAAAGAAAAATTATTAAGGCATCGGGTTGAAGAATCAGATCAAGAACACAAAAGCCAAATTAGTACTCATATATGTTGACACTAAGAAAATATACCAACAAAATGTGCAAAGCACATACAGTAAAACTAAAAGAAATGTATAGAACAAAACTTTATAGATCAATTTCCCTTTTTATAAGTAAAGAGGGAACCAACTCTCCACCGAATCCAACTGATCTATTTGAGGGTCCTTGTTAAAAGACAGTTTCTACATCTTTTTTTTTCTGGAATCAACAAAGCATAAACCAAAAAATCAAACTTCTTTTTCAATCCATTGACAATAAAAGAGCACATGAAATCAATCATAACCCCCAATTCTTGCACATTAAATAATAATAATAATAATCATAAACATACAATTCTCTGATTAGATTGCTTTCTCTCTTCAAACTGCAATTTCCTCCGCAATCTCATAACATATCGCTCATGAACCTATCACGACAAGAATCGATTATCATTCAGATCATTAGTACAAATTTTTTAAAAATATATATGAAATTAGATGAAATTAGATGAAATTAAAAAGCATACCAAGTAAAGATAGATTAGAGAAATGAAATAAGCGAGTGGGTGAGACAAATTGAAAGCAAAAAAAAAAAAAACCAAAGCGATAACAACACAATGCACACATGATGCATTATCGATATCTCCATTATACTAGTCATCTTTTGCCAAATCAAGTATCTAAATCTGACTAAATTTGGGATATAAAATGTTTTCAGATAGTAGGTTGTTACAAGTTTTGCAAAGCATTTATTTATGGAGAGAGATAGAGAGAGAAGTTGTTGAATATCTTTGTGGAAGTAATTCTAAACTTTAGTAAAATCAATTACACGATTATGTTTGCAATAATCTGTAACTAAAAAACAAAGACACATAACATGCATTAATTAAACAAACTAAACGAACAATCTAGCATAAACATCCAGTGTTTGTAAACTTCAACTCCAACATCTTTCTCACAATAAATCTTATAAGATAAAAATATGTCAAAATTAGATCCAGTCAAAGCCTCTGAAGGAGTGACCACCTATCCAAGAGGCCCATCACATCGAAAATACTACATCCAGTCAAAGCCTCTGAAGAAGTGACCACCTATCCAAGAGGCCCATCACACCGAAAATATGGATCCCATAACATATCTCAAATCAAAAGCTTTTCAATAGCATCTTTCAGTTGTTGAATTTGAGTTTTCAATTGGCTTGCCTCATTTGAAGTCACAGAATAAGTCTTGTGACACCACATGCTCGACCAAAAGCCTTCTTTGACGGGACGAACACATATGGCACATTTTTGTCTTCAGCAAGCAGAGGAAGATGTAGAAGAATCTTGAGAGGCCCTGCATCGGCAACCATCACAACGAACTCGGAAATACCCTTGTTGAGGGTCTTGGTTGCTTCATTAGCCCCCTTCTTGAGCTGTTTGTAATTGGCGGCTTGTTAAACGAGATCTAGAATAGTAAATGTCAAATGCAAATATCCTAGCGGATATGTTTTCGAGTTCACTGCTTCTCCTGTCATTTTCGTGATGAAACAAATATGCACTGACAGAAGTTATTGAATATTGATCGATGAACAAGTGGTTTCAATATAGTTTAACTGGTCAAAATTAAAAAAAAAAATTGGACTAAAACGGTGTCAAAAAAGGCAAATAATCGACGAACTACAATAGCAGAAACTAAAATTGGGAAAAATATTTAATGGGCAACAAAATTTACCAAAACAATTTGACAACTTTAAACATATAAATATATAAATTTCTGGTTTCGAAATATTTTGAGAAAAATCGATTTCAAACTTACAAGTGATGGTGGTGGACCGATGGCATTGGTGACAGAACTGCAACTCAAGACTGAGAAAAATGAATGTGATGGTGGTGGCGTGAGAACTAAAACTCAGAACTGGGAAGAATGGAAGTGATGATGATGGCGTTGGCGACAACAGAGGTGGCAATCTACAAACAGGGGTGGAGATTAGCCAACGGCGACAGCCGGAGTAGACATGGAAGCCAAAGAGAGAAATTGAGAAGAAAATCGTGAAAACTACAACTGAAAACTGGGAAGATTGGAAGTCAACAGAAGAGGAAGGAGATATATATTATCTCAAACAACTTGGAACTGGTTAACATTGTTTTCTAGTTTTTAAGCTTTTTCTTTCTTTTTTAATTAATACAGAACCGTTGGATCAAGTTGTTGAATGATCTAATGAACCGAAAACATTACTATTTATGGTTGTATCATACAGCCAATTTCTTTGTGACTATATAGCAGCCAGACCCCACATTATGAACATGCAACTCAGTAAATTCTTTTTCATTTCCCATTAATTGATATACTTCACATGGTACAATTTTAAGGAATCCAACCTCAACCATGCCTAAAATAAATACCAAAAACTGGATTACAATACCCTAAATCATACCATGTTATGTGATGTGCCCTGGTGTATTTGTCATGGCCATGTTAAAACCTAGCTTGAGAAATCTAGCTTGGGTAGATGCGGGTAGAACGAAATATTCAGCAAAATGTTATCATTTTGCGGCATCCTCTTCATTACCAGAGTCTCCATCATCATCGGATAACTGTTCCTTCTTATGCTCTTCCCCATTTGCATTCAGTTTGTTCTTTTTCTCTTTCTTCCTCTGCTTTTTCTTTTGGCGTTTCAAACGCTTCTTTGCTGTGAGTTCCTCTGCAGTTTCAAGTTGTTGAATGATCTAATGAACCGAAAACATTACTATTTATGGTTGTATCATACAGCCAATTTCTTTGTGACTATATAGCAGCCAGACCCCACATTATGAACATGCAACTCAGTAAATTCTTTTTCATTTCCCATTAATTGATATACTTCACATGGTACAATTTTAAGGAATCCAACCTCAACCATGCCTAAAATAAATACCAAAAACTGGATTACAATACCCTAAATCATACCATGTTATGTGATGTGCCCCGGTGTATTTGTCATGGCCATGTTAAAACCTAGCTTGAGAAATCTAGCTTGGGTAGATGCGGGTAGAACGAAATATTCAGCAAAATGTTATCATTTTGCGGCATCCTCTTCATTACCAGAGTCTCCATCATCATCGGATAACTGTTCCTTCTTATGCTCTTCCCCATTTGCATTCAGTTTGTTCTTTTTCTCTTTCTTCCTCTGCTTTTTCTTTTGGCGTTTCAAACGCTTCTTTGCTGTGAATGATCTAATGAACCGAAAACATTACTATTTATGGTTGTATCATACAGCCAATTTCTTTGTGACTATATAGCAGCCAGACCCCACATTATGAACATGCACTCAGTAAATTCTTTTTCATTTCCCATTAATTGATATACTTCACATGGTACAATTTTAAGGAATCCAACCTCAACCATGCCTAAAATAAATACCAAAACTGGATTACAATACCCTAAATCATACCATGTTATGTGATGTGCCCTGGTGTATTTGTCATGGCCATGTTAAAACCTAGCTTGAGAAATCTAGCTTGGGTAGATGCGGGTAGAACGAAATATTCAGCAAAATGTTATCATTTTGCGGCATCCTCTTCATTACCAGAGTCTCCATCATCATCGGATAACTGTTCCTTCTTATGCTCTTCCCCATTTGCATTCAGTTTGTTCTTTTTCTCTTTCTTCCTCTGCTTTTTCTTTTGGCGTTTCAAACGCTTCTTTGCTGTGAGTTCCTCTGCAGTTTTCACTCTCTCTTCCATTCTCATATTGAACTCCACCACTTCTTTCCTTTTCTGGTAGTCAGCATCCATCCTAGTAAGCCGATCTTGCTCTTTTCGTCTCATCTGCCGATACTGTAACAAGCAAAATATAAGATTAAACAACCATTTGAAACTATTATGTAGAACTATAACTTATGTTTTAACTTAATAAAACCAATTACTTCTTTCACATGTTACACCAAAAGCATTGCAAGAGAACAATGATAATTCAAATGCAGGATGAGCAAAATGAAGATAAAAATGCAAATTCTATTAGGTTCCTTGAGGTATGGAGCTGAAGAGAGAGAAAATGAGAAGTTGTCATCCAAACTATGGTAGAGTATGCACAGCATGAATGCAAATTAATAGAGCTTCCCAAAAAAGTCCATGAAAAAAGAACAGTCACAAGCCTCTGGTCACAATATTCTCAATGCTAACTGATTAAGGAAAAAGGCTTACAGACTCTTATTTTGGATCTAAACCATTCCAACTCGGTATAGTCATTGTCAGTTTCAAGCTGTAATCTTTTAATTACTGAAAAATGGTTAAGCTGGCATTCTTGCTAATTTAGGGGTTAATTCTTCTGGTTTTATTTGGTAAAATAATCCACCTTTTGTATCTGAAAGCAGCTTCTCCTGGATTCCTGGAGCATTCCAGCTTTTGGGTTTTGTTAACTTCCCTTTGCACTCTTCTTTTCTAAAATAAACTCTTCTCTAAGAGTGCCTCTCTGGCCACTTAGTTTTTCTGCTTAAAAAAAAAAGGTTAAATTCCTTTGTATCTTCCCTCTTGAAGTCCTAATGACCAAACAAACTTCCACTTTAGCATCTTTTAAAGAATTTACAGCAAATGTATCTGAAAACACTAAATTGCTGTTTGATACCATTTGTAAAAGAATTGCTTTTCACTTACAAACTTGAAAAATGCATGAAAACCGTATTTAACCGTATTTAATTATTGAATTTGAAAAACCCCTCTTCAAAAACAGTAGATTTTCTCTCTAAAAATTCTATCAATCCAAAAAATTCTAAAAGCAATTTTGTGAAATAAGATTCCAAATTTGATTGTTCACTACCTCAAACTGATCTTTCGTTGACCACCCAAACCATTACTGATTTACTATGGGCTAGAGAATGATCATACCAGAGTTTACAGTGTGCCATTGGTGGACTCATTGGCAACCACAATGCATACTCGTAAAATAGTTGAATCAAAAAAAGTAGAGGTATAAATTACTATGAATAAAATCACTTGTACTAACTCAATTCTTGTTGATAATGTGTTATCATAAAATGTAAAAACAAAGGAAGTTAAGAAGAAAGAGCAGAGCATGACGAGAATTAGAGAACTGATTTAGTTTCTCTTTCACTATCAAAATCTAGTGTGTAACATGTATATGCACAAAGGGAGACAATACGCATTCACTACATTTATCTTCTCCATTCACCAAATCTTTGAATGCAATGAATACAAATAATGCTGTTGAGATATCAGATAAGCAAAAAAAATCACTTTAAATTTTCTTCTGACAATTGTGGAGGTCCACCTTTGTTATGATAATTTTAAGATTCGGGAATGTATATGGAAGAGTTTTCCACATATAGTTTTCGAATAGCTGAAACATAGAAAATAAGTTTGCCGTAACAAATCTTCAAGGAGATTTTAAATTTTTTTGTTTTTCTTTTACAAATTTACATTTTATACCCAAAAATCTCCTAATCTTTTTTGTTCATTGAGCTTAATATTGGAGAATCTACAGCTAAACTCTACAACCTTGGTAGTCAGGAAACTTGTCGGCATTATATATCATTCTATCCCAAATAGGTGGTCCAAAGGAGATTCCAACTTCTGACCCATTTATTGGAACCAAAGGTCATTTACCACTCAACCCACTCCTAGGGGACATTGTATGAATTACTTTTGCTGAAACTTGTAAGCTACCAAATGGGCGAGAAGTCCTAAGTCTCCAAACTTCTGTAAAAAATAACCGTGATCTTTTGTTGTAAGTCCTAAGTCTCCAAACTTCTGTACAAAATAACCGTGATCTTTTGTTGTAACTACACTAGAGCTCTGCACAATACCTACTTATAAACCTATAAAATAGTTATTTTAAGCACATACTTTCGCTAACCACTTTATTTTTATAATTGCGCCATTTACTCACTAACGATTCAATCAGGAGCATTGGCTGCCAAACATTAATCTAACACTCCTTTGGTGTATATAAATTATGCCAAAAATAAAGTTCAGTAGACAATCCTCAATCACTCCACAATAGACCTATACAGCTATATATTACTTAATCAGTGTATCAGCCGGTCCTCAATCACCAATCTGAATTTTATAACTTTCCTCAGCTATACATCACATGTGTAACCATGAGACAAACCTATACCTGATTATGAAATAAGATCACAGTTACCAACGAAACCCAGTTGCTTTTAAACAAATTACCAATCCCACCATTCCTGATACTTTCAAGTTTCATCAATTAACTAGAGCGGAGCTACAACATTTCAGGCCATGATCATATCCCAGTTGCTCTAATAACTCAGCATTTTAGTCCCCCCAACATGCCAAAGCTCATCGATTGCTTACTTTTATTTTCAGTTGTCTAGATTCCTCAAGATTTTCAGTTCAGGCCATGATTCCGATCATATTCAGGAGATACTAAAATATATTATATGATATTTCTATTCTAAGTCATCATTATATTCCCTAACTAAATTTCAGACTTCTTATATTTTCAACAGTTTCCTCTTAATAAAAAAATGACTTCGAACAAATTTCACTTAAATCACTAAAAAGTAAAAACAAATTCAGAACATAGCTATCTACACAAATCAAATATTTAATTTTAGTACAAAGACAAACTAAAGACTAACAAAGTACCTGGTGGAAGTCTCCGGAGCCAGAACCTGCGGAACTGCCGGATGTGTTGCTGACGCGGACAGGGACGTTTTCCATGATGCGACGAAGCTTTATTTCCAGGTCTTCTTCCTCCTCCTTGAACACCGGCGGCGTGTACTCCACAAGCGTCGTGGATCCCGGTTTCTGCTTATCAGCCACCGATGCTAGCTGTAAGTCCCCATCCCAGGGTCTACCCATCGACATTTTTGCACCTGAACCCTATAATTGTGCAGATTGTGGGATTTTATCAATATTGTTTATGTTTTGGTTGATAATATTAAAAAAAAAAATAACGAACAAACGAAAAAAAGAACGAAGCAGAAGAGTGGGTTTCTTTTGGGTTTTGTAACTATTTTAAGAACTGACACTGTTAGATCGGTGTTATGGAAGAGTTTTTTGGAAGGAATTTTTGGAAGGATTTGTGAAGGAGTTTTATGGTTTTCTGGTTTTCTGGAAGGATTTGTGAAAAAGTCTAGAGAGAAGTTAGAGATAAGTTTATACTTTAGAGAGAAGTCAAAGATAACTTAGATAAGCTTTTGAAAAATGAAGAAGCTGAGTGAGTGATGGTCTGAAGATTAGTGGGATTTTATAGTGTAGGTTGAACTCTAAACGAGCCCATTTTGGGTTACCAATTAGGATTTCATTGCTTTCCCAAATACAGCACCGTTTTGGTTGCCAAAGTCCATGTTAGTTGTGAGTCAATAGTAAGGAATCCATTATTATATGTATATGATTAGAAGTCTAGAGAGAAGTTAGAGATAAGTTTATACTTTAGAGAGAAGTCAAAGATAACTTAGATAAGCTTTTGAAAAATGAAGAAGCTGAGTGAGTGATGGTCTGAAGATTAGTGGGATTTTATAGTGTAGGTTGAACTCTAAACGAGCCCATTTTGGGTTACCAATTAGGATTTCATTGCTTTCCCAAATACAGCACCATTTTGGTTGCCAAAGTCCATGTTAGTTGTGAGTCAATAGTAAGGAATCCATTATTATATGTATATGATTATTATTCAACAAAAACTGTTCAAATATGCAATTGTGTAAATGTAACATGCAATAAGTATTGCTTATAGAAAAATTTAAAGTCCCCCAAACAACAAGTAGAATAATCCAACTCAATCATTTTGAAAATCAAACCTACACACAATTTATCAAACCACATCTTAAAGTGGCCCATAAAAATACATTCATATGTATATATATATATATATATATATATATATATATATATATATATATATCTTAGGTTTTGACTTGCGATCTTCCTGATTCAGTTAAGTACGTGGCGTTGTATCATAATTGTACTCTACAGGCACAATTCCAGGTAGGAGTAAGTCTGATGCTACAATCACACTTAAACTAGTCTAATGGCTCTGATACCATATATATATATATATATATATATATATATATATATATATATATATATATATTGTTGAAATCTAGTAAGAAGTGTGGATCATTTTAAATAAAGATTAAACTACAAATTCTATTGAAATCTCTAAGATAAGTCTGGTTACAGGGGATGGAATTGAGATGGTTTTATAGGCATATTTGCAATCAAAGATAAGCGTTTAAATACAATAATTTACAGCAACAATGGAGCAAATAGGAACCCCACTTCTTATAATTATAAGCAATGGCCAATCCTTATTGTAAAAAATGTAATCTAGCTATGATAGCATGCACAAAATTAGCTCCCAGCTACCTGGTTTTTTTTCTTTTGGGGCTGATCCTAATGTTTTAATATTGCTGGTGTTACACCATAAAAAAGTAATAAATAAGCATACAGTTAAAGAAAGTAAGAAAAGCAAGTCCAAGAAAATTCCATATCCAAAACTCAAAGAAGACAGATATACAGATAGCTAGCAAAAGGAAAATCGTTATTGCTAAACTTCTGATAAAACTATCTAACTGTTGCTTATCAAGACTATAAATATCATGCAAGTATGTAACAAAATCCAAATCATACATAAAGAAATGCAGGAAAGGTATAAGCAGGCTCTACAGTCTACATAACTTGACAGTAAACGAGTTTTACAATGCAATGCTTTCAATTTTTGGAAATTCGATAGGGCATAAGATTGCTTGTATAATCCCCCCTAGTCATCAAGCTTTCCCCTTCTGGTTTATCGGAAAAATTACAAGGAGCAAGCAACCACAAAGAGAGTGAACAAGTTTATGGTAAAAAATTACAAGGAGCAAGTAACCACAAAGAGATAGAACAACTCTATGGGTGCGTTTGGCACGGAGATGGGACAGGACAAGGTGAGACGGGACGGGACATATTGTTCTATATTGTGTTTGGAAGGTCTGGGACAGAACTGTTAGTTGTACTGTTATACGTTTGGTATGACTGGGACAGGACGGGACAAGAGGTACAAATGACTAGAGTAGCCATCTTGACATTTCTAATATTTATAACAATTTTATTAAATGTGAAAAAAAACCTCCTAGATTTGGATCAAATTCAGATTCTTTCATTGAATTTGAAAAATATCAAATATTACTTGATTAAAAGTAATTAAAATTCATTTAATTCCACAAACCCAAATTAAAATTTTCTTCAGTCAAACTAATTAATCTAACTAAATTTTTCTTAACTGATTCTTTAATGAAATTAAATCTTTCTTCATTGATTCTTCACCGATTCTTCAATGAAAACCCAGCCATGTTCATCTGGAAAAATTGCTCCAATTCAAACAAATCAAAAACTGATTGAAAACAACCATCATCGTCAACACCAAATCATCATCGGCAGCAAATCAAAAATTTCTCCAAAAACTGAAACCCAAATCGTCAACACCCCTCAATCAAACTGAAACCCAGATCGCCAAAAACTGAAGCCCAGATCGTCAACACCCCTCAATCATCGTCAACACCAAACCCCGTACCATCCACCATTATAACCACCACCAAATTAAACAAACCCAACCATCGACACCGAACCCAGCTTCAACCAAACCTATAACCATCTCGGTGGCCTTGGTTCGGCGGTGTACGAGCACACCGGTTCGGCGGCTCTGCTTTCAATCAACACCTCAGATCGCAGCCCTGGTTCGGCGGGAGAGATTGAGATCTCTACTCCTCGCCGTTGGCCAAAGAAGAGAGAATGGAGAGAGAGAGAGAGTGAGAAGTGTGAGAATGAACACAGAGAGAGAGGCGTTATTTTATATTTGGTATTTTTGTAATTTTTGCAATATTTGAGGGCAAAAATGTATTTTCCAGACTTGTCCCATGCATGGGACAAGTCTGGCCGAGGGTCTGAGGTGGGACAAGATTTTGTGGTTTTTGTCCCACCTTGTCCTGTCCCGTCCCGTCCCATACTAATAGCGTGCCAAACGTGGGACAAGGGAAAGTTGTCCCGTCCCGTTCCACGTACCAAACGCACCCTATGTACCATAAACGGATCTAACTTTGCAATTCTTCTATCCAGTGAGTTGCTTCAAACACTTAACAGCTAAAGTCAATATTACTCTAAAATCTTCAAACCAAATATACTTAACCTTATCAGCTAAAATTCAAGACAAAATTTGAACTACATTGCCAAGATTTACAAAATTTGTACACTGAAACAAGACTAAATTCAACATAAATCATCACCGGCAAATAACCACAACATATCCATTCCATACAAACAAAATTTAATTTGCTAAAAATCACACAATTGCAATCTACACTACTACCCAATTAAACACATCGGTACTACCCAATTAAACATACATATTTCCTACCCAATTAAACACACAGGTACTACTTAATTAAACACACCAACTGATTAAACACCCCAGTAATACCAATTAAACACACAAGTGCAAAGAACAAAATAACCAAGAAACAGAAACTAGAAGAATTTTTCAACATTAGAATGACACAGATCTCACTTTCAAAAAGTTTGTAAGAACACAATTTTGTATTCTGATGGCTTTGCTTCTCATTACATGTACTTAATATTATCATTTTTCAGATTTTCAAATAATTTATTACTAACATATATTCAGATTGTATCATTCTTTTTCGTAGTACAAAATCCACCATTATAAAAACGCTCCAAAATTGGATGACTTCTTCAACCAGTCAACTTAGCCAAACCAATCAAAGACTTCAACAAATTTGAAAAGTTTTAAGATTTGAAAAATCACAACAAATTTGCAAAATCGAAATCACAACAATCCCTATCTCAACTAACATAATCGAAATTAAAAGAAACCATGCAATCAAATATACGGTGACAGCAAACCTTTTCGTTTGCAGCAAAGCCGCTGTGTTTCACGACGGTGATTAGAATCTAAGACGGTCGCCTCTTGTCTCTCTCCGGTAGTCAATGTCGTTCGTCTCCTACGTCGGGGTCGTCTCTCGGGTCAGGTCTGGTTGGGTCTTGCTCGTCTCTCCGTCGTCGACGTCGGTGGGTCTTCCTCGTCTTGGTCGTCGTCGCTCAGCTGGTCTCTTTGTTGTTTCGATTTTGCAAATTTGTTGTGATTTTTCAAATGAAATTTGCAAAATCGAAATCACAACAATCCCTATCTCAACTAACAAAATCGAAATTAAAAGAAACCCTACAATCAAATATACGGTGACAGCAAACCTTTTCGTTTGCAGCAAAGCCGCTGTGTTTCACGACGGTGATTAGAATCTAAGACGGTCGCCTCTTGTCTCTCTCCGGTGGTCAATGTCGTTCGTCTCTCGCTCGTCTCTACGTCGGGGTCGTCTCTCGGGTCAGGTCTGGTTGGGTCTTGCTCGTCTCTCCGTCGTCGTCGTCGTCGTCGGTGGGTCTTGCTCGTCTTGGTCGTCGTCGCTCAGCTGGTCTCTTAGTTGTTTCCAGTCTACTTCAAAATGTCAAGAATGGGGAAGGAGGATAGATGGGGAAGAGACGATTGGATTTTGTTGGGAGAGAATCAATAGTGCGTTGGAAGAGTTTGGAATTTCAATTTACGATTTGAGGATTTTTAAGACAGCTAATAGACAAAGGAAGTCTGATTTGGAGAATTTGGGTTTTATTGGACTTTTGGGCCAGAAGATATAGTTGGGCCGGTTGGGCTGTCTCAATTGTTTTGGACATCTGATCCATTATCCATATTCAATTCTTGTCTTTTTTATGTTACATCTTACAATAGTTTTGGGGAGCCCATTTAGGGATCTTTCCCAAGCCACCTGTTTCCTAGCATGTACTCAATTTACATTGCAGTATGTATAAAGATTTGTTTGAATAAATATAAGGCACGAAATTAGTAATCAATTTTCTCTCTTCTATTTTATTCTCTCTTTTCAACCTCATTTCTTACTTCTCTCTTAGATCTCTATTTCTTGCTCCGCAAACAATCCATATAATCAGATACAAACCCAACAATCAAAATTAGTGTGGCATTACACAAACACTGATATAAACTTAGGGGTGTATTGGATTTGGATTCTAATCGACAATTTTGGGTGATAAGATTTTATGGATTTGTAGGATTTTAAAGACTATTAGGAATTATATGGATTAGACTTTCAGGATTCTGGGGTTTTTTTTTTTAAAAGAGTCTCTTGATTTATTTAAAGACTATTACGACTATATAGACTTTATTTAAAGATTATTATGATTATCTAGACTTTATTTATAGACTATTAGGATTATCTAGACATTATTTAATGACTTTTCGGACTTTTTTTTTAAAAAAAAAATATGGGTCCTATAAATTTGTTAATTAACACACATATCCAAATTGAGAAACCCAAACTAGGTAATTGGTCTGAGCTGAAAAAACCCAAACAAGATATCAAACTCATAATCAATGGGAAAACTCAGTTTATATATATATATGTCAAACTATATAGTACTCATATAGTTTGAAAATCAATTTCAACTAATTTGATGTTCAACTAATTTGATGGAAGAATATATATGTTATTACTTGTGTGGCCATTATCCGGAACATCTGCAATATGCCCGAATGTTACACAAGGAGATGATGTAGTGACAGCTGTAATGTTACAAGAAGTACATAAACATATAGATTAGGCATTGATTTTTCAGCTCCCTTATTAGCTTCCTTTCTTTTGTTTCTTGTGTTGTGTTATATATTAGGATTATATATATATTTACATTTATAAGCAGCTAAAGCAACTTGGGAGATTAATATTTGTAATAAAGTATTAAGATTATTTTTTATTGTAAGATTTTTCATTTTGCAAGCAGTTGCATAGTTGTGGCAACATTAGTCTCCTAATATATGATATTAACGGTGACACCAAACCCTCTTACGAATGTCAAGTTTGACATCATATTCTTTAATTGAGATGTAAATTGCAACTAAAATATGCTTCTTTTATTTTAATATTTTATTGAAACAGTTATGTTTTAAATCAAAGATCCAAAACTAACTTTCAAAAAATAGAAACAATTAGATAAAATGAACATGCATCAACACACAATGAAAATGCACATAAACGAATACCACAATAGTAAGAATAATAGTCATCAACACATTCGAAATTCTCAAAAATAAGTACAAGAACCAAACTATAAGTATTATATTGTTTAATATCTCTCAAGCCATCTAATTATTGAAAAGAAAAATTGTTGGAACTAGTAATCCCCCGTGGCCTATTATCTCTTTCTCCACATATAATCAGCTATGCTAAGTCTCCATGCATTAGTTTCCTCTCTTTGTTGCTCTTGGGTTTGTGAAACTAGTTCTTTAAATTCCTCTTCAACAATCGGTGATGATGATGATACATATTCTTCTTCAATAGGAAATTCATCAGATCGACATTCGTTACGAAGAAAGTTGTAGAGTGCTACACATGCCAACACTATCTCTACTTGTGTTATAAATGGAAATGGAGGTGTCGATTTAAAAATAGTAAACCGATATTTAAAAACGGCAAATATTCTCTCGATCACATTTCTGAACGACGCATGGCGAAGATTGAATATTTCCTTCTCATTTTCAGGATCATTCCCATTACCTGTAAAATCTTGGAGATGATATCGCACACCTCTATATGGAGCTAAAAATTGACATCGATTAGCAAATCCACAATCTGCTAGGAAATATTTACCTAATTAAAAATACACTACCAATAGTTATTACCCAAAAGTACCACACATAAATATTGGCTATTTAAAATTAAATAATGATTTAGATTTTAAAAAAAAAGCTAGTCTTTACCTTAGGGGACTTTAAGTCCATTCCTCCTTGATAAAGCGTCATTTAACAGTTTGGAATCATGAGATGAACCCTCCCATCAGGCAAGGACGTACATGAACTCCAAATCAAAGTTACATGAAGCTAATACATTTTGAGATATATTTCCATGACGATCACGAAAGCTACTATTTTCATGTCCCATAATCGTTGCCAGAATATATATACCATTAATAACTCTAATGCAATCCTAAAATAACATAAAGCATGATGATGGTAATGATTTAGATACACGAAATACAAGAATAATACAAATGTCAATTAACAAATAATGAAATAGTATAATATTTACCTTGAAATAAGGGAAATTTTTTGTATTTTCCCTTATTTTTAGCAGGCACCACTAATCCGAGTTTATCCATCATATCCTTTAACAATGTATTCAATGTCTTCAACATTTTGTGAAAAATTTCACTTGTCGCGAACTGTGATCGGCGAAAATTATTGTGAATAACACAATAACGATGATTTTAGCCGAAAATTTGTAGAAATTGTCCAAACATATCTTCAACACAAATAAACCTTGTATCTTTCAAGTGTGTTTTTTCTCTAAGGATGTTGCACAATTTTTAGAACACATCAGGGTACATCCTATATACCTTTCGGAACATTGCAGGGTCATCATTCAATGCTCTATGTATATAATTATATCCAAAAACATTGTTGATTCGTTGCGGGTTTAGTGGATGTTCAATTTGTCTACCAACCTCAATAACTCTAAGCTTATTTACCACATGTATTATTGATTGAATTGTCATCACCAAAATCTTGATGGCTTCATAAAACTCCTCATCTATTTCAGTATCTTCTTCTTCACTCATTTCATCATGATTCATTTCTCCATCCTCTAAATCATTACCTTTATACATCATGTGCAAAAAAAAAAAAAAGGAATCCACTAAGGACTTACAGATGCTGGTATAATATAATCAAATGTTAAAAAAGTATAAACATTAAAACAAAACAGCTATAGCATGAATGTGTATAAGTATCACAAAAGGAAAAGTAATAATAATAAATTTTTATTATATCATAAACGAAACAAAAGAAAATAATCTCGCTCCACATAATAATTTTTAATAATAAAGTCATATAATCGAATTGAAACCCAAACTTAAAAAATTCAAATTAACTGAAACAAACTTTCAAAAAATATTTTGTTGCCAACTTCAAGTTAAAAAGTATCCAAGTTGATCTTTCTTCTGGTGTCATCTTAAAAAACATGTCCTTCTTTGTTATAGTGTTAAGCAACTCGATAACCTTGAGACAAGTAGTGTAGTCCAAATCTGGTATATCTTTTATAGCATCCCATATTGTAGTCCCTTTCTCAATTTCTCTATCTCTATCTCTTTTCTCTATCAGATTGTAGATCCTTTCGAAGTTGGTAAAAATTGAATCAATGCCTACAAATAGATTATCTAGAACTCTTGCGTGATTGTTTGTCTCGTTAGAGCTTGAAGTACCTTCATGCTCGGATCTGCTTCGTTTTCTTTGGCATGTCTTTTATTTGTTAAACATTGAGCCTAAATGGGCCTCCAATTGAGAAGATGGTTGGAGGGGTGATTGAGGTTGGAAGGACTCGTCAAATGTGTTATTTTGTGGTACTATGAAAGCATTGCCGGTAGCATCATATGAAAACTTTTCCATCCCAGAAATTGAATTTTCTTCATTCTCTAATATACTTGCATCAGTATCATCAGCACATAATGTCATTGATTCATTCTCAATAGCAGTTCCAACCCCAACAACTAGTTACAAGTCAGCATAATCAACACTACATTATGTCCGAAGTTTCTTGTGGGTTAGGTGGGACTAGGAAAGAAAACAAACATGTTGTTAATATCTCAGCCATACATAAAATGTTATAGTAACTACGTGGTGCTAAAAATTATGAACTAAGCTCACCTTCAAGTATTTTTTCCATAGTTCATCACTAGCCATGACTTTCTTTCCAATTGGATCTCAACCAAAACCGGAGTTATTACGTATCAGCTCATTAATCTTGTTATATTGATTCTTGAACCATTTCATTCGACTCAAGTAATTACTATAGGTTTTTGGAAACTTAGTTTTTACATTAAGACGAGGAAGTATGAAGTTTTCTATATTTAGCTTGTTTAAAGATTCATTCGCATCACGCAACCAATTTTTCATAGCTTCAACCAACAACCTCAACAACAAGTTGCTACCATCCATGGTCCACTGTTGATAGGTATCATTTTTCCCCTTTCCTTTGCCATTTCCATTTTGTGAATCCCCCATTTCCATCTCAACTAGTACTACAATAAACAAAATTCAAAACAACTAAAGTATCTATGGATTAGACAACTAAATTTATCTATGGATTTTGCGGTGTTTTCCAAGACTATAGAGAAATATAAGAAATAAAAAACTCATATTATCAGACAATCACATATGATAAATTTGAATCCTTAATACACCCTTTAGTCTCACTGGAAATTTCATTTTTTATTTTACAATATTTTTGCTGGTATTATTAAGATTTAGCTCACCTAAACCCGACTTATTAAAATCTAAAGACAATCTGCTTATTTAAACCTGTATATTAATAGTTTTCTCATAACTTTTTTCTAATTATTTTCATAACATAATTCTCTATCGGACAATCGCATATGATAAATTCGAATCCTTAGTCTCACAGGAAATTCCATTTTTATTTTACAATATTTTTGCTAGTATTATTAAATATTCAACTTCACCTAAACCTGACTTACTAAAATATAAAGACAACCTACTTACTTAAAATTGTATATTAATAGTTTTCTCACAACTTTTTTCTAATTATTTCTCAACATAATTATCTATCAATATACATACTTATCTTTTTTCTCACAACATAATTATCATTATAATCCATCATTAGTACTATATATTATAATCGACATTATCAACAATAGACAATAGTGTTAGTTAATTCATCTCAACTAGTTTTGATTTTTGAAGAATATCACATGAGGAATTTTGTTAGTGTTAGAATGATCCAACCAGTATCTGCACGAAGAACTCTGCCTTTTCCAAGACCACTTGCAACACTTTAATTATAAATATTTTATTAACTAGAGCTATTCTAGGCCTAACATAATAGTCGAGACAATTCTGATTCTTGTTTCAGAGCACTATCAAAGGTTGTTTTGTCTAAACTTTGATGGAAACCAGCTTAACTTTAATTATAAGTCATCTCAACTTTAATACGATTAGAACCCAACTCAACTTAATATGATTTTTTTTTAACAACACTAAACAAAAGACAAAGGAAACAGAGACCAGGAGTTCAACAAAGCAAGTCGAAACACCAAATCGGCATGAGGACACACACAAAAGGAGCCTCACAACCCAGAAGACAGGCCTAGGCAAACACTCCAGAGCCAACAAACACCACCCAAAAACAAAACAGCCTTAATATGATTAGAACCCACAAATTTGACTCTTTTCTCACGCATGTGTGTGTGAGTCACTGAACATACAACTAGAACAGACAAACTCGGAACAACTACCTGTTTTAGTGCTCGGTATAAAAACAAATCAATGAATTATAATCAAACGTATAAATTCCCAGTATAGACAACATATATTTGGATAGAAAATTGAATACAAAAACTGAATGTTGAAAAAAACTGAACTCATAAAAAATTATTACCACAATACTTTATTAGTTCTCCACCAATAATTAATAAGAATAAAACTGTACACTGTTCCTTTAAAACCATTACAAGAGCTAATCACCAAATTTGCCACAACTAAAAAATAACTTAGAAAACAACATAAATTAATTTCATGAAAGTCTAAGGCCAAAACGTCTCGTTTGGTATTGTATTGATCAATGATGTATTAGACAAAAAAAAAACAATAATTATTGATATGATACAATATTTGCACTTAGCCACGAACCAAACAAAAAAAAAACAAAACAAAAACAAAAAAAAAATTGATACAATATTACATTGATCTACAAGTCACTCATACAAGCCACTCATAATCTAAAACAATATTCATAATAACTGGGTTTTCACATACAATAATTATTGTAAACGCTGCAAGATATAATATAATCATTACCTGAACATGGTATGTTGTTACGGTTTCTTCACAGCCTTGTTGCTATTTTTTAAAAAGTCTTGAGCAAGCGTAAAAAGTCTGATGGGAAGTAGCAAGATAATTTTGAGGTCTAGGTATTTATAGCTATCACTAAAAAGTATAAACAATCCAATTGTCATGAAATCCTATAAATCTTGATCTCAATCCAATACTACCAAACAATTTACTACATCTTAAAAGTCTGGATCCAATACCACAAGATATTTTGGAATTTTAAAAAAATAACTATTAGTCATCTTAGTCATCTTACCTTTCAGACAAGATTCGCAGACAGGTAAGGTGTCAACCATTAACTAACTTAAAGATCCGTTTTTTACTAGTATGTATATCCGGTCAATGTTGATATGACTAAGCCTTAGATGCCAGAGATACGTGTCATTATTTGGAGAAATCTTAAGTCGTTTAGTTTTTAGCTTTTCAACCTTAAACATTTTGGTGTTGAGTATCGTAGTATGTATTAACGGTCTTAACACATACAAATTGTTTTCATTAATTTCTGAATAAATATTCAGACCATTCTTTCCAATAATAACAGACTTATTAATAAAAGAAACATAATATTTTTGTTCTAACAATTTAGAAACGGAAATCAAATTCCGTGTAAATCCAGGAATATAAAATACATTATCCAACAATATATAATTATTACAAAAACGTAATCCAATTACTGCTCGTGCCGACACGACGTCCCTTGACCCCACATGCATTGAGAAGGCTTGCTCCTCTAACTGTATCAAAGAATCAGTCCATTGTAAAGAAAAACAAACATGGTTAGTGGCCCCTGAATCAACTATCTGGGGTGAAGAATCATCTTCCAGAAAACATGACTCAAGAACAAGTAAATCATATTTAGATTTCTTGGACTTTTTCTTTCTTTGGGCTTTCTTGGGTTTAGGTTTATCATTCGTCTTCCCAGCAGACCTCTTCCTCTTTTTATTATTTGAGGAGGAAGATGGTTCGACAATATTTGCCTCACCACTTTTACCCTTGTTGTCCTTAATCAAGGACTCAAAGGTAGCAAGCTCATTGAGCAACTGTGTAAGACTAAACTTTAACTTGTTAATCCTGTAGTTGCTTTTAAACTGATCGAAACTCTTCGAAAGAATCTTCAGTATGATGCTCACTTGACCGGGTTAGTCAATGGCCCCGCCATTGACTTCTGTCGTGTTGAAGTAGGGCATTATGCTCAGGACATATTCCCGAACTGAAGTAGCTTCCTTCATACGAGTGAGCATAGCGAAACAAACAGCTTTCTGTCACTTTTGCTCGAAGGGCTTCACGAACATAGCTTGCAATGACTCCATGATTTTTAATGCTGAAGTCATTGCTTCATGCTTTGTGATAAGCACGTCTGTCATAGAAGCCAACAGATATGTTCGGGCCTTCTCATCAGATGAGACCCATCGCTCGTATGCCTCACGAATAGTTCGTGTGGCATTAGCAATATGCACTGAAGGACATTACTCCGTAAGCACAAACTTGAGGTCTTTGGTGACCAATATTGCATTAATGTTAAGTTTCCACTTAGTGTAGTTATCACAAGTTAATTTGTCGTTTGCGAGAATTTGAAGTAATGCAGAAGACATTATTGCTGAAATAAATAAAACATTCATTCAGTCATTTATTTAAAACAAGTGCGAGTGCTTTGACATAAATTTAAACATGATGCATGAACATGTTTAATGAATTAGAACTACCCTAAAACTAGTTGATATACCATGACAAATTCAACATACCACAAAGAAGTGCCGCCTTAGAGTCGGTCAAGTCTTTACATGTTGGACCGAGACATTCTCAATCAAATGATAATCTAGAATAACTCTGATTCCATATCACTCAACAATCGTTCATTCATTTAGGTTTTTAATTAACAAACTTAATCAAAACCTTCGTGAGTGTAACCCACCGTTTCAGATTTCACGAGCTTAACTCGAGAATTGCTGCCTTAGGGTCGGTCAATCCTGAAATACCCTTAGAAATCCTATCCGTTAGGAAGTCAACCTTGGTATTGACCTTTGTGGAAACCCTCCATAGAGAGGATGAAAGCAAAGCCGTCACGAGGCCCCACTCGGATCTCACGGTGTTGAACTAATGATAGAGACCGCGAGATATATATATGTCATATATCCCTCTTTCACTCACCATTTTAAAATTAGGGTTTCCTGTTAACCATTAATGCACCTAGACTCTACAGGATTAATCAACTAACTTTAATCAAGTTATCTAGCGCATTAACTAATTAGAACCAAATTCTAATTAACTAATAAATTATTAATGATTTTTAACAGTAAAAAATATAATCTATTAGTGAATAATCTAAGCCTTTATAAACTATTTACTAAGGTCAGATTATTATGTTAGTGTTTACCAAGTTTTAACTATTAAAATCCTAACACTTTATTCGGACAATTTATTATTAGGTTATCAATCAAATTAATCCTAATAAATGACCCTATCAATCTAATTTATCAAACACTTTAATAACTAGGTTAATATTAATGAGAATTACCAAGTTTTCTAACTATTAAAAAACTAATCTCATTATTATAGTCATTTATGTATATGTCTATTTTAATCACATTAAAAAAATACATAAAAGAATCAGGCTATGATGCATATATGACATATCAAATATATTTGTGTAGGCACATCTAATCTAAATGACATACGTATGTATACCAATGCTTTTATCATCATATAATATAAAGTATACATGAATTGACTGAGTACTGTGGATTATTTAACCTAAAAAATTGCAATCTAAAATTACAAAAAATTTCCCAAGGCATTCCATGGTCTTCTAGTAACTTCAGATATCTTCTAGTAACTTCAGATATCTTCTAGTAACTTCACATATCTTCCAGTCTCTTCAGCTCACTCTGATTCATCTCATGAATCCGAAACGGAAAATCTGCACGGAACACACTAGGCAAAACTTGCCAACGGAACCGTGCAAGATGTGGATAGTACCATATAAACAGTGCGCATGAACAGTACCCGCTGTGAATAGTACCATCTTGAACAGTGTCCGGTGAACAGTACCTCTTGTGAACAGTACAACATTTCCAGTTCTTCGTTTACAGGTTACAATTATATATATTTATAATACAATAACAGTAAAAATAAATAAAATAAAAATTATACAATCCATAAACCCTAAATCCACAGTACCTTAAAAATTTACGATCAACCATGTTTAAATTAAACAATTTAATTATAAACATTCATACAATCATAAAGATGGTGCCTACACATTCATACATACAGGAGCATCGAAAACAATTTCATGTTCCGAAAAATAAATTGGCTCTGATATCAATTGTTGGAACCCCGTTCACCGGTCACGTAGCGGAAGTAAGGTTTTAAAATTTTTATACATATCATAATCTGTATCTGAGACTAGGCCTGGCAATTTGGGTCATGACACAAACCCAACGATTTTGGGTTGGGTTGGGTTGGGTGGAGCTAAATGGGTTCGGGTTGGTAAACGGGTTGACCCAATTAACTCGTTTAATAAACGGGTTGGGTTGGATTGGGTTGGGTTGGGTTGGGTTTCATAAACGGTTGGCGGGTTGACACGATTAGTTTGGGAAAAATGTGTAACTTAAAATTAATTTGGGGAATACTTGCAACAACAATTATGGTTCAATGATAAATAACTAATTTTTAAATTGTTTTAACTTTCATCTTGCAATTGTCAATAGTTTACGGAATGCAAAGTTTGAAGACATCAACAGTTGAATTATCGGTCTTTATTTATCGTTTTTATTAGTTTTAATTGTTTGGTATTTTTATATATTTTTTATCATTTGTGGATTGTATAAACTTTATAGTCTTTTTGTGGCTCGTTTAAATTGAGGTGTGGTTTAGTTGGTTATTATGTTGATTTTTAAGGATATTTTTAGTTTAGATTTATATTATATTTTTAATAATTATTAATATAGAAAAAATCAAACATATTATAAACGGGTTAAACGGGTCGGGTTGGGTTATACATTTATTAAATGGGTTGGGTTGGGTTTGAAAAGTTCAACCCGTTTAATAAACGGGTTGACCCGACAGGACCCATTTAATAAATGGGTCGTGTCGGGTTTGGTCCAAACTGACCCATGAACTCGTTTTGCCAGGCCTATCTGAGACTAGTGAACTTGGGATCGTAATTATTTTTCGGAACTAATACATACAATATGTAAACACGGGAAATTGAAATAGATATAATCAGAAGAAGAAAATCTTACCAACGTTTGGAGGCTCCTTCACTTTACAATGTGCTCCTGTCTGAACCATTCGATCTTCCTTGCTATCTCCCGATACTGATAATTGCGTGTGGGCGCGTCACGGTCTCAGAAACTTGAATGGAGGATGTAGAGAGAATTAAAGAAACTCTTTCTTCTATGTGTTTCAAAAACACACAAAACGTGAAACAAGATATATATTGTTCACTACACACGAAGCACAAGATACATGTATATGTTTTTTTTCTTTTGCCTTTTTTTTCATCTTGTTTCAAGCACAACAAAAAAAACATCTCTTCTCTTTTATATATATATATATATATATATGTGTGTGTATATATATATATATCCTTATTTGTATCCTATACAAACATTTATATATGTGCACACACCAATTTACATCCAAAGAAATCTCTTGTGTTATTAATTGATATTTATCTTTTAATTATCCTTTTCAAATATATCTAATATATTAAAAGTGATAATAAGTATTTTAAATTTAAACTTAAATTCAAATACTTAGATAAATGATTTAGTAAAAATAAAATAATCTTATTGTTTTATCTCCACCTAAATCCATATATCAACTAACACCTTCCAATTAATAAGTTAATTAATAATTAATAATTAATAATTATCAATATAATTAAATAATCTAATTATTTAATTAATTTAACTATTAACATTCATTACTTGAATAATCTCACTAATCAATTAATTCCCGAATAAACACGTGTCACTTTCTTAACACAACTAATTGGACAATCCAATTAGTTAACCGTGACCTTATTACCTAAATCGATCGGGCTATCAAAGGGACCTAATGGACCCACAGTATTTTGAGCTCCAATAATCCTCAGAATCATTAACTAAACTCTTTAACTAATATTCCTTGATTATTAACTTCGGTGTTATTCCACTAAAAACCCGAAACTGTACTCTCTCAACTGCAGACGCTTTTACACAGACAGATACAACTCGGTCTCCATCGATATATCTATTACATATGGTGTGATCCTCCATAGTAGTTCATAATTAGAGCTGGGTCATAATGTCTGTTATACCCCTCTAATTACATATATCCTTTAAGTACCATTAATTCTCTAATGGGCAATAAATCATATATCTTCACGGAATTAGGAGAGCGCTCATATTGTCCAACCCCGGAATCAACCCTTAAGGGAACTACCATCTACTTCTCACAAGAAGGAGTGGATTCCACTATTATGTACAAACATTCCCAACCACAAGCCAAATCGCAATCCCAACATACGAAGCACATTGATCAGGAAATGCATTTGACCTCACCCATGGTATATCAAAGACCACGATTTAACCTGAAGGAATCGATAAGACACTCAGGATTAAGATCACCCATATATAGCCATCATTGGTTGATATATATGAATCTCATCGGTAAACGGATCTTGGTGAGAGATTCATATAGATCATGGCCCAATCTTATATGATCACATCGTATAAGGTGCCTCCATTCTCATATCTCATATGAATGATTCAGGATAGAATCACCGTACATTACGGAATGGACCGCAGTTATAGATTAACCACAGATAAAGTACCCAGCTTTATTTACTATTTATGGACTCTTTAGATTGCACGTCACTTACTGTATCCATCCGTATATAACACTCATATACACAGTTCGAGATTACATCCGGCAATCTTGGATGTTAAATATATGTACAAGTTATAAAATAAACAACACAACAAGAATGAATTGAACTTTTCCTTTTATTTATTTCATAAATCCATTTACAAATTACATCTTTAGGGCATAAACCCCAACAATACTCACCTCCACGATCCGATCGTAGTGACTTTATAGTCTTACCTAATTGATTCTCAACTTTAGTTCGGAATTCTTTGAACATTTCAAATGTTCCGACTTCCGTTGCATTAGGTAGACGTATCTGTATCTTTAGTAGTCATATATAAAGGTGACATAATACTCATAACCACCCTTGCTTTAACATTCATCGGTCTGCGGACGTCTGTATGTATAAGCTCTAGCAGTTCCTTAGCTCTAAGCCCTTTTCCAGTAAAAAGTCTCTTAGTCATCTTACCTTCCAGACAAGATTCGCAGACAGGTAAGGTGTCAACCTTTAACTCACTTAAATGTCCGATTTTTACTAGTTTGTCTATTCGGTCAAGGTTGATATGACCAAGTCTTAGATGCCAGAGATACGTGTCATTATCTGGAGAAATCTTATGTCATTTAGTTTTTGATTTTTCAACTTTAAACATTTCGGTTTTGAGCAGTGTAGTATGTATTAACGGTCTTATCACATACAAATTATTTTCATTAATTCCTAAATAAATATTCAGACCATTCTTTCCAATAATAACAGACTTATATTAAAAGAAACAGAATATTTTGGTTCTAACAACTTAGAAACGGAAATCAAATTCCGTATAAATCCAGGAATATAAAATACATTGTCCAACAATATATAATTATTACAAAAACGTAATCTAATTACGCCCACTGCTCGTGCCGATACGACATCCCCTGACCCCACACGCAATGAGAAGCCTTGTCCAAGAATCAGTCCATTGTAAAAAAGAACAAACATGGTTAGTGGCCCTCGAATCAACTATCCAGAGTGAAGAATCATCTTCCATTAAACATGACTCAAGAACAAGTAAATCATATTTACTTTTCTTGGACTTCTTCTTGCTTTGGGTTTTCTTGGGTTTGGGCTTACCCTTCACTTTCCCAGTAGACCTCTTCATCTTCTTATTATTGGAGGAAGATGGTTCGACAACATTTGCCTCACCGGTTTTTCCCTTGTAGTCCTTAGTCAAGGACTCAAAGGTAGTGAGCTCATTGAGCAACTGTGTGAGACCGAACCTTAATTTGTTCATCTCGTAGTTACTCGTAAACTGATCGAAACTCTTCGAAAGAGTTATCAGTATGATGCTCACTTGATTGGGTTCATTAATGGCCCCACCATTGACTTATGTCATGCTGAAGTAGAACATCTTGCTCAGGACATGTTCCCGAACTGAAGTACCTTCCTCATGCGAGAAAGTATATCGGAACAAACAGCTTTGTGTCGCTTTTGCTCGGACGGCTGCCCAAACATAGCTTGCAATGACTCCATGATTTCGAATGCTGAAGTCATTGCTTCATGCTTTGTGACAAGCACGTCTGTCATAGAAACCAACAGATATGTTCGGGTCTTCTCATCAGATGAGACTCATCGCTCGTATGCCTCACGAATATTTCATGTGGCATTGGCAGCAAACACTGGAGGACATTACTCCATAAGCACAAACTTGAGGTCTTTGGTGACCAATATTGCATTAATGTTAAGTTTCCACTTAGTGTAGTTATCACAAGCTAATTTGTCGTTTGCGAGAATTTGAAGTAATGCAGAAGACATTATTGCTGAAATAAATAAAACATTCATTCAGTCATTTATTTAAAACAAGTGCGAGTGTTTTGGTATAAATTTAAACATGATGCATGAACATGTTTAACGAATTAGAACTACCCTAAAACTAGTTGCTATACCACGACAATCCAACATACCACAAAGAAGTGCTGCCTTAGGGTCGGTCAAGTCTTTGCACGTTGGACCGAGACATTCTCAATCAAATGATAATCTAGAATAACTCTTATTCCATATCACTCAACCAACGTTCATTCATTTTGGTTTTTAATTAATAAACTTAATCAAAACCTTCGTGAGTGTAACCCACTGTTTCAGATTTCACAAGCTTAACTAGAGAATTGTTGCCTTAGGGTCGGTCAATCTTGAAATACACTCAGAAATCCTATCCGTTAGGAAGTCAACATCGGTATTGACCTTTGTGGAAACCCTCCATAAGGAGGACGAAAGTAAAGCCGTCACGAGGCCCCACTCGGATCTCACAGTGTTGAACTAATGATGGAGATCGTGGGATATATGTCATATATCCCTCTCCCACTCACTATTTTAAAATTAGGGTTTTCTGTTAACCGTTAGTGCACCTAGACTCTACAGGATTAATCAACTAACTTTAATCAAGTTATCTAGCGCATTAACTAATTAGAACCAAATTCTAATTAACTAATAAATTATTAATGATTTTTAACAGTAAAAAATATAATCTATTAGTGAATAATCTAAGCCTTTGTAAACTATTTACTAAGGTCAGATTATTATGTTAGTGTTTACCAAGTTTTAACTATTAAAACCCTAACACTTTATTCGGACAATTTATTATTAGGTTATTAATCAAATTAATCCTAATAAATGACCCTATTAATCTAATTTATTAAACACTTTAATAACTAGGTTAATATTAATGAGAATTACCAAGTTTTCTAATTATTAAAAAACTAATCTCATTATCCATAGTCATTTATGTATATTGTCCATTTTAATCACATTAAAAAAATACTTAAAAAAATCAGGCTATGATGCATGTATGACATATCAAATATATTTGTGTAGGCACATTTAATCTAAATGACATACATATGCATGACAATGCTTTTATCATCATATAATATAAAGCATACATGAATTGACCGAGTACTGTGGATTATTTAACCTAAAAAATTGGAATCTAAAATTACAAAAAATTCCCCAAGGCATTCCTTGGTCTTCTAGTAACTTCAGATATCTTCTAGTCTCTTTAGGTCACTCCAATTCACCTCATGAATCCGAAACGGAAACTGCACGGAACGCACAAGGCAACACTTGTCAACGGAACCGTGTGTGAACTATACGGCGTGAACTGTGCCTGTGAACAGTACCACATGAACAGTGTTCAATGAACAGTACTGCTTGAACAGTACGGTGAACAGTGTTCGGCGTCGTGCGTTTCCAGTTCTTCATTTACAGGTTATAATTATATTTATTTACCATACAATAACAGTAAAAATAACTAAAATAAAAATTATACAACTCATAAACCATAAATCCACAGTACCATAAAATTTACAATCAACCATATTTAAATTAAACAATTTAATTATAAACATTCATATAATCATAAGAGATGGTGCCTACACATTCATACATACAGGAGCATCGAAAACAATTTCTTGTTCCGAAAAATAAATTGGCTTTGATACCAATTGTTGGAACCTCGTTCACTGGTTAAGCAACGGAACTAGGTTTTAAATTTTTTAATATAGATCATAATCTGTATATGGAACAAGTGAACTTGGGATCGTAATTATTTTCGGAACTAATACATACAATTTGTATAAAAAATAAATTGTAATCAATAAAATCAAAAGAAGAACATATCAACGTTTGGAGACTCCTTCACTTTACGTTATGCTCCTGTCTGAACCACTTGATCTTCCTCGCTATCTCCCGGGACTGGTAACTGTGTGTGGACGCGTCACGGTCTCAAGAACTTGAATGGAGAATGTTGAAGAGAGAAGAAGAAACTTTTTCTTCCAAGTGAAAACCACTAGAACAATTCTAATAAAAATAAATATTATTTTCCTTTTGTTTTAATGGTGTACACTGCACCAAAACCTTTTTTCTCTCTTTTGATATCACCAATTCACTTTTCAAAATGTGAACCTTTTTTTTTGGATATCAGGTGTTAGTTTTTTTTTTAATTATTAAACCCACGCACACACTCAAAACCAAAATCATATCAATTTGCATCAAAATCAAATTCAATAACTGATGTATGCGTTTTTATATATATATATATATATATATATATATATATATATAAAACCAACCAATTTAAATATTTTAAGATATCTCATATCTTTAAAGATATTAATCAATTTGTTTTGAAATCAAACTCTTTAAATTCAAAATTAAATATATAATTTAATAAAGATAAAATAATCAAATTATCTTATCTTTAAAATTTAAATATCAATCAACACCCTCCAACTAATGATTAATCACATAATTGAATAATCTAACTATTTAATCAACATAATCATTATCATTAATTAATTAAAAATTCTCATTATTCAATTAATTCTTGAATAAATATGTATCACTTTCGTAACACGACTAATTGGACAATCCAATTAATTAACTGTGACCCTTATTACGTAAATCGATCGGGTTAGCAAGGGGACCTAAAGGACCCACAATATTTTGAGCTCCAATAATCATCAGAATCATTAACTAAACTCTTTAATTAATATTCCTCGATTATAAACTCCGGTGTTATTCCACTAAAACCCCGAAGCTGCATTCTCTCAACTGTAGACGCTTTTACACAGACGGATACAACTCGGTGTTCATTAATATATCTATTACATATGGTGTGATCCTCCACAGTAGTTCATAATTAGAGCTGGGTCATAATGTCCTTTATACCCCTCTAATTACATATATCCTTTAAGTACCATTGGTTCTCTAATGGACAATAAATCCTATTTCCTCATGGAATTAGTTGAGCGCTCATATCGTTCATGCCTCGAATCAATCCTTAAGGGAACTACCATCTACTTCTCACAAGAAAGAGTGGATTCCACTATTGTGTACAAACCTTCCCAACCACAAGCCAAAACCGTAATCCCAACATACGGAGCATATTGATCAGGAAATGCATCCCTCACCCATGGTATATCAAAGACCACAATTTAACCCGAAGGAGTCGATAAGACACTCAGGATTAAGATCACCCACATATAGCCATCATTGGTTGATATATATATGAATCTCATCGGTAAACGGATCTTGGTGAGAGATTCATATAGATCATGGCCCAGTCCTATATGATCACATCATACAAGATGCCTCCATTCCCATATCTCATATGAATGATTCAGGATATAATCACCGTACGTTATGGAATGGACCGCAGCTATAGATTAACCACAAATAAAGTACTCAGCTTTATTTACTATCTATGGACTCTATAGATTGCACGTCTCTTAATGTATCCATCCATATATGACACTCATATACACAGTTCGAGATTACATCCGGCAATCTTGGATGTTAAATATATGCACAAGTTATAAAATAAACAACACAACAATAATGAATTGAACTTTTCCTTTTATTTATTTCATAAATCCATTTACAAATTACATCTTTAGGGCATAAACCCCAACAATCACAATTCTAGTTGTCTTCCATTGTTAATGACAATGAATTTTAAAGTTAATTGCCAATTCAAGTCAATGGTATGTCAAATCACATGCCAATTGAGTATTGAATTTCAAGTTACATGTTAGTTGATGAGAATAAGAAAGCTGCATCAAGGGCCATTGCATGTTCCAGTTGGGCCAATAATAAGGGAAAGGGCTAAGAGATTCAAAGAAGCACTCGTTGGCCTGATTCAAGACACTTTGGCTGATTCTGAATTGTTAAAGTCCAAGACAAGCTCGCATGAAGACCAAGGCTTAATTAATGTTATCAAGGCAATTGATTGGGCTGAATAAGAGAAGACTTAGGCATGTGGCATAAGCTAGGCATACGGTGAGCGGCACAGACTTGAAGGAGATTCAATTTCTTTTTAATTTTCAAAGAATAAGAGTTGATTTGTTTCCCAAAATAAGGGGTTTATTTGTTCCTAATTTAGCCTTCCAATTAGGGAGCAAGTCAATAGTTGCTTGATTTATTTTTTGGGTCTTTTTTGTTTGTAAGGCAATTATTGCCAGATTTAGTTTTCTGGTTGTAAGGCTTTAATGGCCAAATTTTCTTGTTTCCTTTTTAGGGTTGGATTGTTTCCTTTCTTTTCAATTACGAGTTTAGTTTATAAAGAAACGAATTGATGTAATTTTCGGTTGATGGGAATTGAAATAAAATAGGGAGAGTTCATCTCTTTGGTTCTGAAATCTTGACTTATCACTCACTTCTCCTTCTTGTTCTTGAGTGTGGCATCTTCAACTTCATGATACCGTTGGTTCTTATCTCCTTATAGGTAACGGGTCATGGTCCAACTTTGTTCTTGTTTACAAACTTGAAGTTTGAAAAACGATCCTTGGTTACCATATATTGGTTCTGGGTCTCACTGCTCTTGGTGAAGTTCATATCAGTTGGTATCAAAGCTTAGGCTTTTAAAATCATGTTTAATCTATCCTTGTTCTTCTTCTTCTATTTTTCAGTTTGATCCAAAAAAAAAAATTAACCAGATCCGTTACAAAAAATAAAAAGTTTAATCAAATTCGTTATAAAAAAAATGAGATCCAAAAAAAAAAGGTTAAACAATTTTATTTAAAAGGTCTTGTAGTTGAACTTATATCAACTATTTTTATTCATTTTCTTGATTTCGTGCGTTGATATTCAAAAAAAAAATCTAGTATTAGAATCTCGTCTTTGTTATTCTTGTCCTATTTTTTTTGTTACATCTTATTTCTTGAACTTCTTGTGAGTGTCCATCTAAGTCAAAAAAGAAAAAAAAAAGAATTGAAAGAGTGAACAAATAGTGGAAAAAGGCAAGAGAGTGTAAGTTCATCAAAGGGTACAAGTCAAAAGATTGAGTGAAACACGAGTGTGAGTGCCACCATCTTTGAGGGTAATCACGTGAGGGGCTATTTTGTGAGGCTTACTAGCTTTCTTTGTTTTGTAGGTTTAAAATAGGGGTGGGCATAAAAACCAAAACCGAATTGAACCAAGCCGAACTGAACCGAACCGAACCGAAAAAGGGTGTTTGGTTCAGTTCATAGCTTTTATTCGGTTCAAACCAATTAAAAATTTGAAAACCGAATTGAATTCTTTTCGGTTTCGGTTTTGTTTCGGTTTCGATTTTGGACATAACAAAACCGAACCGAACCGAATAAACCGAATTGTCTTAATTAACTATTTTTGTAAGGTTCAATTTTTTTATGGATTGTTTGTTGATGATGTTTTATTTTTGGACTACATTATATAATACATTTTTTTACTTCTATTTATAGAAGTTATGATGATTTTATATTTTGATTGAGTATGTAGACCGAATATGATTGAAATTTTAGATTTGGATTCAAAATTGGATTGTATTTTTGTTTAAATTACTTTTTACACATTATGTTTTCTTAAAAAGGTTTAAGCTTAAATGTCAAAAATGCAACTTAAAAGCCTAAAACATTAAAAAAAAACATATTAAAATACCTTTAAATCCCGATAGGCCGAAAACCGAATTGAACCGAACCGAGATAAAGGTGTTCGGTTTTCAGGTTCAAACGGTTCAAACCGATTCATATTTTTAAAAACCGAATATATATCAATTCAATATGGTTTTGATCAAAACCGAACCGAACCGAACCGAACCCTGCCCACCCTTAGTTTAAAATATGTCAAATGATAAGAGTAAAGACTTATCCGACAATGCACCAGAAATGGTAGATCTCAATTTTTTTGTATAAAGCTATACAAAAAAACATGGAGCGGATGGAGAATAAGTTTGGTGAGGTGCATGATAGGATAGACAAAGTGAAGTCTTGTTTGTAAAAAGAACAGCCTTTCAGGGCTCCTAATGTGGAATGAAGAGAAACCCCACCTAGGGATGATTATAAAGACGATTATGGGAATGACCTAGAGGAGGGTGATTGCATGTCTAATGTGGGTGTGGGCAGATTTAGGCGTGGAATATGAGGTAGAGGAGTTAGGTATGGGAATAGAGAAGATAGGTATAAGAATAGAGGAGATAGGTATGGAGAGAGGGCTGATAATAATTTGGGTAATATAAAGGTGAAGATCCCAACTTTCCAAGGTAAAACTGATCCCGAAGCTTATTTGGAGTAGAAAAAATAGAATTGGTGTTTGACTACCATGACTATTCTGAATTGAAGAAGGTGAAGTTGGCTGCCATAGAATTCACTGATTATGCTATCGTTTGGTGGGATCAATTGATTGTGAGTAAGAGACGGAATAGAGAAAGGCCTATTGAGACTTAGGAGAAGATGAAAACTGTCATGAGGAAGCGTTTCAATCCAAGTCACTATATGGGTTTGTTTTAAAAATTGCAAACTCTTACTCAGGGGTCTAAGTGTGTTGAAGACTACTACAAGAAGATGGAGATAACCATGATTCGAGCTGATGTAGAGGAGGACCAAGAGGCTACTATGGCTAGGTTTTTAAGTGGACTAAACCGAGACATAGCAAATGTGGTAGAGTTACAACATTATGTTGAAGTGAATGACATGGTGCATATGGCCATTAAAGTGGAACAACAGTTGAAGAGGAAGAGTTCCACACTGGTTGGGTAAAATTTGGGTTCTTCATCATCATGGAAATCGAATTGGAGCAAGAGGGATGACCAACATAGTTTCAAGGCCAAGGCCGAACTTTCCAAAGATTATAAGGCCAGAGGCACATTAAAACAAGGTAAATCAGATTCTCAACCTTCTAGAAATCGTGATATTAAGTGCTTTAAGAGTTTGGGAGCAGGTCATATTGCATTTCAATGCCAAAACAAGAGAGTAATGGTTTTGAAGGATGATGGTGATATCGAATCTAAGGTTGACTCTAATGATGAGTCCATGCCACTTTTAGAGGATGCAAGTGACATTGAATATCCAGTGGATGGAGAGCTTTTGGTGGCAAGAAAAGCTCTTAGTGCTCAAGCCAAGGAAGATGATGAGGTACAACGTGGCAATATTTTTCACACTCGCTAACATGTTAATGATAAGATATGTAGCATGATTATTGATGGGGGAGTTGTACTAATGTGGCTACCACTAGTTTTGTGGAGAAATTGAATTTGGCCACTTTGAAGCATCCAAAACCATATAAGCTACAATGGTTAAATGATAGTGGAGAAATCAAGGTGACTAAACAAGTGTTGGTGTTATTTTCAATTAAAAAGTACAAGGATGAAGTCCTTTGTGAAGTGGTACCAATGAATGCATACCATATCCTTTTAGGGAGACCATGACAGTTCGATAGGCATGTGACTCATTATGGGTATACAGATAGATACTCTTTTGTACTCAATAAAAAGTCAATCACTCTTGTACCTTTAACTCCAAAACAAGTGTATGAAGATCAAGTGAGGTTAAGAAAAAAAAAAGATGTAAAAAAAGAGAGTGAGAGTTCAAAAGAAAGAGAGACAAAAGAAGAGAGTCCGAAATAGCAAAAAAAAAAGAAATAAATAAAAGGTGAAAAAGAAAAAGAGGTTGATGAGAAAAAAAAAGCAAGCTTTTATGCAAGAGTGAGTGATATCAAAAAGGTTTTGTTTTCAAATCAGTCAATGATTGTACTTTTGTAAAAAGAGGTTTGCTTTAGTACTAATGGACTTAACCCTTCCTTGCCTTGTGTTGTTGTTTCTCCATTGCAGGACTTTGATGAAGTGTTTCCCAAAAGGATGCCTATTGGTTTACCACCAATAAGGGGGATTGAGCACCAATTTGACTTTGTACCAGGAGCATCCAATTGGCTTTGTACCCGGAGCACCCATCCAAAATAGACCAGCATACAGAAGTAATCCCGAGGAGACAAAGGAACTTCAAAGGCAAGTTAGTGAGCTCATAGAAAAGGGGTATGTGCATGAGAGCATGAGTCCTTGTGTGGTTCCAGTGTTGCTTGTGCCGAAGAAGGATGGAACATGAAGGATGTGTGTTGATTGTCGTGCCATCAACAATATCACTGTAAAGTATCGACATCTTATTCCTAGATTAGATGATATGCTTGATGAATTGCAGGGTTCTATTGTTTTTACTAAAATTGATTTTAAAAGTGGATATCATCAAATTAGGATGAAAGAATGTGAATAGTGGAAAACTGCTTTCAAAAAAAAATATGGTTTATATGAGTGGTTAGTTATGCCTTTTGGATTAACTAATGCACCAAGTACTTTTATGAGATTAATGAACCATGTTTTACGTGCTTTATTGGAAAATTTGTGGTTGTTTATTTTGATGACATTTTGATTCATAGCAAAAACTTGGATGAGCATGTTGAACATTTAAAACTTGTTTTAGGTGTTTTAAGAATAGAAAAGTTGTTTGTTAATCTCAAAAAGTGTACCTTTTGTACCGATAAGCTTGTATTTCTGGGTTTTGTTGTTAGTGCTAAGGGAATTGGGGTTAATGAAGAAAAGGTTAAGGCAATTAAGGAGTGGTTGAAACCTATAAATGTGGGACAAGTGAGAAGTTTTCATGGGTTGGATAGCTTTTATAGGAGGTTTGTAACAGATTTTAGTAGTATAAATGCACCTTTAACTGAAGTTATCAAAAAGAACGTGGGTTTTAAATGGGGTAATCAATACGAAAAAGCATTTAACTTGATTACGGAAAAATTAACAAATGCACATTTGCCTGACTTTGCTAAAGCTTTTGAGATTGAGTGTGATGCTTCATGAATAGGTATTGGAGTTGTTCTAATGCAAGAAGGTCGTCCCATTGCATATTTTAGTGAGAAGATAAGTGGAGCAACCTTGAATTATCCTACCTATGATAAGGAGATGTACGCTTTGATTAGGGCATTGGAAAGTTGGCAACACTACCTTTGGCCGAAAGAATTTGTGATTCACACGGATCATGAGTCCTTAAAGCATATAAATGGGCAGCACAAGCTAAATAAATGACATGCCAAGTAGGTGGAGTTCATTGAAACATTTCCATATGTGATCAAGTATAAAAAGGGTAAGGAAAATGTGGTCGATGATTCTCTGTCTAGAAGGTACGTTCTACTTTCTACTTTTGATGCTAGATTGTTTGGTTTTGACTACATTATAGAATTATATGAAGAAGATTCTGATTTTGGCAATGTATTCAATGCATTTGAAAAGGTTGCATTTGGAAAATTTTATAGGCATGATAGGTTTTTGTTTAGAGAAACTAAATTATGCATACCTAAGAGTTCTTTGTGCGAATTGCTTGTTAGAGAAGCTCATGGGGGAAATTTGATGGGGCATTTTGGTGTAGCCAAGACACTAGATGTTTTGCATGAACATTTTTTTTGGCCTCATATGAAACGTGATGTAGAAAGAATCTGTGAGAAATGCATTACATGTAGACAATCTAAGTCTAGGATTAAGCTTCATGGATTGTATACTCCTTTGCCTATACCTAGTGGACCTTGGATTGATATTTCTATGGATTTTATGTCGGGTTTGCCTAGGTCAAAAGGGGGTAGGGACTCTATATATGTGGTTGTTGATAGGTTTTCTAAAATGGCACATTTCATTCCTTGTCATAAAATCGATGATGCATCATATATTGCTGATTTGTTTTTCAAAGAAATTGTGAGATTGCATGGCATGCCTAAGACCATTGTTTCAGATAGAGATGCTAAGTTCTTAAGCTACTTTTAGAAGAATTTGTGGGGTAAGTTAGGAACTAAACTTTTATTTTCTACTACTTGCCATCCACAAACTGATGGTCAAACTGAAATAGTTAATAGGACTTTATCTACCTTGTTGCGTGCTATAATACAAAAGAACTTGAAAACATGGGAGGATTGTCTGCCGCATGTAGAGTTTGCTTATAATAGGAGTGTGCATTTTACAACTCATTTTTCGCCTTTTGAAATTGTGTATGGTTTTAACCAATTGACTCCTTTGGATTTAATTCCTTTACCATTGAATGAGCATGTTAACTTGGATATGAAGAAAAAGGTAGATTTTGTTAAGCAAATCCATGAAAAGACTCGGCAAAACATAGAGAGAAGAACTGAACAATATGCTAACCAAGCAAATAAAAGGCGTAAGAATGTTGTGTTCCAGTCCAGCGGTGTTCTAAACTACTTCCAAGGGGAGATGGCCTATTTCAAGTGATTGAAAGGATCAATGACAACGCATACAAGTTAGATTTTCCAGATGGGTATAATGTTAGTGCAAGCTTCAATGTTTCTGATTTGTCTCCTTTTGATGTAGGTGACGATTTGAGGACAAATCCTTTTTAAGAGGGAGGGAATGATGAGAATAATGAAGCTGCATCAAGGGATCCATTGCATGTTCCTGTTGGGCCAATAACAAGGGCAAGGGCAAGAGCTAAGAGATTCAAAGAAGCACTCAATGGCCTGATTCAAGACACTTTGGCTGATTCTGAATTGTTAAAGTCCAAGACAAGCCCACATGAAGACAAGGCTTAATTAATGTCATCAAGGTAATTGATTGGGCCGAATAAAAGAAGACTTGGGCGTGTGGTGAGTGGCAAAGGGTTGGAGGAGATTCAATTTCGGCTGATCTATTTCCTTTTTAATTTCCAAAGAATAAGAGTTGATTTGTTTCCAAAAATAAGGGGTTGATTTGTTCCTGATTTATACTTCCAATTAGGGAGCAATTCAATAGTTGCCTGATTTAGTTTTTGGGTCTTTTTCGTTTGTAAGGCAATTGTTGCCCGATTTAGTTTTCTGGTTGTAAGGCCTTAATGGCCGAGTTTTCTTGTTTCCTTTTTAGGGTTGGCTTGTAGCCTTTCTTTTTTATTAGGGTTTTAGTTTATAAAGAAACGAATTGGTGTAATTTTCGGCAGATGGGAATTGAATTAAAAATAGCAAGAGTTCATCTCTATGGTTCTGAAATCTTGACTTATCACTCACTTCTCCTTCTTGTTCTTGAGTGTGGCGTCTCCAACTTCTTGATACCGTTGGTTTTTATCTCCTTATAGATAACGGGTCACGGTTCGACTTTATTCTTGTTTACAAACTTGAAGTTAGAAAAATGATTCTTCATTACCATATATTTGTTCCGGGTCTCACTGCTCTTGGTTATGTCAAATTACATGCCAGATGAGTTGTGAATTTCAAGTTACATGTTAGTGGTATTCCAAATTACATGTTGAGTTTCAAGTTACATGTTTGTGTTCTAAGTTACATGCCAGTAAACAGATGTATTTCAAGTTACATGCCATTTATATTTGAAATTAATTAAACATGTCAGTTGTATTTGAATTTTAAGTTACATGCTAGTTGAGTTTTAAGTTACATGTTTGTTGCATTCCAAGTTACATTTCAGTTGTATTCGAACTTACATATCAGTTTCGTTCTAAGTTACATGTCAGGTTCAGTTACATGTTCTTCGTGTTCTAAGTTACATGACAGTTAACAGTTTTGTTTAAAGTTACATGCCATTTGTATTTGAATTTAATTAAACATGCCAGTTAACAATTGTATTTGAAATTACATGTCATTTGTATTTGAAATTAATTAAAAAAAATATCAATTGAGGAAACGAAATTAAAAAAAAAACAGATTAAAGACACAAGTTATAAGAAAAAGAAATGAACAAAAGAATAATTATTTGTAAATGAATCTCTTATTGCACTTGTCAGCAGTTACAATTATAAATAAAACCACAAAATGTCATTATACCCTACGGACCTCTTTTACAACTACATTAAGTTTCCTAAAATGAACAAATATACAGTTTCAAGTCAAATGGTCATTATTCCCTACTATCAGCAGCTTTATTTCCACTTCTAGACACATTGGCCTTGAGACTGGTTTTATGCTCAAATCGCATCTGATTCTATAAGTATTCAACTAGCATTCTTACCTTATTAGGGATTGTTTTGGTTCATTGAGGGAATTATCATTCTTGGAATCCGAAATATTACTGAAGCAAGGCAAATGATAAAACTGTTAGGATTATGCTCAATAGCAAGAGTGTAATAATGTATTTGACAATCTTTTCATATTAATAAAGTGATTTCTAGTTTAACAAATCTTATAGCATTTATAGTTTAACAAATCTTATAGCATTTATAGTTTAATTATCAAAAGTAAATAACCATAAGGTCAAAAGACTATGAAAAAAGAAGAATTGTTCGTACATCTAGATTTGTATGAGGTAGACACAATTCTTTAGTTAGTCTTGAACAATATTCACAACTTAAGATAAAGGTTGGGCGCCTTTACCTTGTTAAAGTTGTAGATTCTTTTGCTAGCATTTGAGTAGGATCAAATATGTTATGATGAGTCTAAAATCATCAAAGCGTGGTGTCTTTGAGCAAAAGAATCTAATGCACTAGGTGCATTGAATAAGATCACAGTAAAATATTTTATCTAGAACCGTCAATGGATAAATGTTTTCACTTAAAGACAATCGGAGAGTCCATCTCAATCCTGAGATAAATGATGGACTTATGGTTGCAAGTGTTATCATTTGACTATCAATGAGTACGATTATATAGCATAGTCTATCATCGATAGTTTGGTGGTATTCATTTGTTAATCGATAGAGGACTTCATTTATATATATGGACATTGTGGTTCCATTTATTAAATATGAGTAGAATATCATCATATGGATATTTGGAGGTATTGAATATTAAATCTTAACATTAAGTTTTCAATAGTGTCTATTGAAATATGACTTCTGGACAAATCATAATATCCAAGTTCAAAATATGTTCATATGAGTAAACATGGTAACTAGGAGAGCTATAGGCGGTTATGAGCTCTTCGCGATTACTGGTATTCTTCACGAGGATACACTATCTCCATTAAGATTATCTAGGGTACGAATGAGGAATATTAACGTATTCTATCTTTATTTAAGAATTCAATTTTAGTTTTTTAGTGGAATGAACTAAAATTAATAAATCGAACCTAAGTGAATCATTTGTTGATTGTGATTAGGTTATGTCTATTGGAGCTTAAATTTAGATAGCCGCCAATACCGGACCAATTTATGGGTTTATCTAGAATTGTATTAAGACACGTGGACTTGTTTCTTTTAGTAATAATGGGTCTAGTTCACATGGGGACCTTTTATTGATGTCTAATGGATTTAATAAAATAGGAAAAATAATATATATGCTCATGTATGGACTTGGGCGGCAAGGCTAAATATAATAGTCTATTATATTGTTTTTATTTTATTATTTAATTTAATGAAAATTAATTAATTTGTTAATTAATTAATTATTTAATTAAAAGTTAAAATCTTTTTTCTAGTAGGAGAATGTCTCCTAGTGTCATATTATTGTTGGTAGTATGATAAATATCAAATACTATATTTGATAAGTAGATAAATAAAATGAATTTATTTATCTAGTCAAATTATGAAGTATTTGATTTCTATCAAAACTCTGATTGATAATTGGTCAAATTAGAAAGTTTTGATATAATCACAATTTAATTTATATTCAATAATTGGTTATTGAATAAACATTATTGAGTTGGATTAAAAGTCTTGGTGTGGAAAAAAAATCTTCTTTGAATGAGGATTCTTGGCCACCAAAAAAATCCTCCTAGTGAGAGGATTCTTGCCCACCAAGTAAATCCTCTTTAGAAGAGGATTTAGACACCTATATATACTCCTATGTAAATTTCGGCCAAGCCAAAAATATAATTTTAGGAGAAATTTTGGCCAATAAAGAATTTTGGGAGGGAAAATTTTAGTTTTTGCTCTATATAAAATTCGATCAACTCATTGAAATAGTGTGTAGAATTCAGCCAAGCATAGAGAAAAGAGGGAGCGTTTTTGTGTTCGATAGCGCACTAGTATCATTTACATCAAAAGGATTTTGTGTACAAAAATCGAATTGGGTTCACGCGAGTTTCAATCAAATAGATTGATAATTCACAAGTGACCAAACGTTCTTGGGTTTTCTCTATGAGGATTATTGTGACTAACAAAAGAAAAAGATTTTTTCTTTCCATCCTCAGGTATACAATTCAAAGAAAGGGAGCCTACACTCCTAGGTGATTCACGCTCGTGATTAGATTGGAAGATCTTACGGATTCAATAAAAATGTACAATACTTTTTTATATGTTAATTAATCAAGGGTTAATGTTCTTTCTTTTAAAGGAAAATTTTAAATATACCAAACCCCTTTTCCGTTTCCACCGCGTGATTTTTCCTATAAAAACAATCAAAAAGGGTTAGTGTATGATAATCAAAAATTTAAGAAAAATTTCTTATTTGCAAGGATACTTAAAATCCATGGCTACCAACATGAAGACCAAATACAAGTCTTCATACACATTTTCTAATTGTATCTGAAGAAGAGGATATAACACTTGTGAGCAAGAAAATGAAAGGATACATTTACTTCTTATAAGTATGAAATACTATATTTCATATTGTAGTATCATATACTGCAATGTATATATACATTATTACATTGAACCAGTTCAGATTCAGAAATATTCCTAGAAGTGGAAAAATGGAATAAATTCAACAAGCAAATTGTCAATTTATATTGAAATCATGAAAAGATATATAACCAAAAAAATGAGGCCCAACTATAATTAATGTCAAAGAACTTGTAGTGCCTCCATTAATAAATTACGAAAAACTTCTCTTCCGTTTATCCTTCTTACCCAATTCGTCCATACCTTTTCGCATAATCCCATAAATTCACTATAAGCTGACCATCCTAAAAACCAAAATCAAACACAATTCTAAATTAGTGAGCCGTCGAATTTTCACCATTTGCTAACAAGGTTTCTTACAATTCAATTTTACATGTATCAACATAATGACAACAAAATACTTATACAAGTCAATTGTTGGCAATCAAACAAGATAAGGTTGGCATATCAGTTAAGTTGTTGCAATCAAGTTTACAAGTAGATTGACTATCTCCACAATCGGTTTCGTAAAACCCTCTCCATATACATCTCTACAGTATACAAATATCCAATACAAGAGAAGCCATATGTATCTAAAACTAATTCAAGTATAAAACAAAGTGATTTATATCAAACCTTCATATTCTTGCGTTCTCTGTTTGCAGCACATTTTATACGTATCAAACTTACATGTCCATTTATATCAAACATTTATAGCCTTTCGAAGAATCACCACAAACATTCATACTATGTTTATACATCCAAATGTGAAACTTCACTTTATGAGTTCTACCAAGTATGCCAATTTAACACGTTATGTTCTACTTCACGTAAATGACAATACAATGAGGATTCTCAAATCTCGTGTATCACATTAAGGTTGTTGAAGAATGGAATTCTTCCTTACTCAACTTGGTCATAAAATTCATTTGTACATTTATTATGTGGATTCCTTGAGATTGAGATAGGCTGATCCCGTCTTATGATCCAAATATCCCGTATTAGCTCCTAAATCTAGAAATATAGGATTTCACCAAATGTCGTAAAGTGACCAGTGAACCTTCTTTTTTGATTTTCCCATCAGTTGATTGGATCTCTCTCAGTCAACCTGGGAAAAAGGAAAAGAAGACAAGACGGCACTGGTTGTCCTGTGTGTGGAAAGCTTGCGTCAGGAAGGGAATCATATAGCCGGTGAGGAGTGATCCCCCGGCTATACCAGGGTCTAAGAAACTCGGTGCATGACTTGAAGCATGCAGGATGTTGAAACTGCTCGTGGAGGACGGAGGTGGGGTCTCCGATCTGCTGATGCGAGAGTCAGTCAACACGCAGCATGAAGAAGCGACGCCATACCGCCTAGGAACGTATGTAGGAAGTTTGGTTTTTGGTTAAGTGGATCTTGATTTATATTTTTGTTTTCGTGAGTTGGAGCAAATAGGAGAGGCACGGAAGGCTAGAACTCCAAAAGGCGAAGGGAAGGCGGAGGTGAGGAATCACAAAAAAACTTAAAATTTTTTTTGTGGCTTGGAGGTATCGGAGGAAAAGGGGTTCCCCCTCTTCCCCGAGCCCCATCACCCCCATGGGAAGGAACGCTACCCCCCTAAATCCCCCACGGGGGGAAGGACTGGCTGGCTTAGAAGCATCTACGGAGTGGATTTCAAACCCCCAACTCTCGCTCTAGAACCAAATTTGCCTGACCGCTGACCTGACCTGGCCTGGCCTGAGATCGACACTTCCTGGAGATCGACTGGCCTGGCTTTCCTTTCCATGAAACCTTCAGGATAAGGAAAGAGAACTCAAACCCGGTGTACTTTCGGGAGGTGTTCTTTTCTCTTAGCTCAGCACAGCCCCTCCGCTACGCTCCGGTGAACATCCTTTCGTTCCACTTGTTCGTTCATTGTTAGTGATGTTATTCACTCAACTCAGGAAGTGGATTCCTCATTTTCATTCTATTTGAATTTGCTTATGAGTAACAGCAAAATTCATACAAAGCCCAAGAACACAATTAAATTTTCGATATTATAGCAATTGAAATATATAGTTTTAAACTTTCTTCCCCGGTCAAAACTCAGAAGACATCAATAAGCTAAAATCAATATAAAAACTTTACAATTTATAAGCATGCAGAAGTGCAGAACCAACCTCTTCACATTTCCCATATATAGTTTTGGTATGGGAACCCAAACAAGGAATTGCAATTTTCATCAGAGTCAAATCAAGGGTTCACAAGAGCAAAACACAAACCCAAGAGCAAAGAATTAAATTTACATGAAACTAACCAGATTTGAAAATCGATGACGACGTCAACACCTAATAGCAGCTGATTCAACGAGAGGTTCAGTAGAGTTGACGATCAAAATCGTCGGATTCAACGACCTACAATAGTGCATTCGGCGAGAGGAAATGTGAAGGCAAGAGGTGCAACGACAGGGTGAGGTGCAGCAACATCGAAAGGTCCAACAGATTCAATGACAACAGCGACAACGACAAGAGTTTCGACGAACTAAACGCTTGTTTTCTTTTTTTCACTTCCTTTCTCTTCTTTTTTTTTTTACAATTTAACATAACCCTAAAAAAAAACCGATGAACCCCATTTTTTTTTCCAAAATTCAAATTTAATGGGCATTTTTATCCAAAAGTGGTCAAAAATGATAAAAACAATCAAAAATAAATTTTTAACAATAAACAAATATATTTTTTTCTCTTTATAAATTTACCCCTATCATATATAATAATATCAATTATAATTTATATATAATATTATAATATATATAATAATTATATTATTATTTATATATATATACATATATTATTGCATAAATACTTTTGAGTTCGAACAAAAAGTAAATTATTTTAAAATATATAAATGGAACACTTTGATCATTTGAACCTCTTGTCTCGTCCTATCAAAACCATACCAAACATATAACAATATAGTTAATAGTTCTGTCTCAGACATTTCAAACATAATACGGTACAATTGTCTCATCCCGTCTTCGTACCAAACAGTCTATCGGATAAAACTGAGACTAAAGCTGAAACAGAGAAATCTCAACATTGAATATAATCGAGGGCCTAAAATATAGTCGAATTCTTCTTTCTCCTAATTTCTCTCCCAAGATCACCTGCAATGCACTCCCATTTTAGTAACTAATAAAACATCCACTTGATTAAGGTTTTAAACACTGATGTATTCTACCCCAGCAACTTCAATCAATCTCTCTCTCTCTATTCAAATGCATGCATACATTTGTACAATGATTGAAAATTTTGCATGTAATTCATAATCAGCATTGTCCCATCCTATGGCACATTCAAGGCGGCACAATTATAGCCCAATTTGTGCGGCCTCTAACTGATTCTAACGTTGATTTCATACCTAATATTGGGTTGAAAACCTAAGAACTACATTAAAAGAAAAGAAAAGAAAAAACTTAAAAAGATAGACAATTATCATGCAGAAAGGAAATTTTAATGTTTCTATTCTGCCTGAATAAGCAATCAGAATTGATTTCCAGTAACACTGAATATACAAGAACGTTTCATCTGTAATACAAATGATTTTCAGTTACGAGGATGTTACATCACTGTACAACCGGGTGAATAGCCGCAAACAAACTTCGAAAGCAGCACCCTGCAATCACATTAGAGACAATACATAATGAGAGTTGGTTTTTCGATGAGAGAAAATGTCAACATATTAAAGTATATGTCGATTGGCACGACAAATTCAAGTAACTTGAAACGATTTTGATTTTGTCCTAATCTATTTTGTAATGCAATACTCGTTAACAGAAAAAACCATCCAAGAAAGAATCATTGATCAACTAACAACCTACTGCAAAGTGTATCCTATATCTCTGAAACTGCTCTTCTTTCTTATGGAAATAAAGTATAAATATGGACGTAATTGAATTCTTAAACAAGAAATTAGCAAAGAAGTTTAATACCTCGTTGGTTTTGCCTAGAAGGGATCATTTTGATGCCAGTTAAAATTGCAGGGTGAAATAACTACTGTGTAACATAATCTATTCTTTAACGGCATTGTTGCTACAACGTACTCAACAATGCGAGAAATTCTGCTGGTTCCTTGTCTTCTTTAACAATCTGTTCACAAGAAAAAATAAACATGCAAATTTAGAACACTCATGAAAAACTGCAAAGACACTAGTGGCTTAATTGAAGGGAACAAAATAGGTGGTCACTCAATGATATTGAAATCCATATAAACTCATCAAATACACATTTTTGTTCATTCGACTTAGGGTGGTAACAAGAAACTGATAATTTACTGATAACTGATAAGCAACAACTGCCTGGGGGAAAACTAATAATAATAATCAAAACAGTAGATACCACCAACAGTTTGCAAATACGGGATCAACAATAAATATAATAGACACTTAGACAGCCAAAGCAAGTAAAAGGGTAAGTAACATCTAACTATGTTAAATAATTACAATTCACCAAGAAAAAGTGAAAACCAAACATTCATAGATTTTGTTACGCTCCAAAAGTTTCAAAGCATTTCATTCAATTTCCCATTTGAATTTCCTTTGTATAAAAAATACAAAAAAAATATCTTTTGGTTTTTCCTGTCTAAAAACACCTTCAGAAAATAGGATTTCAAGACTTAAAAAGCATTTCATTAATCCTTGCTATACAGGCCTATAGTAGCTGATGCCCTAACAAATGTAAATATACAAACAGAAGGATAGTTTGGCTAAGTCAAGCTATTAGGGAAAATTGACAAACAACACAAAATCTAGGCATCTGTGCACCCCAATAGACATATGTGCAAGTGATACAACTAAAGTGGTAACAGCACGGTACAGTAGGTCAAGCAAAAATGTAATCATTTGGACTTTACTCATTAACAAAACTTCACATGGATCATTCCATTTCCATTAACCCAGTCTATTTATTCGTCATACTGGCTTAAATAAATTCATTCTTCAGATGCAATGCCAGGATTGCAACCCAAATTTCAAATATATGATAAGCAGGGTTTTTCAGCAGGAACTAAAAGTTTGAAACACAAAAAATGTAAAATAGTTCAAATGTAAAGTCCATACCTTGACCGGGGTGTCCTTTGGTAGACCCATTCGAGTTAGAATATCAGAACCAAATTGACTCCAGACAATATCTTCTAGATGTCCTAACTCTCTGCTGTTATCTGACTGAATCTGGCTTTTATCGTAACTGAAAGATCTTCCTACCCAAAAGTACAAAACCCTAGCTGCACTTTTACCTAGATCTGTAATAAAAGGGAAAATTGCGTATGCAGATTTAGAATCCAGATCCATCAACCCAATTTTTGCAATCCTTTCCAAAGATGGCCAGCAATACACTAAAGGTTGCCCTTGATTACTACAATGGGTTGAAACACTTTTGTTCTGACCATTAGAGACATTGGACTCCAAGCCTTCTCCCAAAGGATACTTTCTTGCGGGTCCAGCACAAGTATCAACAGAAATGGATTCCTTGAGACATGAGTCGGCACTAGCTACTCTACCTGGAGATATCTTCAAATTGCACATTTGAGTAAGACCTCCCTCTTCAATTCTAATTGCATCCTTGCTATCAAACACAATTTCTATACTATCTGGTTTATATAAAGTGTAAGTGTTGTCACTAATCCTCGCACCATCTCCATGACTGGCCAAAAGACTTGGAGAACTATTTAACCTTACATTAGCGTTCATCATTGGCAATTTCAGAGTCTTTGACAAGCTACCTCTACGCTCTGCAAGAGAAGGTGAAAGTCTTTTAAGTGGAGATGAAGCAGACTGAGAACATGGCTGGGAAGCGCTGTTTACATCAAGAGCTTCTGAATTGTTAGATGAAACTTGAGAGGAAGTTTCAGATGTAACAAGGGACAAGTTTGAAAAATTAGACAAGGTTGAAGACGCTGGAATAGAACATGATGCTGCTGAAGGAGAATCCATTGACGATTCTGAAAAATACTTTGAACTGGTACTTGAATCAGAGGAGACTGAATCTGGGGAGAGATAAGGTGGTGAAGAAGATGAAGATGACATTGACGATGGAGATGATGAGTGAACTAACATCATAGAATCTGAATAAACTCGAGATAGGAAGATCTTGGGGGCTGAGACAAACTCCTTCATGAGACTAGACGCAAACTTACGCCTTAGCATGCTCCAACTGCTTTCTCTAACAGGAAGGTGCGTTTCATGTTCATTCTCTGATGATGCAAATGGAGGTACAAAACCTCCCATAATAGCTTTACGGAAAATCTCATAATCAACATCATATGACGCCACATTCCTCTGACCAGGGCATATCTTCGTTATTTCCCCAATTTCCACTCTATTTCTAGATTTATCCATCAGAGGCAAAAATTTTGAAAATGCATCCCAAAAATAAGCTGGTTCTTCCCCTTCCTTAACAGCTACTATTGGCCCCTGTACTCTCTCATACCGTACAATCTGACAAACAGCTCCTCTTGCATCCCTTTCCATGATTGACTCGCAATTCTTACCTATCCAAATGTACATTGTAGAGGGTATGTGAACAATAAATGCACCTCTTGAATCCAGAGCTGATGGAGAAGGATCATTCAACATTTTTGGGACAAGATGCAGAGGATCATACGGGGAGTGTGGAGCAATCCTATACATCCTCAACAATGAACTAGGGCTGAGTGGGAATGCATGTACCCTCTTTTGGCACTGTAGCAATTGGCAAGCAAAACCCATGTTGGGGTCAGCAATACCCCTGGCTGCCTTCACATACTGAAATGCATCATCAAAACTCTGCCCTTCTCTCCACATACGATATGCTATAACCAATGATGTGGACCGTGACACACCTTGACAACAATGAACAAAAACCCTTCCACCGCTTTCCCTCACATCTTCAAAGTAATCAAAAACATCGTATAAAATGCTTGTAATATCCTCTGACGGACTATCCTGCAACCACAAGGTTCTGTACACAAAATCCACTTTGAAATACTCGGGACAAACAAAACCCACGCAGTTCAACACATGAGTAATCCCATTATGCTTCAATATATCCCTATCTCTTGCAACAGCATCACCCCCGAGATAAATATGTTCTGCCACTTTAGAACATTCTTTATCAAAGAAAGCAATCTTATCCCTCTTCACAAGCCCGCCATTCTTATCTGAGTTTCTCAGAATTGATGATAAATCAAGTTTCAATCTCTCACCACTCTTATTCCCACTTGGAGTTTGAGGCTGTGGCCACTCACCAATATCATCAGAACTGGCCTTTGGCCACTCATCTAAGCTCCGGCGAGCAATAGATAAAGGCTGCAAAGGCGGTAAACACGCCCGAGCCTTAGAATTATGCTGGGAACGAGGAGTTAATGGGACAGGAAATCGACGCATTTGCCCATTATTATTTCCATTATTGCTACCATTTGGATCAGCTAAATCTTTCTCTTCCGTTTCAGGATTAGTACGGGAAGAGGACCACGATGCTGATCGCCAGAACATCTTCCGGGAGCCAGGAATCTGGCAAGCAGGCCGTGGATTACAAGAGTCATCCTCTTTCTCCAACATGTCAGTTTTAGAAAGCTCAATACCCGGGAAGTTTGAGCCAAATCTGGACACCTTTTAAACCGATATTTAAAACTATACCCACATCAAGATTTCAATTACGAGCCAAACCCATAAATCCGATAAAATCCATTACTTTTCACCACAGCCACTCAAGAAACTAAACACCACAATAGTCAAAATTCCAACCCTAACTTTAACAATATCAACAGTTCAGGAACTCAACTAAAATATATGGCAAATCCATAAATGTAAGAAAAATAGTCCCAACCACTTGCTTACTTGAACAGAAGAGTGAACATGTTGAAATCACCAAAATGTGAGAAACAAAAACCCACAACAGATCAAGCACAAACTTTACACACTGCCACTGCAAGACAAAAAAAATATAATCAGCAACAAATCAAACATTTGCCCATAAAAAAAAATCACCAAATATCCCCACAACAATTCAATAAACAAAAAAAAAATCAACAGAGCATGTAATAAAACATAAGTTAGGGAAAAATAAACAAAAATAAAATACCCCACAAAGGAAAGCAATAAATAATCAACAATAACAGCAACCCCAGGTCTAAATCTTCAAATCTATGGCCAAAAATAACAGAGTTAGATAAAATAAAAGAACCCAAATGACTAAAAGTCTAAAACTCTCTAGGGTTTCACTCTTTTTTCCTTCTCCATTGTGGGACAACGTACGTAAACATAAAAACACCAACAATAAAAACAATAACATGCAGAGAAGAGAAGGGTCAGACTTGTGAATTACATAGTGAGATACATGAGAGAGGACATTCGTGAGAGGATAAAATGAAGAGAGAGACAGAGACGAGGAGGCTAATGGAGGTGGTGGTGAGTGAATGGGAGAGAAAGAGAGATGAAATGGGTGAATTAGTAATTTAGCAGTCGTCTTCAATGGTTTCTTTTTATTTGACTGAGAGACAGAGAGTGCGTGAGCGAGAGCTTTTATCTTTCTTTTTTTTTTTTTTTTTGATTAAAGATAACAAAGAGAGATAATCCGTATTATTTATTGATTAATTATTTCCATATAAAGCACAATATTTTTATTTATTTATTTTTCATATTTCAATTTTCATGTAATACAATTAATTATTGGTCATTCCGTTAAGGGAGTAGCTGGATAGACGTATAAATTTAGGGTTTAAATACTATATAATCTAAATAGATAGATATTATCAAAAAATATTAATTATCTGTTATATACTTTTATTTTTAATAATATTACGATTGAATTGGAATGCTACTTGGATCACTCCCATACTTTGACCCTTCAAATAATATTTGAATATTTGTGTAATTTAATGAGATTGATGATTAGATGATAATCAGTCAAATTATAAACAATTTTGGAAAGACAAAAATAAATATAAACCGGTCAACATTTTCTAAATTTGTTAAAGTATTAATGATTTAATTTAATAAATAATTTTTCTTTTTGGTTAAACTACTATTTCATTTCATAAATTATGGCATATTAATTAATCAATCAATATTCAAAATATCTCAACATTGTTGAGGATACATATTCACATATTGATAGTAGTATAATTAGTTTTTTTCTGTTTGGGATAGATGATAATTAATGTTTAAATATAAATATATATATTGAAAAATAAATAAGGAAATATATAAATTGAGGTAAAGAGTCAACTTCATTCATGTTTGAATAAGCCATTTGTGGTAATTGAATCAATAAATTTCTGTTTTTGGATAAATAAGATTTGAAAATAATTATAGCATCAACTAACATAACATCTTTGAATTATTCAGATTTTATTGGCATTAAATTCAAGTACAGTACAATGAAAATTATACTTGTCTATTATTATGCATTATTGTAAACTGAAGATTAATTATAATTAAATGAATTTATTTCAAAACTTATCAAATTAAATACCGAAATTTAAAATAGTCGGTTACACTAATTCATATGTAGAATATTGACCATCACTCAATTATTAACATTTTTGGGGGTTTTTTTCTGGTGTTTGTGGAATCGTGGGAGTAGAATATAGTCTTTTTTATAACAAAAATGTTGATTTTTATACCCTTTAAAAATATATATACATATTAAATTAATATATTTTTAACATTTTAATATTACCTTTGCAAGTATACCTACAAATTATTTGACATTTTTTTTTGTGAATTATATTAATCAGTTTCCTATTATTTTTTTGATTTTATCCATAAAACCTTTTCTATTTTCTCAAACTCTAATTTTTTTTCTCGAAATCGTTTGTATATTGTAGCACCGATTATAAGACAATCATGAATTCGGAAAGGCTACTCAAAAATCCACACTATTCTTATAAAGAGAAGAGAAAAAAAAAAGTCTCCTTCAATATTGCTGTTATTTTTTATTGTATTATCTTCTTTAGTATAATTGATGTATTTAAGAGTTAGATTATTTAAAAAACAAAAAACAAAAAACCAAAAAAGTATAAGTGGTGTGCAGTGACAAAAATATAATACAATAGATAAGAGTATTCACCGGTTCTGTGAATTGATACGACTCTCATAAGATAAATAGTATTTAGTGTAGCAAACATACCATAACCATGTATTTATATACCGGTCTAATGAAATTTGTCACATTTAAATTTGTATTCAAGTTCTTATTTATTGATTACCGTAAATTTTTGCATTCGACTCTGTAGTATCTAGTGATATTGAATTATGATCTTTTTATTATTGGACTAATTCTCAAACCACAAATGAACTTCTTAGAATGCTGATCAAATGTTATAAAAGAAAGTTTATTACATAAAACTATTAGAACATCTCCGATGCAGTACCAAATTAGTGTGTCAATGGTAAAATTTAACATAGAGTGCAAAAGCTTTCCTCCATTGCAATGCTAAATAATGTGTTAAATTTGACATATGTTATATTGTGTGCCAAATTATAACATCTGTTAAATTTGACACAGCAATAAATGTATATTTTTTAATTATAAAATTATCATTATATTTTATTGTTTAATATTTAGAGTTTGTTTGATTGGGCTTTTAAAAAACCTTTATTGGTAAAAGATCTTCTTGTAATAGATCTATTAGAAATAGAGTTTTTTAAAAAATATATATAATAGTTTGATTGGTAGACTTTTTTTTTTTAAATGTCGATTTGGAGAAGTACCTCCCCATGAACTTTTGGCTAGTAGAGTTTTTAAACTCTACTAGCTTCTACTCTATTAAAAATAGACATTCTTAAAAACTCAACCAAACAACTCTAAGAAATTTAAATAGACGTTTATAGACCGTTTGAACCAGTAGAAAGTTCAACCAAACGAGCACTTAAAATAATTTAAATTTAATGTACATTAATGATATTTCAATAAAAATATATTACATCCAACCATTCTTCAGCATTTCATGAATGCATTAATGGTAAATGTTTACTTTTATAATTTTGAATGATAAAATAATAAAAATAGCATGTTAAATACAACTGTACATTGGAGCAAAATACTAAATTGTTGTGTTAAATATAGCATTTTATATTTTTTTGTATCAAATTTGGTACTGACAATAAGACATGCATTGAAGATGGTCTTAGTTTAAATATTAAAAATAAATCTGTAAAAATATATATTAAAAATAAAGAGTAAGAGCAATTCGAAAACATATTCTATTTCATTAAATATTAAAAATACTTTATATATATATATATAGAAATAATAGATTAAGTAATAAATATTAATAATGATATAGAATAATTGAGCAAAAAATAATAATAATAATATAGAATAATATAAAAACAAAACAAGAAGATGAGAGAGGCGAGAGATATACATTTCTGTGTATATATGCTTTTGTATCAACTTCTAGTATTATGCAAACAATTATAATGAATGGTCTTTTATAGGCAAATAAAGATGGGGTTTTATTGCAATTTATACATATATGCATGGCATCATTATTCACAAGATGACATGTGTACAATAGGTGTACCACAATTATCAACCCATTTGGACATGTGGTGAGAAGCCACGTTTACAATACTCCCTCTTGGATTTTCACCATTTATATTTTAATTTGTTAGGAAAAACTCAGTAGGATAAAAACCTTAGCAAAATATACAATGATCTTCTGGATCAAGTTATATTGGACATGTTCAGAACTGCCTCATTAAAACTTTTCCGGTAAAATCCAGTGGGACAAAATCCGGTAAAGGAAAAATAGTACAGTATGTCTTTTGCTCCCCTTGGTTGAGTGTTCTCCCTGAACAAAACTTCAATATCAATCCTGCAATTTACAAAGCCGACGCATGCCAATTCCATATACCAGTTTCTCAAAAGTTGATGTAGGCAATGTCTTGGTAAACAAATCTGCAAGATTATCTGAAGACCGTATTTGTTTAACATCAATTTGTCAGCTCTGTTGTAGTTCATAAGTATAGAAGAATTTGGGAGAAATATATTTGGTTCTATCTCCTTTGATATATTCTCCTCTAACTTGAGCAATACAAACCGCATTATCTTCAAATATCGGTGTCGGCATTTCTGTAGATAATGAGAATCCACATGTCTTTTAAATATGATGAATAATTGACCTTAGCCAAACACATTCTCGACTTATTTCATGAAGTGTAAGGATCTCTGAATGATTAGAGGATGTAGCAATAATAGTTTGCTTTGTGGAGCATCAGGAGATTGTTGTGCCATTTTATGTAAAAACGTATCTCGTTTGTGAACGACCTTTATAGGGATCAGACAGATATCCGGCATCAGCATAACCAAGTAAACCTGAAAAATTGTTAGATTTCGAATAAAATAATCCTAAATCTTTCGTGCCACGAAGGTAACGAAAAAGATGTTTAATCTCATTCAGTGCCTTCGAGTTAGTGCTGAACTAAATCTAGCAAGCAAATTTACTGAAAATGCAATGTCTGGTCTAGTACATTTGGCCAGATATAACAAATCACCAATTGCATTAAGATATGGTACTTCAGGACCAAGTCTTTTTTCACCATCTTCAAGTGGTCGGAATGGATTTTTATTAGGATCAAGAGTTCTAACAACTATGGAAGTACTCAATGGGTGAGCATTATCCATATAGAATCGTTTCAGGATCTTTTCAACATATGCTGATTGATGGATAAGTATTCCATTTGATTTATGTTCAATCTTTAGATCGAGACAATATTTTGTCTTTCCCAGGTCTTTCATTTCAAATTCCTTTTTCAAATATTCAGCAGTTTTCAGGAGCTCTTCTGGAGTTCCAATTAAATTCATATCATCAACATAAACTGCTATGATAGCAAATTCAGATTCTAATTTCTTTATGATTACACATGGGCATATAGGATTATTAATATATCCTTCTTTAATCAAATATTCACTGAGGCGGTTATACCACGTGCGCCCAGATTGCTTTAATCTGTACAAGGACCTTTGTAATTTAATCGAGTATGAATTGCGAGGTCTCGAGTTATATGCTTCCGGCATTCTAAATCCTTAAGGGATTCTCATATAAATATCTGAGTCGAGTGAGCCATATAGATAGGCAGTTACAACGTCCATAAGACGCATTTCAAGTCTTTCCAAGACAACCAAACTTATTAGAAATCGAAACGTAATTGTATCCATTACTGGTGAGTATGTCTCATCAAAATCAATACCCGGTCTCTGTGAGAAACCTTATGCTACGAGTCGTGCCTTATATCGCACAACCTCGTTTTTCTCATTACGTTTTTTTACAAAAACCCATTTGTATCCAACAGGTTTGAAGTCTCCAGACATCTGGATTATTGATCCAAATACTTTACTTTTGGCTAATGAATTCAATTCAGTTTGAATTGCTTCTCTCCATTTAGGTCATTCAGATCTTTGCTTACAATTATCAACACTATGAGGCTCATAATCATCATTTATAATTTCAGTAGCCACTGTATATGAAAATATATCATCGATGATTGTTTCCTCACGATTCCACATTTCTCTTGTATAATTTATAGAAATTCCCTCATTTCAAATTTCTATGTTCTTGAATCTCTTCATGGATTTATTCCACTACAACGGCTTCTGTTACTTTAGTGACTTGTGTTCTTTTAGGGACATCTAACTCTTGTGGAGTTAATTTTGAGAAAGTGGATTTATTTATAATCTCAGGAACATGATCCTAGTAATTTATTTTTCTTTTCTGAGGAGTAATATCTTTTGAACCAAGTGGTCTACCACGCTTCTGGCGTGCAATAGATGATTCTTATGCTATCATTTGTTTAGATCGTTCTTCTAGAACAATCACCCGTGCTAGTACATTAACAGCTGGGATGTATGATTTTGTTACCCTAGTAGCATCAGTAAATGCATCTGGTAACTGATTTGCTATTGCTTGAAGATGGACTATCTTATAGACTTCATTCTCACATTGAGATGTGTATAGGTCAAGATGAATGACTTTCCAAGAGAGTTCACACTTCTCTTCAAGAGAAGTTTTTCCTAATGATGGGAAATTTCCCTCATCAAAATGACAATCAGCAAATCGTGCAGTAAAAATATCACCAGTTAAAGGTTTCAGATATCTAATAATTGATGGTGAATCTAGACCCACATATATTCCCAAACATCATTGGGGTCCCATTTTAGTTCTATGTGTAGGTGCAATTAGGACATATACTTCACAACCAAAAGTACGCATATGATAAATATCTGGTTGATGGCCAAATACAAGTTGTATTGGTGAATATTGATGATAAGCAGTAGGACGAAGACGAATTAATGCAGCAGCATGTAAAATAGCATGTCCTCAAACATAAATTGGTAATTGTGCTCGCAACAATAAAGTTCTTGTAATTACCTGGAGACGTTTGATAAGTGATCATGCTAATCAATTCTGAGTATGAACATGTGAAACTGAATGTTCAACATCAATCCCAATTAATCTACAATATTCATCAAATGTCTTTGAAGTAAATTCACCAGCATTATCAAAGCGTACTTATTTAATCAGATAATTGGGAAAATGTGCATGAAGCCTGATAATCTGTGCAAGTAATCTTGCAAAAGAAACATTACGTGTTGATAATAAACAAACGTGTGACCATCTGATGGATGCATCAATTAGGACCATAAAATATCAGAACGGTCCACTTGGTGGATGAATAGGCCCACACATGTCCCCTTGAATCCTTTGTAGACATGACGGGGATTCAAAACCAACCTTAGATTGGGATGGTTTTATTAATAATTTCCCTTGTGAACATGCAGTATATAAATTTTAATGGGATAAAAGAATCTTTTGGTTCTTTAATGGATGCCCATGAGAATTTTTAATGATTCTTCACATCATTGTGGATCCTGGGTGACCAAGACGGTCATGCCAGAGCATAAATATTTTTGGATCTGAGAACTTCTGGTTCACAACTGCATAAACTTCTACACTTCTTATAAGAGTGTAATATAATCCAGATGATAGAGCACGCAGGTTTTCCAGAATGACTTTGTAGCCAAAATTATGGGAAGTAATGCACAGATATTCGATATTCGATATTCTCATCACTTATGGTTTCTATGTGAAATCCATTACACCATATATCTTTGAAACTTAGTAGATTTCTTCTGGATTTACTTGAATATAAAGCATTATTGATACATATCTTAGTATTGTTTGGTAACAATATCATGGCTCTACTGGAGCCTTCTATCAGATCTGTTGGACCTGATATTGTATTAACATTTGCCTTAAGTAAAGTTAAATTTAGAAAGTATTTTTGATTCCGTAAAATCATATGTGTCGTTGCACTATCAACTAAACATATATCTCATGTACCTTACTTTTTAATATCATTCAATTTATCGTTTAGAGACATATTTGTTGTGTTTCACAAAGAAAAAATTAAATGCATATTAGATGGAGTGATCAAAAGTATATATTATATAAGGAATATTTACAGAAGCATTTCACATGATAGCAAAAATATTGCAAATAGTACTTAATTGGTATGGATATTTCCATCACCAATTGAAGTGGTCATTTTGTCATTTGGATCAACTAGAAAATCAGAAAAATTAAACTGGGTAATATCCATAAAATCCGAATCCTCTATAAAGTTGGATTCAGGATTCTTCTCATTTTCCTTTCCTTTGATCGATGCTTGATAAAGCTCAACCAAATGTTTGGGTGTGCGGTATGTGCGTGACCAATGATTATGACAGCCACATCTAAAACATAAACCGTCATCTTTTTTAGTCCCCTTTTGAATATTTTTTCCTTTATCTGGCCTGACCTTATTAACATTCTGCTTCTGGGGAATGTTTTGAATATAACCATCCGGATTAGAATAATCATATGCTATTCCTCGACCCTGACCACGGCCAAGGCCACGACCACGGCCGCGATTATGTCCCCCAACAGTATTAGCATTCACTTCTGGGAATGATGTAGAGCCGGTCTGGCGTGATTCATTATTTTTTTAATTAAAAGCTCATTATTTTTCTCTACAGCCAAGAGACATGAGATTAACTCTGAATATTTTGAGAATCGACGTTCTCGATACTGTTGCTGTAATATCATGTTTGAGGCATAAAATGTTGTAAATGTTTTTTCCAACATATCATTTTCTGTTACCTCATAACCATTCAATTTCATCTGTGTAGCAGTTTTGAATAAATCAGAGTTATATTCAGAGACTGGCCTATAGTCTTGAAAACGTAAATGTTGCCACTGATACCTGGCATTTGGTAATCTAACATCGGGTTGGTTATCAAAACGGTCTTTTAATTCTTACCATAAAACTTTCGGTTCCATGACAGTTAGGTTATGAGCTTTTAGATCTTCATGTAAATGGTGACGGATAATAACCATGGTGTAATATAAGCCTTCTGGTTTTAACAATAATTTGGTGTCAATTACCCAGGACATGTAGTTGTCCCCAGATACTTCCAGTGCAGCAAACTTCAAGCTTGCAAGTTTTGACATTTTTGTAGTTTTTGGTTATCTGAAAATCACAATCAGAGTCAGAACATCTGGTCTAATAAAAATCCGAGGAATTTAAATTTTCAGATAAATAAAGGAATATTTGTGAGTAAATAAATCTAAAAGTTTCATATTCCAGTAATTATAAATAAATCCATAAACTCTAGGTTTTGGATGGATGAGTGACCAAATTGTTTAAATAAAAATTACAAGAAAGTAAATTGCATAAAAGTATATGAAATTCGAGAAACAAAATTCAGAACTACAGGTTCTGGTATTGATAAATAAAAATCTAAAAGCTTCAGGTTCTAGTAATAATAAATCCAGAAGCTTCGGGTTCTGAAAATAAATTTATGAACTTCAGGTTCCAATGGTAATAAATTCAGAAGCTCCAGGTTCTGGAAATAAATTTAAGAACTTCAGGCTCCCATGGAAATAAATTTAGGAACTTCAGGTTCTCATGGAAATAAAATTCAGAAACTTCAGGCTCTGAAAATAAATTTAGGAACTACAAGTTCCAATATAAATAAAATTCAAAAACTTCAGGTTCGGAAAATAACAGCATCGTGCTGATAACGTGTTATAAATTAAAATGAACTAATAGATGAAGTAATAAATATTAATAATAATATTGTTGACGTCGATTTCTGGATGTATGGAGAAAGTCAACAAGATTGGATTTTAGTTGTGATTTCAAAGAGAGAGAGAAGGAGAAAGTGATAGGACGCAAGTTTTACGTGGTAAAACTCTGATGACCGGAGAAACGTCCACAGGTGGCTGAATAATAAACCGAGCCAAAATCCACTATTGAAAAGATTTACAACTCTCGATCTCTCTTTTTCTCTCTGTATTTTTCTACATTTTGTGTGTGTATTTTGTGACGAAATTATGGGTCTATTTATATGTTCATAGAACCTTAATCCTCTTTGTACAAGTAATAATAGATCTTTGTATTTTGGAAACTTGTATTGAGATCGAATGGGACTCTAGTGATGTAGTCCAGTTAGGACTTATTTCCTTATAAAAGCGTAGTCTTTTTGAAGAAATAAAATTGTTGCATGATTTAGAACCCTTTCTGTTTGGTATTCTATTCTTCTTGGAATTCCTTTTTGATATGGATATCTTCGCGTATTTTAACGACTCGACTTGTGTGAGCTACGCGCTGGGCTTTATATTCGGTTTTCTTCATGTTTGTCCCGAGTAGAACACGATATTAGCTGATCCCGAATGACATCATCTGATCCCGAGTAGAAAATGTCATCAACTAGCCCCGAGCATCTTTAACTGACCCCGAGTAGTATATGACGTCAGTTGACCCCGAGTAGGTTCTGTTCAATACTTGTTTACTCGGGCTTCTCTTCTTTGGTGATGTCTTATAGGATATTTTCTGAATGTCTATTCGGATGTCCACCTGGAAATTTTATCCTCTTTGTCAATGACGTGTACGTCTGATAAAATTTACATACGACAATACCCCTTTAAAATATTTTTGCAGAACAGGGTTTCGTTCCGGGCAAAAGTATTTTAATCAACCCTTTAAGTTTTTCGTCTCTGTAACGCCAGGGTAAATGTCTTGTCATAATGGCATGTCATGGTGACCATGTAAATTCAATTTGCCTCCTCACGCGAGATCTCAATGATTGCGACGTTTTAGAGTTCAACGGTCTTTAGCCAGTTCTTCTCTTAACACGTGTCCTCTACCGCTTCGTTTCTCGATGCCATTTATGATAAGCGACATACGCATCTCCTAGTGCGCCGCCTACGTCATCAAATCTTGTCATTGATTTTTCCCGCCTTGAGATCCTAGGGTTTCGTGCTATTACCCGTTTAAATTCTCTGCTGAGGAGTTACGTTAGTTCATTCTCAGAGACTCAAACCATAAGCTTTTGCGGCCTAGATTTCTTTACGTAGAAAGTCGTTATTCTCCGTTGAAGATTTTGCATCAGATTTCTTCATTCAAGGTTAGTTTTAATGAATCCGACTTCCCGTTATCGACTTTTTACTATAGCTCTCGAGGCGCTTGATCGTGGGGATTTTCAACTGGTATCTTACGCTCAAAGATTATTAGGGGAAATCCCTCTGGATGAACCTTCTTTTTTAGAAGTCAACATTTCTGGGATTTACCCTGACGTCCATTTTAGTTCTGTATCCAGTTCTGATTTTGATTCATCTAGTTCTGAATCTATCGTTTCTAATCACATGGTACCACTTCGATCAAGGATGGGAAAACATCAAAGTAAAAGTGAAGTTCATAAGCACAACTCGGGCAGCGTCAGGATCAGGGAGCAGATTATTAATGAGCAGGACGTTAAAGAGAGGTTCAGAAAATCTCATCTTTCTTTCTCTGTTGATCGCTTGAGTGGGTTTGACGTCGAACCGAACGTGGTCAGGGTAGAAGAGATTGGGAAGTATCGTGCCCAATTCGATTTGGATAATTCAGTTACTCTGGTTCCTACTGGTGATTGAGCTACGTGGAACCCTCCCCCGGGCATTGTGGCAATCTATAGGTCCATGCTTTGCTACGGCGTTACTCTTCCTCTATAGCCGTTCATTGCCTGGTTTTTAGCTGAAGCGGGGATCGCTCCGGCTCAATTGGGCCCTAATAACTACAAGATATTGATGTGCATGTGGCACATGTGGAACCGAATGAACTTGTCACCGCCTTCCGCAAATGAAATCAGGCACTTCTACTCGCTAAGGCAGCCTGGTAAGACAGAGACCTATTTCTTCATGTCTAATCCGCCAGATTACTGGGTCCCCGAGGGGACAAAGGTAAATCGAGGAGTTAACACCTCTGATGAAGCTAAGAAGAAGGGCTTTGTATGGGGATTTCCTTCGTCCAACAAATACTGGAAGAACAGTTGGTTTTTACCGGAGGAAATCTAGGTATTGAAGTCACTCTCTCGGCTGGGGAAACTCGGAGGGTGTTGAAAGTTCCTCGTTTTTTCTGTTCCCCCGAGGTATGGAACAAGAAAAAACTTGAATTCAGCGATACTGAGCTAACCAGACTTGCTCTGGCAGCAATTCGCACTCTGGAGAAAAGAAGCAGGACTTATCTTTTCAATGAGAAAAATATGATAGAACTCAGCTTCTTTAGCCAGATTTCAGGCTATCGTAGGCGATGTAAGTGATCTTTGTACACCCTTTATATATATATATATATATATATATATATATATATATATATATATATATTCTGACGTGATTCCCCTTTTTCTTCTAAGTGTATGACTCGGACATCGTCTGCGACCTTCAAGCTCATCAAGTGAAGTCGATTCTTCAAGCGAGCCAAAAAGAAGCTTCTCGTCAGAGCGAAAAGGGTGTTGCCCCACCTGAGTCAAATGAGGACCCTGATGAGGCTGACGAGCAGATTCTAGGAAGTATCCCCGAGGAAGTCATCTGGTCGACCGTAGGGGAGTCAAGTGGCCCTAGTGGCCATACTCAGGAGTTGCCTGTAGACGGAGGGAGGCAGAGTGATGGTCTTGGTAAGGGGCCTGGTGGATCGAGCTCCCTGGTTGTGGTCCCTACCTAGCGGACGGACGCCGGTGATGGAGGTAAAACCTCTGAGGGATAAGTAAATACAGATCCTGACTTTTTTGAATCCTTTCGGGAGGATGTTCAAGAAGATCCATCAGCAGATCTCGGCTTTCATCGCTCTCAGGTGAGAAAAGAAAGGCGGTCAATTCTCCCGCTCGCCCTCACAAGGTTCCTCGGGTGGTTTCATTCATCGATTCCAGTGATAAAGACACCGAAGCTGAGATTCCCCCGAGCGTTGATGTTGAAGCATCGGCGTGTACGGAGACTTAGGACCCGATCAGAGGCTCTTTCCCCTCCGAGGTTGAAGATGCCAAAGCTGAACCTTCAGGAGGCCCTTCTTATCTTTCCCCTCAGGATCTGTTGTGAGCGATGTCATCCGGTGAGGCTTTCATCGGGGATGACCGCTGGAGCTATTTTCGGAATGGCTCTTTGACAGAGCGTCTTCAGAATATTTTCAACGGCGCATCTTATGTAGGTTTTATTCCCAACTTTCATCGTCTTGCTTGCTTTGCTTGCTAGATTTTTTATTATGTTTCCTTGTAGATGGTGGCCGAGTTTGCTGAGCTGGTTCAGACGCAACAACATCAAGCCGATCGAATAAGGCGTCTTGAGGCTCAGCTGAAAGAAAGTGAAGATAGTCGTGCTCGAGTTGAGGCGGCTTATCAAAAGGAGGTAGGCTCTGCCCAAGTGTTTGTCGACCACTGTTTGGCGAAGCAAGTGGAGGACGAAGAAAGGGCTTCTTGGGTCAAGCCGATCGAATAAGGCGTCTTGAGGCTCAGCTGAAAGAAAGTGAATATAGTCGTGCTCGAGTTGAGGCGGCTTATCAAAAGGAGGTAGGCTCTGCCCAAGTGTTTGTCGACCACTGTTTGGCGAAGCAAGTGGAGGACGAAGAAAGGGCTTCTTGGGTAGAAGAGAAAGCTATGTCACATCAAAACTTGTTGTCTTCTGCCCATGAATCAATGCTTAAGGCCGAGCAGGAAGCGGAGCATTCCAAGTCGGCATATGAACAGAAGATTGAGGACTTAGAATGCCAAGCTTTGACAGTCGAGTCCCTATCCAAAGAGGCCAGGCTAGAACTTAAAGTCTAGGGGGTTGATCGTTTTAAAAGATCCCCCGCTTTCGATGCCCTTCTCCTTCAGGAATTTCAGCGAGGGCTAGTTTTAGCTGGCTAGTTTTTTAAGGTCAAGAATCGGGCAACTGAAAAAGCCCGAACCAACTGGGAACTGTCGATCAAGAATCACGTGGATCAGTCCCTGGAATCTCTTCAGACTCAGATGAAGAAGTGGACAACTTATTACCGTAGTCGAGGCAAAAATCCACATCCCATGCATTTGGAGGTTCCATCCGAGCACTTCCTCTTGACATTTTATGTCAGTCAGGAGTCGGTCGTGGAAGGTGTGGTGTCTGATGTCGGATCGATCCTGGGAAAAGATTACAGTAAATGGATGGATGATTCAGTCGATACGATTGCTTGGCCTTCCAATGAAAGTCTGCTCCGCGAATACGAAATGGTGTCCGACCCGAGCATCGACAAGAGTTCTAAATCCTCCTGACATATTTTGCAGAAATTCATTTTTGTAGAGATTCTTTGTAACAATTCTTAATAAAAATTATCAATGAAATTATGAGTTAACTATAATTCTGAAAACCAAGTGGTCTGATCTGATTCATTGCTCTAGGAATTTCACCAAGTCTTCTTTAACTTAATTCTATTGTTGCCGAGTATCTTATTAAACCGGCTATTGAAATTTATGTCGAGTATCTTATTAAATTGGCTATTGCAATCTTTATTAAGTATCTTATTAAACTGGCTATTTCTGATGTTCGGGTAACTTCACCAAGTATCTTATTAAACTTGTTTCGTTACCCGAATAATTTTTAGCGCCAAGTATCTTATTAAACTGGCTATTTCTAATGTTCGGGTAACTTCATCAAGTATCTTATTAAACTTGTTTCATTACCCGAATAATTTTTAACGTCAAGTATCTTATTAAACTGATTAATATTATTAACCGAGTCATCTTAAAACAGGCAAGTAGATTTGTACTTGTGTTTCATACTCGGTTGCTACCCGAACATTACATCAAGGCTCACAATGATCATATGTTTGAGTTCTTACACATTACCGAGGACATCTCCCCAGTTTTTCTATGTAAGGGTTTGCCGAATCGTTAAGCTTTTCGAACAGCTAAGCATTTCACCTGAATTTTTTTCTATAGCGTCCCGAGCCTTTCTCCAAAATCTGGTGCTTCGGGTTTGCCTTTTTGCTAAGATCAATTGACCTTGCTCGGCTGGCATGCTCCTTCAAGCTTCTCTGCCCATTCGGGAATCAATGGTCCCGAGTATTCTATTTGCATGTTCTTATTATCATGCTCGTCTTTCATATGTTCTTATTATCATATGATTTATTTTTTGGAAATCCCGAGTTTGATTTTTATTTATAACTGTAAAACTAACAAAGATTTAAGTTCCAAAGCTAATATTTGACCTAACTAAAATTGTCCTGACTAAAAAGGAAAATAAAAAATAATTTAAGGATAAATTTTTTTCAGATATTGGGCATTGCATGGTCGGGGTAAAACCCCTCCATTGGGTCGTGCAATCCAATATACTCCATGACCAGCTATTCCTTCGATTTTGTACGGGCCTTCCCGCTTATCAGCTAGGGAACCTGCAACTTTATTTTTTGTATTCAATGACACCTTCCTAAGTATCAGGTCTCCTAGTTGGAATTTCCTAACCCGAACATGAGAGTTGTAGTGGCGAGCTACTCTTTGCTGATATGCCATATTTCTTATGCTGGACTTCTCCCTTTTCTCTTCTAGCTCATATAGACTTTGTAATAGCATATCAACATTATGTTCTTCATTATATAACCTGACCCGGGGTGATGCATATGACGTTTCTATGGGGATAACAGTTTCTGTTCCAAACGCTAAAGTGAATGGAGTCTCTCCTGTTGACATTCTTGCTGTCGTCTAATACGCCCAAAATACTTCGGGAAGCTTTTCAACCCAACTTCCTTTCTTGGCATCCAACTTTGCTTTGAGTGTATGCTTGATGATTTTGTTTAATGTTTTAGCCTGCCCGTTCGTTTGAGGATGGGTATGTGTGGCATAGTAATTGGTAATTTGGTACTCCTTGCATCACTGTCTGAATTTCAGGTTATCGAACTGGGTGCCGTTATCAGTGATGATAGTGTTTGGGACTCCAAACCTGTAGAGTATATTCTTTTTCATGAAATTTATGGTATTTGCTTCTGTGATGTGCACTAATGTTTCAGCTTCTGCCCACTTCATGAAATAGTCAATGGCTACTATGGCATACTTCACTCCACCCCCCTGTCCCAACTGGCATTTGGCCGATTAAATCCAAACCCCACATGGCAAATGGCCATGGGGATGTGAGGTTTCTGAGTTGTTCAGAGGGTTGTCGGATATCATTAGCAATCCTTTGGCAAGTATTGTAACTCTCCGAACATCGCTGTGCATCTGAGAATAAAGTAGGCCAATAATAACCTTGTCTGAGTACCTTGTGTGCTAAACTTTTACCCCCAGTATGGTTTCCGCAAACTCCCTCGTGGATTTCCTGTAATATCTGACATGCATCTTCCTCTTACACACATCTTTGAAGTGTTCGGGAAAACCCCCTTCTGTATAGTTCTCCTCCGACCAATGTGTACCTTGCTGATCGATACCTGATACGTTTTGCTTGTAGAGGATCTTCCGGGAGCACGCCTTCTTCCAAAAACCTTCTCAGCTGGGTCATCCAACCGTCTGACGGTGTTTAGATTTTTGAAATTTCATAGTTTTTTGGCTCAGTAGTGCTCGGTTTAAGAAGATGTGCAACCAGAATAGTTTTTGGCCTGATTGTGGTTATTGATGATGCTAGTTTGGACAAAGCATTTTCCTTTTCATTCTCCTCTCTGGGGATCTGGGCAATCCTATATTCTTTGAATTTCTAGAGGAGCTGTCTTGCAATGTCATGATAGGCTATCATGCCTTCATTTCTAGCTTGGTATTCGTCCAGGACTTGGTTGACAACTACCTGTGAATCGCTAAATATCTCGACTTCATCGGTCCCGAGAGCTATGCAAACTCTGAGTCCAGCTAGTAACGTCTCGTACTCGGCTTGATTATTGGTTTCTTTGAAGTCAAACCTCGTGGCACATTCGACATCATCTCTTTCTGGAATCCATACTACGATCCCTATCCCACTGCCGTGAGTGTTTGAAAAGCCATCAATATACAATTTCCATGGGAAATTTTTTCCCAACATCTTTTTTGCTTCCAGGTTTGGCTCTGTGAACTCTGCTATAAAAATTTTCACTGCTTGCCCTTTGAGGGATGTCCTGGAGACATAGTGGATATTGAATTCACTTAGCTCGATTGCCCATTTGGTTAGTCTTCCAGAAATCTCTGGCTTCTGTAAAATTTGTTTCAATGGGCAGTCGGTGAGAACCTGAATTGTATGAGCCTGAAAGTATGGCCTAAGCTTTCTTGCCTCTGAAATCAATGCTAGGGCCATTTTTTCTGCCTGTAGTTACCAAGTCTCGGAGAATAAAAGCGCATTGCTGGTATAATACACTGGCTTCTGTACTCCATCTTCTGTTCTGACTAGGACTGAGCTTGCTGCTAGTTCTGTAATTGATAAGTATAAATGGAGTATCTCTCCCATTTGTGGTTTCGAAAGAATGGGAGCCTGCCCTAAGTACTCCTTGATTTTTAAGAATGTATGCTCGCACTTTTCGTTCCATTCGAGTCATTTTCCTTTTTTAATTACTTTGAAAAAGGGTGGGCATCTATCGGTGGCCTTTGAGATGAATATACTCAATGAAGCTAAGCATCCTGTTAGACGTTGTACTTCTTTTAGTGTCCTTGGTGAAGTCATTTTCTACAGGGCTTGAATTTTTTCAGGATTGACTTCGATTCCCCTTTGGTGAACTTGGAAACCCAGGAACCTTCCTAAAGGATCTCCGAATAAACACTTGTTCGGATTCAGCTTCATTTGGTATCTCCTCAAAACATCAAATGTCTCTCGCAGGTTTGAGGTATGCTTGTCTGCCGAGGTGCTCTTAGTCAGCATGTTATCAATGTATACTTCCATGTTTCTTCCTATTTGTCGTGCGAAGATTCTGTTGATCAGCCTTTGATATGTTGTCTCTGCATTTTTTAATCCGAAGAGCATCACTGTGTAACAATACAAGCCCTGATCGGTTCTGAACGCTGTTTTTTCTTCGCCAGCCTTGTTCATCCGGATTTGGTTATATCCCGAGTAGGCATCCATGAAACTGAGCAATTCATGGCCTGATGTAGCATCCACCAGTTGGTCTATCATTGGGAGTGAAAAACTGTCTTTTGGGCATGCTTTATTCAAATCTGTGAAATCTACGCACATTCTCCATTGTCCATTTTTCTTTTGGACGAGGACTACATTAGCTACCCATTGAGGGAAATTGATCTCTCTAATTGACCCTACAACGAGTAGTTTTTTCACTTCCTGTTTGATTGCCTGACTTCTCTCGAGATTGAATGACCTTCTCTTTTGTATCACTGGTTTTGCATTCGGGTCTACCGCGAGATGATGAGATATTATTCTGGCGTCTATCCCGACCATGTCTTCATGACTCCAAGCGAACACATCCTTGTATTCTTTAAGTAGATCAGTGAGGTTTTGTTTGACTTTTCCTTCCAAATTGGCCCCGATCTTGACCTTCTTATCTGGTTCATCTTCTTTCAAGATAATTTTTTCGACCGGTTCATTTTTGGACTCATTCGGGATCAAATTTGAATGACAGTGACTCTTTGTTCTGACTCGGCTGCGTTATAGTGCATACCTGTTCACCATCATTTTTGTCTTTGTATACTGACAGGTTAGCTCTTCGGGCCATCTCTTGAGATCCCTTGACTACACCGACCCCCTGTTCGGTCGGGAACTTGATCATCAATACATAAGTGGTTGTTACGGCCTTAGTTTTATTTAAGAATGGTCGACCCAACAACGCATTATAGGGCCAATTGTCTAAGTATACTATCACGAAGTCAAGCAATATAGTTCTCTGACAAGGTGCCACTCTAATCTTTGTGGGTAGCTTTACCGTCCCGAGTGACCTGACCTCAATTCCTTCGAATCCTCTAAGTGGAGTATGGAAAGGTTGTAGATCCTTTCGATCCAACCTAAGTTGATCGTAGACGGCTACATTGAGAATGTCTACCGAACTTCCATTATCTATCAGGATTCTCTTGACTTACCGGTGACCAATCCGGGCACTTATGACCAGGGAGTCATTTGGTCGAATTTCGATCCCATGTGAGTCTGTTTCTGTGAATATTATTGGGTCTCATCCTTCCTTTACCCTTTTCGGGTCTGGGTCGACCGAGTTCACGTCAAAGTTATGTCTTGCCTCCATTGTTTCTCTGATTTCCTGTGTTCACTCTCGGTTACTTCTCCCAGTGGATGGTCCTCCAAAGATTGGTTGTATTACTTCATTGGCCTCTGGGCTAACCCTTTGATTTCGACCAGAGCTGTGATCGTCTATGATCGGCCATGATCTCTTTCTTTGTTTCTGACTTCTCATCCCTTTTCAAGATTACATCCTGAAGATATCCCTTCCGAATGAGGGTTTCTATGTAATCTCTGAGTTGGTAACATTTGGAAGTCTCATGACCGGTTTCCTTATGGAATCTGCAGTATTTGGTTATATCTCGCCGAGCAAACTGAGACTGTCAGCGTGACTCTTTTACCAGATTTTTCTCTTCCAGTATGGCCAGGATTTCCTCCTGCTTTTTTCGAAGTGGGGTGTAGTTGGCATATCTACCTTGGAATTTCTCCGTGGTCTGTTCGGCATTATACCTGTTTCCCCAGTCCTTGCTTTTTTCTTTGTTGTCTCCTTTCTGTTTTCCCCTTTGGTTCTGCACCTTGGACTCAACGTCCTTTTCGGGTTTTCCTCCATACATATAGCATCCTCCCATGGCTAATTCTTCTTCTTTGGCTAGTGCATATCCTCTCGCCATGTCCATCATATCTGAATATCTGGTTAGACAGGCTCTTCTTAAGTCAAAAGATAGTCGTCCATTCTGTAGAAATTATCGCTTCGTCGTTTGCACTGCTGATTTCTGATACCGTTTGGCCGAAACTCCCCAGGTATTTCTTCAATGACTCATCTTTTTCTTGTTTTATCTGAGAAAGGTAAGCCACTGATTTTTTCCTGTAAACGTTGCTCAAAAATTTCCTTGAGAAACTCTTGCTTAGTTCACTGAAGCTTCCGATGCTCGTTGGGGGTAATCTCCTGAACCATCTTGAGCCTGTGTCTCCTAGAGTTTGTGGAAAGTTGAGGCATAGTAAGGGATCGTTGTGGGCATACTGGGTCATAACACTTTTATAGCGTCTGACGTGTTCTTTAGGGTCTGTATCCTTCTTGAACTGCTCCACGTGCGGCATCCTGAACCTTTCTAGGAATGAAGTCCGTAAGATTTCCCTAGTGAATGGACTGTCAGAATCTTTGTCAGATAAATCGTTGTACCCATAACGTCTGACCAGTGCGACCATTTGACGCCTATTGTTTTCGACTTCTCGAGTTAGGTTCTGAATTACGACATCTCTGTCTCCCACCGGACTTCCATGATGGTTAAACCGCTGGGTGATTGTCATTCCTCTCTCTGGCTCTTCACTTTGATACCGAGTTTCACGGGTTGATTCTTACAAGCGTATGGTTCCGAGATGATGCTTGTGATGGTGTGGATCACTATCTTTTGATGTCGACCGATCCCTGTGCCGGTCATGTTTACAGTGTCTTGCACTGGCTGTCTGATCATGGTTCTGCTTCTGGCGTGGTCATTCCTCTTCGGGTGTTTCACTTCCAGCTTGATTAATTGGAGTAGAGTTCCTTCCGGTGCATTTAGTTCTGGCCCCACTACAACCAAACAAAGCCTTGCAGGTGGGAGGTTAGGAGGTTACATTTTTTCTGCAACCAGTAGATCAACTCATTCCTTTGTTGCGTCTGCCACCAACTGTTGCAGCGCCTTACAGAAGCGTCGTGTTAGGTCTTCGCTGGTCGGAGGGATTTGTTGAATCCCTGCCAGGGATGTTGGTTGGTTGGTTGGTTGGTTGTGGCGAGATCTCATGAACTACTGCCAATATGGACATTATCTGGAGATTTTTAGACATCTCCAGAACTGTTTCTGCTTCCCGCCATTACTTTTAATTAAATAGAAGGTTCGGCCCCCTCCTTCTAACGCCAATTTTGACGTCGATTTCTGGATGTATGGAGAAAGTCAACAAGATTGGATTTTAGCTGTGATTTCAAAGAGAGAGAGAAGAAGAAAATGATAGGACGCAAGTTTTACATGGTAAAACTCCGATGACCGGAGAAACGTCCACGGGTGGCTGAATAATCAACTGAGCCAAAATCCACTATTGAAAAGTTTACAACTCTCGATCTCTCTTTTTCTCTCTGTATTTTTCTATATTTTGTGTGTGTATTTTGTGACGAAATTATGGGTCTATTTATATGTTCATAGAACCCTAATCTTCTTTGTACAAGTAATAAAAGATCTTTGTATTTAAATATGATTGGTTACTTGTTTGAAGTAGTCTGTCTTCTTTCCTATTTCAGAGACTTGTATTGAGATCGAATGGGACTCTAGTTATGTAGTCCAGTTAGGACTTATTTCCTTATAAAAACATAGTCTTTTTGAAGAAATAAAATTGTTGCCTGATTTAGAACCTTTTCTGTTTGGTATTCTATTCTTCTTGGAATTCCTCTTTGATATGGATATCTTCGCGTATTTTAACGACTCGACTCGTGTGAGCTACGCGCTGGGCTTTTTTATTCGGTTTTCTTCATGTTTGTCCCGAGTATAACACAATATTAGCTGGTCCCGAATGACGTCATCTAATCCCGAGTAGAAAATGTCATCAACTAGCCCCAAGCATCTTTAACTGGCCCCGAGTAGTATATGACATCAGTTGACCCCGAGTAGGTTTTGTTCAATACTTGTTTACTCGGGCTTCTCTTATTTGGTGATGTCTTGTAGGATATTTTCTGAATGCCTATTCGGATATCTACCTGGTAATTTTATCCTCTTTGTCAATGATGTGTACGTCTGATAAAATTTACATACGATAAATATAGAATAATATAAAAACAAAACAAGAATAGAAGAGAGGCCAGAGATATACATTTATGTGTATATATGCTTTTGTATTTTGTAAACAATTACAATGAATGGCCTTTTATAGGCAAATAAAGATGAGGATTGCAATTTGCACATATATGCATGGCATCATCATTCACAAGATGACATCCGTACAATAGGTATACCATAATTATCAACCCATTTGGGTATGTGGTGGGAAGCCACGTTTAAAAATAGTAAGGCAAGAAGCACGGGAGTCATTGCAAAAAAAAAAATTAAGTCGAGATCAAACAATCTCGATATCTATCCGCATAATAAGAAATAACTACTCATATAACTCATGATGAAAACTCTTTGAACCCATCCCTAATTATGTAGATTGGAGGTGCACTACCAACTAAATTAAGAGATGATGTGCAATCATATGTACAGCTAATTATATTCACCATTCAACATTAAAAAAAAAAAAAAGTGTTAAAATATACGTAGAATTTCACAAAAAAATGGTCATGCATTTTTTTATAATTGTAATTATAGTTTGGTTTTAGCCGTAAGTGATTGTAAGTTAATTAATAGCAATAAAAAAATGTATTCAAAGAAAGCATAAATATGAGATCAATCACGTCCGCTCTTAATAGTACAATGTGAAAGATATTCGAACAGCACATGTAGGTAAGTGCCGGTAGACCCTTGAGCCTGCTGATAACTGTTGAAGTTATTGTAATCTTTCTTGTAATATATAAGTAAAGGAGAATTTGTACTGCCGCAAACCCAAATAAAAAGCAGGTTAAGATTTCCCATTTTATATTATGAAGAAAACAAAACTTGACATGAATAGGTACAAAAACTGTTGATATTCAGATAAATCTGGTAATCCTGTATACTTTTTGACTAATTTTCCATGAAATAGTGCAAGATTCCCTTTCATTCAAGGCTATTCATGGTGTCCCTTCACTTATAATCACTGTTCTGTGAAATGTGAACACCACAAGCACCAGTCTCTTTCAGCTTTGAATCTCCAGATGCAAACCTTAATGGAGCTTGAAAAATTTACACTAAGATTTCAGTATATTCATCTTCTAAGCATTATTCTAGCAGTGATTTAGTTGGAAAATGATAATGAAACCCAAACGACTAATCCGGGGAAAAAAATCATGAATGTAGGATCAAGTCATAAACTAAGACGTTTTTATACTCCAAATCAATGCTAAATGTAGAAAAAGCTGGATTTCAATATATTCATCTTCTAAGCATTATTCTAGCAGTGATTTAGTTGAAAATGATAAAGAAACCCGAATGAGTGACTTACCGTGATTACCACTAATACCGAAGGAGAAATGTACTACCGACTGTGCTAAGAGATAACGTGAGTAGAAGAAGCTTGATTGATAGCAGGTGAACAACATACTGTTATTGGAAAATGACCCAACTCACCAAACCCATGTTTCACCAATCAAATAACAAGCATCTGAGATCATCATTTAAGTCTTAACACAATGACAAGAACATCTGCCTATTTTATTTTATTTTTATTGTGAGAAGCACTTTTTTTAAACAACAATGTAACAAGCTAGCTCATGTGTCACCAAGCATTCTTTTGCTCATTCTTCATTTGCCAGAACTAGGAAGCAAGACAACATTGCACATGAAGGAAAACTAAAAGTCAGATAAATGTATTTATCAGTTTGGGAAATGATACAAATCTTAGTTGTCCTGTTTCAGATTGGTTTGGTCAAGCAAGTCCTACTTTGGTCTGGTATCTAAATCTTGTAGAAGACTCTTTTAGATGGGTCAACCTCAAAAGTTGGGACACAGCTCCAATTCACGACCTCTCACAACCTTAACGGTGTAAGTGTGAGTAATAATATGATATATCATTTAGTCATCCTTATCTTGTTCGAATGTCTTATTTCTGGAATGTCTTATTTCTGAAATGAGTCAAGTAGATGTAAACTTGAAGTCAATGTCAACACTTGGAATTCCAGCTCTAGGTAATAACTAAGTGAAGAATAATTTATGGAGTTTTATAAGTCTTAGTTGCCATCATATTCCTTGGATTTTTCAGGGTTTTTTTTCTTTTCCTTCTAAATTGTTGGATAAGTTAGATTAGAATTGAATTGACTTGAATTATTGTTATATATTCCAGCTTATGTTGTCATCATTTTTCCATTGGATTCCTAATCTTTCTTCATAATATTGATGATAGCAAGAAAAATCATTGAGTCAATGTTTATATTCAATTCATAGAGAAAGTTGATCCTTTTAGGTCAAATAGTATCCTATTAGCATATGTCATGAGCATCTTCAAGTTGTAATTAATCAAATTCAAGTGACAGAATTCAATGATTTCATCATCCATGCAGTTCTTTATATTCACCATCTGTCAATGAACCACTCCTTCAAGTGAATTTCAATGTTCTTGATAAGATTTTGTATGCTATAATTGCTGCACAACAAACGCTAGAATTGTGAACTTGTACAAGTTAGATTTGAAACTCTAAAAGTTAGAATTACGTCTTTCGTTATCGGTACTGAATTTTTACATCAAGGTGTCAATCAATTGGAAAAATGTGAATGCATAAAATAATTGAGGAGTTGATTGATGACAACATTAACATTGCTAAACTTCTGTGGCCAGATTGAAATACATTTGAACACACAAACATTGGAGATCACAAGAGGCAGTATACCAGAATATCAATATACAAGATCAAATAAAAGCATCACTTAATTATTATCATACAAACAATGCATTGAAGAACACATTTCAGACCTTTCGTAATTTTTCATGCATATACATCGACTTAAATAACAATATCGCAACGATATAATTATTGCACGTAGCATGAACCAGCACCAGTAGGAGGTTGTCGAGCATAAAAATTCGTCACCGGAGCAGCTTGAACCCCACGTCTATTCAATAGACATCTGAAGTAGTGGAATCGTGGTAGTGCAGTTAAGGTAATGTTTCCAGTGGAAATGGCCTCCCTCCTACTCCACAAACGCTCTAGAGGAAGAAGAATATTCAGAAGTATATTAAAACACATTTCGGAAACCTTTTAATATCAAAAGAAATACATCTAATGACGAATTTTGCTTCATTACAGGTATACATACCTGCAGCTGCAGCAGCTCGAGGCCATATCGTTTGCTGAACATTCGAGGCATCAGCTGTCTCGCCCCACATGCAAACTTCCCCTCCGATTACAAGCTGTTGCTGTGAAGCTTCATCTATTCCTTCCAGAGGCTCAGCCGCATAAGTATTATCCCAAGGAACATCTAGATGGTCGAGATACCATACGCCTTGATTGCTGTAAATGCATTTGAAACCTTTGGCAACGACCTTTGGACAGACACCAGGACCCAACCTATTGCAGAAAAAAATGGTTCGGGTTGCAAATTCTGATTAAGAGACACATTCAGGCTTGATACATATATAAGACTGTAAAGGATTCTCACCAGTTATGCACCACTGTCTGTGGATTAAGTTTTGTCGCAAATGTATTGAAAGTTTCTTCCCTGAAATGAAAATATGAGTCCGAACCATACGTCAGGCAATGATTCACTACGAAAATTGAACTCATAATTTGGAAGATACAACAATCTTTCTATATTTAATCATGTTAAATACTTTCGTGTTAAGCACATTTTCTAAATTTCCTTCTCATATGTTTTGCTAAAGTTACATAAATTCTCCAAACTCTTCATGAGATCCAAATAAGAACAATTGCATAATAGATAAGGACAAACCAGTTGACAGGGGTCCAATTCTTTGATATTGCTATTTCTTGAGCTTTGAGAACAAAATATTGATATGCTTCCTTAGTAGTCATGTTATGATCCTGAAGCCTGTAAATGGAGCAAGCAGTGTAATAAGCAAACATAAAAGATGGCCGAGTAAATTGCCTGTTTTACTAAAACCGAAAGATTCAATCAGAATTCACGAAATATAATTAACCCAAGACATCGAACACAATTCCCCTGGCTCGACATTAACAACACTAACTTAAGTCTGGCTTCAATGTGTAGGCATGAAAACCAGTAAACCAAGTAGCTTCTATCCAATGTATATATCAGTTTGAACTCCCATAAACAAGCAAAAGCAATAATACAATGACTAAATCCCTCCCAAGTTTCGAGGTATGTGGACCGTTGGCAGTCAAAATATGAAAATGGGGCGATATGTACATTTTACCGGGACAAAGGTTAAACTAAGACACAACCTTAGAACGATATTTGTAATCCTAATGGGTCAGATGACAAGGCAAATGTAAGCATGTGACCAAAAAAATATGATAAATCCATTTGGTCATAGTATCTGTCATGTCCCACTGGACAAATTTCAGCCTTACATTCCTCGATCTAGGTAACAGGTTACTTAAAATTTACAAGTCATGGTATGATAAGTGAAAGATGATAAGCCAGAAGAGATGAGACATGTACCACTGCTTCACATGTGGAGTAGAGTTCCAGCAATCTGTCAAATATTATATCATTTTGAATCAATAATCATCAAAATATATCAAAATATTAAGTAAAGACCACGCAGGTTTCAGTTACTTACGATGAAAATAAACATGGATTACATTGCATGAAACCTTTTAGTTCATTAAACCTTTTTATAATGCAAATAAATGTGGAATAGATTGCATGTTCATGAATTTCCCTCTGATACACATTAACCATTTCTGAGATTTTCAATGACTACAAAGCTTTGTCCTTAGAATGGGCAGCATGTTAGATGTGTTTTGTAACTGCATTATTATTAATTTTTCAATTAAGAGGTTGCAAAATCATAGCCAAAATGAGGAACCAACTCGTACTAACCTGTATTGACCTCATCACCGCCCAAGTGAAATAGCTCAAACAGAAAGATTTTTCTCATATCTGCAATATAAAAATTCTACATCAACATTAATGGAGGATAGAAAGAATATATGCCACTCCCATTGTAAATAAAGTCAACCGTCTTAGTAGAAGTTACGGGATGAAGACTGAGATAGCTGCTCATAACCATATGAATCTAATATATGGTGTCACTGGAAAGGAAAAAAGACCCGGGAGTATGTTTATAAATAAAGTAAACCAGTAAAGTAACATTAAGGATTAAGGAATGGTTTTAAACACGTGCAGAAATTTCGATTGACCGAGGTGAAAAGCATTAGAGTTTATCCATAGGTTACAGCTTCAGTAAACTGGGAACTAAAATCAAATAGTCTCAAGTCTCAACAATAACAAAGGTGGTGAAGATCAATCTTGATCTGGTATGTGCACAAACAAAAATAAACTAACCACTATCAGAGAGAAACTTTTAAGAAATATTAGAAACTTTTAAGAAATATTAACCTGCTAGAATGCCAGAAATGACATCGAAAGTAAAGTTTTTTGTAACATCAAGTGGCTCTTTACAGGTTGAAGAAGGCCAAAGATCAGGATATCCAGCTCCCCTGCACATAAAGAACAACGCGTCAATTAAGTTGCAAAGACAAAACATTTCCACCTTTTGGTTCTTCATAATCTATAATATCCACATTGTTTCCAAGACTTCTAGGTAATAGCATTACCCCAAAAAAGTAAATAAATAGAATCTTCACAACAGAATGAGATCGATCTATAATATTATACCAATAAAAAGAAATTCATGATTTCTTATTGAAAAATTAACAAATAAAAAATTGATTATTTAATTTATATCCCATTTTATATCATTCAGCAAATGTGTTTAAGAAGCATCTTACCATGATTCTGCATGACCAGGGACATCTACTTCTGCCATAACATTGATGCCTGCCAAAAAACATGCAAAGTAATGAATAGATAAAAAGAACTAAACAAATAAAAATATTTGAAGCCCAAAGGCAATTTAGAAACTTTAAGATAAAGTGCACCTCTCATTTTGGCGAAGCTTCATATTGGCACATGAAAACATGAAAGAAAAAACACTATCAGGATCGAAAAAAGTTACACATTTTTAGATCATACAATATTCATACATTGGAATCATTATTTATGCTTCCTCTATTCTTCTATAAGTTCAATTCTATTACATTATTTTAGTCTTCAACTTTCTTGAATTAACAAGAGCATCCAGTGAATAAAGAGATTACAAAAATAAAAAGTAATAAATATAATTTACAATGAGATCATGAGTATAAACAAAAAGATACTTTAACTAGGCTTCTAAGAAGTTTTTATAACCCAGGAGTCCTAGGCACTGAATAAGTTGTGTATACCTTACCTAACAATTTCATAGGCATCATCAACTGTGTAGCGCTCCCACATTGTATACGCACCTTGCCAGAGTTTCGGATATGACGGTACTTCAAGAGGAAATGACTCCTCGTCTAAGATGTGCCAATGAAGGACATTCTACTGAATTCAATATCAAAATTAGACTCAAAATAATTAAAGAGATAAGATAGTGAGTAACTAGGTGAGTGCTCAAATAAAATCGAATGGTGAATTGAAATATCTCTTATAAAAAATCACAAGTGGATTATCTTACAAGTTTAGCATATGACATAGATTCAATTATCTCCTTAATGACATCCAGTGGTAGATAGTGTCTCGATGTATCTGCGATAGAATGCAAGTACAGTAAGAACCAAGTGATACTCTAGGTCTAAGACATGAACAAAGACAAATGAACAGACACAAAAAAGAATTGCAACTATACATTCTATAACAACAGAAAAATTAAGCTTACCAAGCATTAGGCCACGGAATGCAAATCTAGGTTCGTCTTGGATGTACCATGGTGCTTTATATACTTGTACAGACTTAGTTTCAAAATCAAACGAGCACAACTGGCTGAATGTCTATGAAGAACGCCAAGCATGATAAATTTATCAGTATTTGTTGTTCATAATCGGATCTGTTTCAAGGAAAAACTATCTATCTGCTCCTAGCAATCATAAGATTTAGTTTGAAAGTACATAATCCAATCAAAGCCACACGAGAAAGATGAATAAATGAAGGTGGTATAAACTTCAAATTCCAGGCATTATAATACTATTATCAAATTGAAAATGTGCAAAAGAATCTTTGTTAAGACAAGATCAGACTTCAAATCTCAATAGATCACTTACGAAATGGTAAGTTAATAATTATTCATACTTTTGCACACACACAGTCACACATACAAATGGTCACTACTGCACTAATCCACATTCCACACAATCTAATGTCATAAAACAATCCAAATTGTAATCAATAAACAACAAGATGTTTGCTACGCAGGCATGTACATAGATGTGCCTAGTCTGTTATACAACTTAATAGCAGCATACATACCTCCAATCCTCTCAGTGCACCGTAAACAGTATTTGCCTGCAAGAAAGGAACATCACTTAAAACTAAAACACAAATAGGTAAAATTGAAAGAAAATTACACATCAATATCATCGATAAATTTATCAAACGTAAGAATCAATACTTTATATAGAACATGAAACACTTGGTACATGCGAAAATGAATCTGTTCAAAATTGAAAAAAATGAAAACTAAGTTATTTACCTCAATTGTTGCCTCCCCAATAATCGAATGACCGCTATTCTTCGCGACGAACAAACTGTAACTCTCATCTACACCCAATTGCAGCTGCAACAAACCCAGAAACAAAAAATAATAATAATAATAATAATAACAAAGATCAAATTTTGTAATCAATAAAGAAACAAAAAAAGCAAAAACACAAGACACCCACTTCTTCATTATCTGAATTAACAATTATGGACAATTTGGTAATATCATCACCCGATCTCATTCCTCTAAACACATTTTTTATATATACAGAAGCAGCTCTGCTACTACTCTGCTTGAAAATAATGGCTTTGTATCTGTAAAAAGCCTCCTTAACAATCCTAGAGCGACCACCGTTTCCGGATACGGAGAGCGAGAGGTCGGGGTCGACGGAGAGCGTGTCGTTGCCGGAAGTGAATTGTGCAGGCAGAGGCCATAGGTAGGTGAGGGACTGATCCAGGTCAACAGAGAAAGAGAGTGAAAAAGTGAAAAACAGAGCAAGAATTGCAGTGAAGAAAATGGTGATGGGTTTTGATGAATTGAGTGACATGATGATTCTGGGGTTACGGAGATGCTGAGAGGAGATTCTTTCAATTAAAAAAAAAAGGGGGCAAGACAAAAGAGATGGAGAGAGATTGAGATTCTGGGGAGTTGTTTTTGTTGTCTAGGAGGACAGAAACTATTAACTTCCACATGTTTGATGTTTGGTACTTTGGTCCACTGAAATCATTGATGTCTTAAATATATATTTTTGAGGAGGGGTGGGTACGAATCGAATTGATTCTATTTTTGATAAAATCGAATTGAACCTAAAATATTTCGATTCATTTAAAATTGAACCGGTTTAAATCGAATAAAAAATATGAACCGAATTGAATTGAACCAATTTTAATCGATTCGATTCTATTCTATTTATTTTGGTTTTGGGCCTATCTTAGTGAGTCTTTTAAATCTGATTTTGATATTAATAGGCTATTGAATAATAATTTTGACCATTTGAATATCACAAAACCAATAAAAACCCAAATCAAACCTAAGATAAAAGTATATATATAAAAAAATAAGTTAAAAACATATTACATAATATAAGTTAATAACAAACCATTCCAAACTCTAAAATAAAAGTTCAAAAATCAGTTAATAACAGTACATTATATAATAATACCTCCCTAAAAATAAATAATTCAACTCTAAATCAAAATTACAACTAAAATAACATTTCAATTATAGTTGTAGTTGTAGAACTAGATCAGAGGTTGAGGAAGTGAGGAACATCGTTGAGATGAGTAGATCGAAGGTTAAGGAACATAGGAAGTGAGGAACAAAGAGGCTATGTAAGGGTAGTCAATGTAATCGTCGAGAAAGAGGTAAAGACTAAAGAGGTCAAAGAACATTTTTGCTAAAACTTATATAGGCGGTTTATTCGGTTCAATCCATGTTTTATCGAATCAAATCGGTTTAAATCTAAAAAAATTTGATTTTCACTTTTTAAACCGGTTTAAACTAATTGAAGCCACGAACCGAACCGAACCGAACCCCCTTTTTCGGTTCGATTCCGAACTTAGTACCCACCCTTATATTTGACAATGGAATTTAAATGTAATTTTGAATGGATTATCAATATAAAAAATTTATATCACATTATCGTGGATAATATTTTAGACCATTTTAGTTGTGTAACTGTGCAAGAAACGAGTCAGCGAAGAGTGACAAACATGTGAGACGGAAGAAATGACAAAAGTGAGTTTATTCTAGGGGTGGTTAAAAAAGCCCAAAAATCGGAAACCGAATCGAACCGAACCGAACCAAATCGCGTGGTTTGATCCGATTTTGTACGTAAAAAAAACCTTATGGGTTTATTATAATAAAACTGTATGATCCGATCCGATCTATGGTCCAAGCATATTAAACCCGAACTAGACCGTAAACCGAATACCTTTATTAATTGATATTTTACTTATTAATGTACTACATGTCACAGAAATTTTTTTATGCTTCGTGTGCTTTCAAATTTTTGTAGTTAAAACTTATAGTTATCCCATTTGATCTAATTTCTTTTTTTTATTGTTAATAAAGATTGTTAGCATATATTATAGGAAACTATTAAGGACGATGGAATAGGTGAGATATATGATGTGGTGTGTTAATGTATTGAAAGGATAAATATGGTTTGTATAATAAATTTTTAAGTCCATTTAAGGTGCATTAGTGTACATGTTAACGGTACCATATATGATATTGTGATTTCGCTTTACAAATATCAATTATGTAGGATTGTATCCACTAATCTAGTTATAGAACTGATTCCTCTACCCACAAACTCAATTGCTACATATCTTGCTTTTATTACTTCTTATATCCTACTGAATCGTCATTTTAGGTTCTTGGGCCGGTAAATGCATTTGTTCGCTAACAAAAAGCATAATATTTTTTTAATTAATCATGCATCCGCGCTCTGTCTACAATGTTGCATCTTATTGTTATGTTGAATTTGTTGGAATTAGAAATGGGTGCATGTAGAAGAGTTGGTTGCTCAATGAAGTTAACTGCCAATATAAATAGGCTCAGTTTGGTATTGAAGTGCTGTGGGGAGAAGTGTTTTTGAAATTGATGTGGGGGAAATTGCTTTTGGAATTGCTGTGTGAAGAATCAGCTGAGTGTTTGGTAAACTGATTTTCAAAAGTGCTGTGAGAACGAAAAGCAATTTCAATATGTTTAGTAAACTGAAATAAAAAGTGTTGTGAGTGTGTAAAATTACTAAAAGGACGTAGACATCTAAATGGTACTAATGTGCTATACATTAAATTTTTCTTGTTTATTTGTGTTTAGTGTTATATAATTATGGTACTTTATTGAATTAATTAACCCTATTTTTATTCTACTTTATTTAATTAATTAACCTTATTTCTTTATTTCTTTATTTATTTATTTTATTCTACTTTATTTATTTATTTCATTTTTATTATACTTTATTGAATTAATTATCCCAATTTTTTATATACAGTTATGTCAACATTTTTTTTACAGAAATATATGTCCATTTTTTTTTGTTAAATTTCGTTAAAGGCAAGGAAAAAGTTGGAAAGTTAGTAAAATTTCATTTAATATCACTGTAGCACGTTTTCTAAAAGCAGAAGCCAAAATCCAAAAGCATGTATTTGTAGCTTCTCAAAAACTCAGTTGGGAGAAGCTAAAAGTGACAAAAAGCACTTCCCCGCGATTTTACCAAACACCCTGTCTTAGGTCCAGAATCACTTTTTGTCCCAAAAACAGCTGAGGAAGCAATGCCAAACTAAGCCTTAGTATCCCAGCACCAAAACAAGAAAAAGAATAGAAAACAGAATATAAGTTTATATTTTATACATGAATTGATCACTTGATCATGCCATATATAATTATTTAGTTTTTAAATTGTCAAACATTTGAATTTCAAGTCATAAAACCGTCAGACCGAACCGAATAAATATAATTTGGTCTGGTCCGGTCCGAAAAAAGGAATGGTCCAAACTGGTCCTATTTTTTTTAAAACCGAAAATTTTGGTTCGGTTCAGTTCTAGTCGAAACCGAACCAAACCGGACCGTGTCCAACCCTAGTTTATTCTCGTTAAGAGTTGTATTCTGGATAGTATTTGTATTTATAGCCATTGATCTCTTCGATCTAACATACTCATAATTCAATTAGTGTTTGATTTAAAGATTAAAAATAAAATTGGCATTTGACACCATAATTTGTAACCCTTTACCTTCTTTTCAAAATCCGATGAAACTAAAATTATAAATAATAATAATGAAAACAAAATCTCCAATCAAAGCCAATGTTAATCTAACCCTAAAATTTAATAATTGTTGAACAAAATTCTTAAAATTAATACTTCAAAAAAAAAAAACAATTCTTCAAATAAAAGTGTGTCAATATAACATTGGACTATTGGATAGGTGTCAATAACATGGGCTTACTTTAAAAGAGCATCTTAGTGGGCCACAGCAATAGTGGACATGGTTATAATGGGCATAGGCCATTGCAGCTTTTTCTTAATGCTATAAAACTGGCCTGGTGATGCCTATTTAATTTAAGAATTAAGATATTGCTACGTATACCCTCACCATATTATTTTTTTTACAACTAACACCTCTATGTATATATCTCAATTCCCAAGGTTGTGTTGGAAATTAAGATATTGCTACGTATAGCCTCACCATATTTTTTTATTTTTTAACAACTAACTCCTCTACATATATCTCAAATCTCAAGGTGCGTTTATTAATCCAAAATGAAAACGAAAGGGATCAAATTCCATTGGGAATGAAATCACGAAAGGGAAATTAATTCCTTATGTGGGATGGAGGAAATTAAGTTTCTTTTCTAATAAAAACTTAATTTAAGATTTGTGCATGAGGTCCACCGTCTACATGACTTAAACCTCATTAGTTTTATGTTTGGTAAACATTACAATCACAAACCGGAAATAAATCCTCTTTTCGGATTCTCGGTTAATAAAAACATTAAACATCCTTAGATCAAACATTATAAACGCAGTTTGACACCATCCCTCCCTCCCTGTATATATATATATATATATATATATATATATATATATATATATATATATATATTCCGACACAAGATGAAAACCCGAATCCTCCTCATAAAAAATAGAACTTATATCATAAAGAGTTGAACAAACTCAAACAACACATCATTCTGATATATATTTTACTTAATGGGTTTGAAAAAAAAAATTCAATTAAATGAAATAAAAAATAAATAAAAAAAGATGTTGCGAACAAACACTATTATAGTTAATTTTTTTTTTAAAAAAGTTAGTTTTTTATTAAAAAAAATTGAAAAATGTGAATAAACAGATATTTATGTGGCAGCTGGGATTCGAGCCCAGGTCTTCACGCCCACAACGTGGAATTCTTACCAGTAAACTACAGCCAAAAGTCTGTGATAGGTTACAAATATCATTTAACAATAATAGTATTTGTTCACAACATATATATATATATTTTTTTCTTTTCATTTCATTTCATTGAAATCTAAAACTCCGTCCTGCAACTGTTTTTCAGCCTGTTTTCGTTTATATTTTTCAAAAACAATTTCCAATTCACGTTCGTTAACCGTTTTTCATTTTATTTTATTTAAAAAAAAATCAATGTTAGCAGTGAATTATTTGAAAAACATAGGGTCCGTCCTGTAAGCGTTTTTCAGTTGATGTTTTTCGAAAAGAAAAATAAAAATGAAAACAGTGTTTTTTGTTTCAGTTTCAAATCTGAAAACACGTTTGATAGCATATACTGAAATCCGTATTTTGAAAATAAAAACGAGAAAAACGCATCTGGTAGGCTAACTGAAAACTATCGAAAATTGAAATATCAATTTTTATATTTTGTTTAATATTACAACAATTATAAATAAATTGATTAAATAGTTAACTAATAAAAATTTTATATTGTAATTTGTAAATTAAACAAAAGTAACACAATATCACAATTAATAATAATCAATAATTAGTATAAATAAGTATTTATTTTAATAAATATTAATAATAGTAAAAAATATAAAAAAGCGAAGACAAAGAAAACCAAATCCAGATCGGAGGAGGAGGAAGAAGAAGAAGAAGAAGAAGAAGAAGAAGACCAGCCGAAGAAGAATAATGGATTGTCGATGATGAAGAGTAGATCGCGGCGACAAAGAAGATGAAGACAAGATCGCAGGCTAGTCGGTGGTGATAAAGAAGAAGAACAGATCGACGGGCCTGAAGGAGGAGGATGAGTTGTTATAGAAGGAAGAAAGAAGATGAAGATGAAGAAGAAGAAGATGGACATGAGAAGAGAAGAACATGAAAGAAGTGAAGAATATGAACATGAAGAAAGAAGACGACATAGTTGAAGAGAAAAAAGAAAAAAATAATAATAATTTCGTTGTTAATTTTTTTGAAAAACAGAAACGAAACCAAAAACAAGTATTACCCCCGTCCTACAGCTGTTTTTCAGTCCATTTTCGTTTTTGTTTTTCAAAAAACGATTTCGAATTCGCATTCGTTAACCATTTTTCATTTTATTTTTCAAAAAACAAAAAACAAAATGAAAAACAAAATCAATGTTAACAGTGAAATACTTGAAAAACATAAAATACTTGTTTTTGTTTTTCATTTTGTTTTTCACCTTTTTTTTATAAAAAATATAAATCATTTTTTTTAACTATTAATTATACTGTTATACGTTTAGTATGACTAGGACAGGATGGGATGTGACAAGAGTTTCAAATAACCAAAGTGTCATTCTTATATATATATATGTTGAAGTCAATTTCTTGATGGGCAAGAAAGTCAGCAACATTTGGTTCGATTATGATCTGTTAAAAGAGCAAGAACAAGAGAATGCAATTGATATGTTTATGACACGAGTATACGTGGTAAAACTCCGGTGTCCAGAAAAACATCCACGGGTGGTTATAAGCACAACCGAGCCAAATCCACTATTAAATATAGAAATACACCACTCGATCTCTCTTGCCTCTCTTTGACAGTGATTACTTTCTATTCTCTCTATTCTCTTCCTTCTGTCCCTATTTTACAGTGAGATTTTTGGTCTATTTATATGTGTATAGAACTCTAATCCTTGTTACATATAAGGAAAGGTGATAGTGTTTGATTGAAACTGGTTGCCTATTGAAGTCGTCTTTATCTTCTTTCATGTTTCTGAGATCTTATGGATCGAGTCTGAATCTTCGTGGGATTCTAGCTACACAGTCCGTTTAGGACTTATTTCCTAATCAGTGCGTAATCTTCTAGAAGAGTAAAGTTATTGCTTGATTCAGACTTGTATCATGTTTGGTGTTTATCATTCTGGAAGCTTTTAAGTTCTTTCCTCCTCTGATACAGGGGTATGAAATAAAGATGTTTTCGTATTTTAGTGTAATTTTAGATCCTTTCTCTGGGCTCATTTATTTATGTGAATCACATATTTCTTGACAGCTTCTTTACTCGGGTTTCTCATGTCGTGCTGAGTAAAGTTGAATGTACCGAGTATTCGTATTCGGCCTTACTCAGGTTCTCATGTCTTAGTGATACCACTGATGGTGGTTTTTAGTTGTCAGTTTGAATGCTTATCTGGCAATCTTCTTGGGAGGCTACCTTATCTGTCAGTGACATGTACATTTAATAAAATATACATATAACAATACCACCTTAATATACTTTTGCCAAGCATAATTCATTTTGGCGAAAGAATTTTAATCGTTGAATCTCCGTCTAGATTTTTGTTATTTCCTTCATTAATGTCTCATTAAAGTAGCAATAATAACCTTTAAATAAATTCGCAGCATTAATGACGTGTCTTAATAACCACCGTGTATGTGCAATTTGTCTCTTCACGCCAAATCCCTATGATTGTGAAGTTCTGAAATTCTGACTGCTTAATCTGTTGTCTTCACTGTTGGAACCCCGTTCACCGGTCACGCAGTGGAAATGAGTTTTTAAAATTTTTATACAAATCGTAATATGTATATGGGACAAGTGAACTTGAGATTGAAATTATTTTTGGAATAAATACATATAAAATTTATTACACTAATAAGATATATATGTAAATACAGGAAATCGTAATCCATAATAAGAAGAACATTAAGAAGCTCACCAATGTTTGAAGGCTCATTCACTTTTTGATATGGTCCTGGTCTGTACCACTAATTTTCCTAGCTATTCCCGATACTGATAACTTTATGTAGGTGCATCACGGTCTCAAAAACTTAGAAAGGAGGATGTAAAGAAAAACGAGTATGTAAAGAAAAACGAATGAAGAAACTCTTTTTTCTTTGTGTTTCAAACAAAAAAATTATGAATATATATGTGCAACTCTTGCACACGATGCACTTTTTCAATTTGAATGAGGCGTTGATCAATTGAAAGAAAACAAAAACTTCTTTTCTTTTCTTTTTTTATTTGTCTTTTACCAAACCACAAGTTTCATTAAAAAAACAAAAAAAAAAACGCATTCACTTTGTCTTCTCTCTCTCTCTCTATATATATATATATGTCCCGTACGTTTTCACGCATACCTTTATTTTTAAAATAATATATATTATATATATAATATTTAAATTTAAAAAACTGATCATATCTTTATTTCAAAAAATAAAATCTATATTTTATTTATCAACTAAGATATTATTATAATTATATATATATATATATATATTTAAATTTAACTAATTCAAATTTAAATATATATAATTTATTTTATTTAATAAATGAGATAATCATATTATCTCATCATTCAAAAATAAATAACAATTGAATCTCTCAATTCATGACTAATTACACTATTAAATAATCTTATTATTTAATTGTCTTAATTATCATTTTAATCAATTAAATAATCTAATTACTCAATCAACTCCTGACACATGTCATTTTCGTAACATAATTAATTGGATAATCCAATTAATTAATCGTGACCCTTGTTATCTAAATCGATCGGACTAGCAAGGGGACCTAATGGACCTACAATATTTTGAGCTCCAATAATCATCGGAATCATCAATTAAACTCTTTAATTAATATTCCTTGATTATTAACTCCGGTGTTATTCCACTAAAAACCCGAAACTGCACTCTCTCAACTGCAGACGCTTTTAAACAGACCGATACAACTCGGTGTCCATCGATATAGCTATTACACATGGTGTGATCCTCCACATCCGTTATACCCCTCTAATTATATATATCCTTTAAGTACCATTGATTCTCTAATGGACAATAAATCATATTTCCTTACGGAATTAGGAGAACACTCATATTGTTCAAGCCCCGAATCAACCCTTAAGGGAACTACTATTTACTTCTCACAAGAAGGAGTGGATTCCACTATTGTGTACAAACCTTTCCAGCCACAAGCCAAACCGTAATCCCAACATACAGAGTATATTGAACAAGAAATGCATCTGACATCACCCATGGTTTATCAAAGACCACGATCTAACCTGAAGGAGTCGATAAGACACTCAAGATTAAGATCTCCCACATATAACCATCATTAGTTGATCTATATGAATATCAACGGTAAATAGATCTTGGTGTGAGATTCATATAGATCATGACCCAGTCCTATATGATCACATCATACAAGATGCCTCCATTCCTATATCTCATATGAATGATTCATGACAGAATCACTGTACATTACGGAATGGACCGCAACTATAGATTAACCACAAATAAAGTACCCGGCTTCATTTGCTATATATGGACTCTTTAGATTGCACGTCTCTTACTGTATGCATCCATATATGACACTCGTATACACAGTTCGATATTACATCTGGCAATCCAGGATGTTAATATGTAAACAAGTTTATGTTGGAACCCCGTTCACCGGTCACGCAGCAGAACTAGGTTTTAAAATTTTATACAGATCATATCTGTATCTGAGACCAGTGAACTTTGGATCGTAATTATTTTTCGGAACCAATACATACAATATGTAACACACAAGAAATTGTAAATCAATATAATCAGAAGAAGATATACTTACCAACGTTTGGAGGCTCCTTCACTTTACGATGTGCTCCTATCTGAACCACTCGATCTTCCTTGCTATCTCCCGGGACTGATAACTGCGTGTGGGCGTGTCACGGTCTCAGGAGTTTGAATGAAGGATGTACAAAAATACTTGAAGAAACTTTTTCTTCTCAATTTGGTATATTGATTTCATACACACATGAATTACATCTCATTCAAAAATATATTGACAGATATGGCTCAAAAAAAATATATATATATCACGCCGCTTGCTTGGTTGATAACAGAGCAAGCCATTTTTTCTTTCTTTTCATTTCAAAAAAAAAAAACATCGTGCTTTCACAAATTTATATCTCCTTATATCGCCTCTGCTTGCTTTTTATATATATATATTTCTATATTTCTTCACTGCACAACATTCTTATATCTATCTATATTTACTGCCCTTTTTTTTTTACTTGTGTTATATATATATATATATATTAATAATATGTGTATAAAGTATTTACATCCTATATAAATTCTTCTTTTGACTAATGTTTCATGTGTACATACCAATTTGCATCCAATGTAATATCTTGTGTTATTAATTGATATATATCTTTTAATTATCATTTTCAAATATATCTAATATATTTAAAAGTGATAATAAGTATTTTAAATTTAAACTTAAATTCAAATATTTAGATAAATGATTTAGTAAAAATAAAATAATCATATTGTTTTATCTTCACCTAAATCCATATATCAACTCAAACTAATAGTTAATTCATAATTCATAATTATCAATATAATTAAATAATCTAATTATTTAATTAATTTAACTATTAACATTCATTAATTAAATAACCCTTATTACCTAAATCGATCGGGCTAGCAAGGGGACCTAATGGACTCACAGTATTTTGAGCTCCAATAATCCTCAAAATCATTAATTAAACTCTTTAATTAATATTCCTTGATTATTAACTCTGGTGTTATTCCACTAAAAACTCGAAACTGCACTCTCTCAACTGTACTCTCTCAACTGTAGACGTTTTTACACAGACCGATACAACTCGGTGTCCATCGATATAGCTATTACACATGATGTGATCCTCCACAGTAGTTCATAATTAGAGCTGTGTCATAATGTCCGTTATACCCCTCTAATTACATATATCCTTTAAGTAACGTTGATTCTCTAATGAACAATAAATCCTATTTCCTCACGGAATTAGGAGAGCGCTCATATTGTTCAAGCCCCGAATCAACCCTTAAAGGAATTACCATTTACTTCTCACAAGAAGGAGTGAATTCCACTATTGTGTACAAACCTTTCCAACTACAAGCCAAACCCCAATCCCAACATATGGAGTATATTGATCAGGAAATGTATCTGATCTCAGCCATGGTATATCAAAAACTACGATTTAACCTGAAGGAGTCGATAAGACACTCAGGATTAAGATCACCCATATATAGCCATCATTAGTTGATATATATGAATCTCATCGGTAAACGGATCTTGGCGAAAGATTCATATAGATCATGGCCCAGTCCTATATGATCACATCATACAAGGTGCCTCCATTCCCATATCTCAGGATAGAATCATCGTACATTACGGAATAGACCGCAACTATAGATTAACCACAAATAAAGTACCCAACTTTATTTGCTATCTATGGACTCTTTAGATTGCACGTCTCTTACTGTATCCATCAGTATATGACAATCATATACACAGTTCGAGATTACATCTGGCAATCTTGGATGTTTAAATATATGCACGAGTTTATAAAATAAATAACATAACACGAATGAATTGAATTTTTCTTTTTATTTATTTCATAAATCCATTTACAAATTACATCTTTAGGGCATTAACCCCAACAATCTCCCACTTGCACTAAACATGTGAGGCATGTCTCGTAACCCTAGATCATCTAGGTGACCCAAAAACACTTTAACCGGTAAGGTCTTCGTAAATGGATCAGCATGATTTTCTTGAGGCTATCTTGGTGATGATCACATCTCCTCTCTGCACTATCTCTCTAATAAGATGATACTTTCTCTCTATATGCTTCCCTCTTTTGTGGCTTATTGGTTCTTTGGAATTAGCCACAGCACCACTGTTATCACAATAAAGTGTGATTGGCTTATCTAGGTTTGGAACAACTTCACGATCACTCAAGAACTTACGGAGCCAAACAGCCTCTTTAGCAGCTTCACAAGCGGCTACATATTCAGCTTCTATGGTGGAGTCAACAATGCAAGATTGCTTGATACTTCTCCACACAATGGCTCCACCACCCAAGGTGAATACTGATCTAGACGTGGATTTCCTAGAATCCCTGTATGATTGAAAATCAGAATCTCTGTATCCTAACAGGATCAAATTCTGCCCGGAATACACTACCATATAGTCTCTCGTTCTCCGAAGATGCTTGAGAATTGTCATGACAGCGACCCAATGATCCAATCCTGGGTTGTATTGGTATCTGCTGACTACTCCCACTGCATAGCAGATGTCCGGTCTCATGCATAACATAGCATACATGAGACTACCTACTGTCGATGCATAAGGTACACGTCTCATATCCTCAACTTCTTGAGGTGTCTCAGGACACTGTTCCTTATACAAGTGAACTCCATGCCTGAAAGGTAAATTACCTTTCTTGGAGTTTTGCATCTAAAATCGTACAAGAATCTTGTCGATATATGATACCTGAGACAGTGCTATGAGTTTGTTCTTACGATTCCTTATAAGCTGGATCCCAAGAACATAACTCGTCTTTCCCAAATCTTTCATTTGGAATTGGCTAGCCAGCCAGCCCTTTACATCAGACAATACTCTCACATCATTTCCAATGAGTAGGATATCATCTACGTATATGATCAAGAAAACTACTTTCTTATCAATGATGTGCTTGTAGACACAAGGCTCATCGACATTCTGCTCGAAGCCATAGGTTTTGATCACATCATCAAACCTGATGTTCCAAGATCTAAATGCTTACTTAAGCCCATAAATGGACCTTTGCAGCTTGCAAACCTTTTGCTCTTGATCTGGAGACACGAATCCTTCTGGTTGCATCATATAGATGCTCTCATCAAGATTGCCATTCAAGAATGCAGTCTTGACGTACATTTGCCAAATTTCGTAATCGAAATAGGCAGCAATGGATAAGAGAATCCTAATAGACTTAAACATGGCTACTGACGAGAAGGTCTATTCATAATCGACCCCCTTTTTCTGGGTATAACCCTTAGCCACTAGCATTGCCTTGAAGATCTCTACTTTCCCGTCTACTACTCTCTTTCTCTTGTAGATCCACTTACACCCTATGGGTTTTACTCCATCCGGTAAGTCTACAAGATCTCAGACTGAGTTAGAGTACATGGACTCCATCTCGAGATTCATGGCTTTAAGCCATTCCTCTTTATCAGGATCTTCCATTACATTCTTAAATGTCAATGGATCATTAACACTATCAGCAGAGACAACACCTTGTTCCTCACCTATAGCTAAATAGCGTTTAGGTTGTCTCACAACCCTCTTACTACGTCTAGTTGGTAGTGTATCTTGATCAGGAATCATCTGACTCTCAGATGTTTGTGGAACAACAACTCTTGTTGATGAAACACTAGTCTCACCAGACTCCAACTCATTTAATACAATCTTGGAGCGAGGTTTATGGTCACTAATGTAATTGTCCTCAAGAAACATTTTATTTGTCGATACAAATACTTTATTATCTTTAGGACTATAGAAGTGTCCACCTCTGTTCTCCTTGGAGTATCCTACAAACAGGCAGACCATAGACTTGGAGTCTAGCTTTCCAGTTCTGTAATTCAGCACGTGTGCTGGACACCCTCATATGCAGAAATGTTGCAAACTAGTTTTACGATCATTCCACAACTCTAGGGGAGTCTTAGGAACAAATTTGGATGGCACCACATTCAAAATGTATGCCGCTGTTTGTAACACATATCCCTAGAACGAATTTGGTAATGATGAGAAACTAATTATAGATCTCACCATTTCCATTAGGGTTCTATTTCTCCTCTCCGCTACACCATTTTGCTGAGGTGTTCCGGGAGCTGTGAGTTGGGAAACTATCCCATGCTTGGCCATAAAGTCTTCAAACTCTTGGTCAAGGTACTCATCTCCACGATCTGATCGCAGTGACTTGATAGTCCTACCTAATTGATTCTCAACTTTAGCTCGAAATTCTTTGAACATTTCAAATGTTTCCGACTTCCGTTGTATTAGGTAGACATATCTGTATCTTGCGTAGTCATCTATAAAGGTGACATAATACTCAAAACCACCCATAGCTTTAACATTCATAGGTCCTCAGACGTCTGTATGTATAAGCTCTAGCGGTTCTTTAGCTCTAACCCCTTTTCCAGTAAAAGGTCTCTTAGTCATCTTACCTTCCAGACAAGATTCACAGACAGGTAAGGTGCCAACCTTTAACTCACCTAAAGGTCCGCTTTTTACTAGTCTGTCTATCCGGTCAAGGTTGATATGACCAAGCCTTAGATGCCAGAGATACGTGTCATTATCTAGAGAAATCTTATATCGTTTAGTTTTTGGTTTTTCAACCTTAAATTTTTCGGTGTTTAGCAGTGTAGTATGTATTAACGATCTTAACACATATAAATTGTTTTCATTAATTTCTTAACAAATATTCAGATCATTCTTTCTAATAAAAACAGACTTATTATTAAAAGAAATAGAATACGATTATTCTAACAATTTAGAAACGGTAATCAAATTCGGTGTAAATCCAGGAATATAAAAAAACATTGTTAAATAATAAAAAACTATTATTATTACAAAATTGTAATCTTATTGCTCCCACTGCTTTTGCCGACACGACATCCCCCGACCCCACAAGCATTGAGAAGGCTCCCTCTTCTAGCTGTGTCCAAGAATCAGTCCACTGCAAAGAAGAACACACATGGTTAGTGGCTCCCAAATCAATTATCCAGGATGAAGAATCATCTTCCACTAAACAAGATTCAAGAACAAGTAAATCATATTTACCTTTCGTCTTTTTCTTCTTGGCTACCTCCTCCAGGTATTGAGGACAATTCATCTTCCAGTGCCCGACCTTATCGCAATGGAAACATTTTCCTTTGCCTTGGTCGGTGGAGACGCCCTTCTTTTTGCTTTGGGCTTTCTTGGGTTTGGGCTTACCCTTTGCCTTCCCAACAGACCTCTTCCTCTTTTTTTATTTAAGGAAGAAGATGGTTTAGCAACATTTGCCTCACTGATCTTTCTCTTATTGTCCTTAATTAAAGACTCAAAGTTAGCAAGCTCATTGAGCAACTGTGTAAGACTAAACTTTAACTTGTTCATCCTATAGTTGCTCTTAAACTGATCGAAACTCTTCGGAAGAGTTGTCAGTATGATGCTCACTTGACTGGGTTCGTCAATGGCCCCACCATTGACTTCTGCCTTGTTGAAGTAGGACATCATGCTCAGGGCATGTTCCCGAACTGACATTCATTCCTTCATGCGAGCGAGCATAGCATAACGAATGGCTTCGTGTCACTTTTTCTCGGAGGGCTGCCTGAACATGGCTTGCAATGACTCCATGATTTCGAATGCTGAAGTCATTGCTTCATGCTTTGTGACAAGCACGTCTGTCATAGAAGCAAACAGATATGTTCTGGTCTTCTCATCAGATGAGACCCATCGCTCGTATGCCTCACGAACAGTTCGTGTGGCATTGACAGCATGCGCTGGAGGACATTCCTCCGTAAGCACAAACTTGAGGTCTTTGGTGACCAATATTGCATTAATGTTAAGTTTCCACTTAGTGTAGTTATCACCAATTAATTTGTCGTTTGCGAGAATTTGAAGTAATGCAGAAGACATTATTGCTGAAATAAATAAAAACATTCATTCAGTCATTTGTTTAAAAACAAGTGCGAGTGCTTTGGCATAAATTTAAACATGATGCATGCACATGTTTAACGAACTAGAACTACCCTAAAACTAGTTACTATACCACGACAATCCAACATACCACAAAGAAGTGCCGCCTTAGGGTCTGTCAAGTCCTTGCATGTTGGACCGAGACATTCTCAATCAAATAATATTCTAGAATAACTCTTATTCCATATCATTCAACCATCGTTCATTCAGTCAGGTTTTTAATTAACAAACTTAATCAAAACCTTCGTGAGTGTAACCCATCATTTCAGATCTCACGAGCTTAACTTGAGAATTGTCACCTTAGGTCGGTCAATCCCGAAATACCCTCAGAAATCCTATCCGTTAGGAAGTCAACCTTGGTATTGACCTTTGTGGAAACCCTCCTTAGGGAGGACGAAAGCAAAGCCGTCACGAGGCCCCACTCGGATCTCACGGTGTTGAACTAATGATGGAGACCGCGGGATATATATGTCATATATCCCTCTCCCACTCACTATTTTAAAATTAGGGTTTTCTTTTAACCGTTAATGCACCTAGACTCTACCAGATTAAACGACTAATTTTAATCAAGTTATCTAGCGCATTAACTAATTAGAACCAAATTCTAATTAACTAATAAATTATTAATGATTTTTAACAATTAAAAATATAATCTATTAGTGAATAATTTAAGTGTTTGTAAACTATTTACTAGGGTTAGATTATTTTGTTAGTGTTTACCAAATTTTAATTATTAAAACTCTAACACTTTTTTCGGTTCATTTATTATTAGGTAATTAATCATATTAATCCTAATTACAATAAATGACCATATAATCTAACTTATTAAACTCTTTAATAACTAGATTAATATTAATGAGAATTACCAAGTTTTCTAACCATTAAAAAAACTAATCTCATTATTCATAGCCAATTATGTATATTGCCCATTTTAATCACATTAAAAAAAATACATAAAATATCAGGCTATGATGCATGTATGACATATCAAATATATTTATGTAGACACATCTAATCTAAATGACATACGTATGCATGACAATGCTTTTATCATCACATAATATAAAACATATATAAATTGACCGAGTACTGTGGATTATTTAACCTAAAAATTGGAATCTGAAATTATAAAAATTTCCCAAGGCATTCCTTGGTCTTCTAGTAACTTCAGATATCTTCCAGTCTCTTCAGGTCACTCCGATTCATCTCATGAATCCATCTTCGCGATTTTTCCAGGTCTTCAATATATGTTACATTTTTTTTTACAATACAATAATAAAATAAAAAATATATATAAACAAAATAATAATAATAATAATAATACAAGTTATAAACCCTAAATCCACAGTACCATATAATTAACGATCAATCATGTTTTTGTAAATTAAAAAAAATATATACATACATACAAAAACATCATACAGTCAATTTAAATTGTGCCTACACAATTCATACATACAGGAGCATCGAAAATAATTTCCTGTTCCGAAAAATAAACCAGGCTCTGATACTAATTGTTGGAACCCCGTTCACCGGTCACGCAGCGGAACTAGGTTTTAAAATTTTATATAGATCATATATGTATCTGAGACCAGTGAACTTTGGATCGTAATTATTTTTCGGAACCAATACATACAATATGTAAACACAGGAAATTGTAATCAATATAATCAGAGGAAGATATACTTACCAACGTTTGGAGGCTCCTTCACTTTACGATGTGCTCCTGTCTGAACCACTCGATCTTCCTTGCTATCTCTTGGGACTGGTAACTGCATGTGGGCGCGTCACGGTCTCAAGAACTTGAATGGAGGATGTACAAAAATACTTAAAGAAACTCTTTCTTTTCAATTTGATGTATTGATTTCATGTACACATGAATTACATCTCATTCAAAAATATATTGACAGATATGGTTCAATATATATATATCACGCTGCTTGTTTGGTTGATAACAGAGCAAGCCATTTTTTTTCTTTTCTTTTCAAAAAAACAACACCCTGCTTTCACAAATATATATCTCTTTACATCGCCTCTGCTTGCTTTTTATATATATATTTCTATATTTCTTCACTACAGAACATTCTTATATCTATCTATATTTACTACCCTTTTTTTTTTTTTACTTGCGTTATATATATGTATATTAATATATATATATCTGTTTCTACCTAACGTAATCTCTTGCGTTATATATATATATATATATATATATATATTAATAATGTGTATAAAATATTTACATCCTATTTAAATTCTTCTTTTGACTAATGTTTCATGTGTATATACCAATTTGCATCCAATGCAATATCTTGCGTTATTAATTGATATATATCTTTTAATTATCCTTTTCAAATATATATATATAATATTTAAAAGTGATAATAAGTATTTTAAATTTAAACTTAAATTCAAATACTTAGATAAATGATTTAGTAAAAATAAAATAATCCTATTATTTTATCTTCATCTAAATCCATATATCAACTAACACCCTCCAATTGATAGTTAATTAATAATTCATAATTATCAATATAATTAAATAATCTAATTATTTAATTAATTTAACTATTAACATTCATTAATTAAATAATCTTATTATTCAATTAATTTCCGAATAAACACGTGTCACTTTCGTAACACGACTAATTGGACAATCCAATTAATTTACCGTGAGCCTTGTTACCTAAATCGATCGGGCTAACATGGGGACCTAATTGATCCACAGTATTTTGAGCTCCAATAATCCTCAGAATCATTAATTAAACTCTTTAATTAATATTTATTGATTATTAACTCCGGTGTTAATCCACTAAAAACCCGAAGCTGCACTCTCTCAACTGTAGACGCTTTTACACAGACCGATACAACTCGGTGTCCATCGATATAGCTATTACACATGGTGTGATCCTCCACAGTAGTTCATAATTAGAGCTGGGTCATAATGTCCGTTATACCCCTCTAATTACATATATCCTTTAAGTACCGTTGATTCTCTAATGGACAATAAATCCTATTTCCTCACGGAATTATGAGAGCGCTCATATTGTCCAAGCCCCGAATCAACCCTTAAGGGAACTACCATCTACTTCTCACGAGAAAGAGTGGATTTCACTATTGTGTACAAACCTTCCCAGCCACAAGCCAAACCGCAATCCCAACATACGAAGTATATTGATCAGGAAATGCATCTGATCTTACCCATGGTATATCAAAGACTACGATTTAACCTGAAGAAGTCGATAAAACACTCGGGATTAAGATCACCCACATATAGCCATCATTAGTTGATATATATGAATCTCATCGGTAAACGGATCTTGGTGAAAGATTCATATAGATCATGGCTCAGTCCTATATGATCACATCATACAAGGTGCCTTCATTCCCATATCTCATATGAATGATTCATGATAGAATCATCGTACATTACGGAATGGACCGCAGCTATAGATTAACCACAAATAAAGTACCCAACTTTATTTGCTATCTATGGACTCTCTTACTGTATCCATCCGTATATGACACTCATATACACAATTCGAGATTACATCTGGCAATCTTGGTTGTTTAAATATATGCACGAGTTTATAAAATAAATAACATAACAAGAATGAATTGAACTTTTCTTTTTATTTACTTCATAAATCCATTTACAAGTTACATGTTTAGGGCATAAACCCCAACAATCTCCCACTTGCACTAAAGCATGTGAGGCATGTCTCGTAACTCTAGACCATCTAGGTGAGCTGGAAACACTTTAGCCAGTAAGGTCTTCGTAAATGGATCAACATGATTCTCCTGTGAGGCTATCTTGGTGATGATCACATCTTCTCTCTACATTATCTCTCTGATGAGATGCTACTTTCCCTCTATTTGTTTCCCTCTCTTGTGGCTTCTTGGATCTTTAGAATTAGCCACAGCACCACTGTTATCACAAAAAAGTGTGATGGGCTTATCCAATTCTAGAACAACTTCCATATTACTCAAGAACTTATGTAGCCAAACAGTCTCTATAGCAGCTTCACAAGCGGTTACATATTCGGCTTCCATGGTGGATTCAACAATGTAAGGTTGCTTGATACTTCCCACACAATGGCTCCACCATCTAGGGTGAATACTGATCCAGACGTGGATTTTATAGAATTTGTCTGACTGAAAATCAGAATCCGTGTATCCTAACGGGATAAAATCCTGTCCAGAATACACTAGCATATATTTTTTTATTCTCCGAAGATACTTGAGAATAGTCTTGACAGTAACCCAATGATCTAATCCTGGGTTGGACTGGTATCTGCTGACTACTCCCACTGCATAGCAGATATCTAGTCTCATAAATAACATAGCATACATGAGACTACCTACTGCTGATGCATAGGGTACATGTCTCATATCCTCAACTTCTTGAGGTGTCTTAGGAAACTATTCCTTAGACAAGTGAACTCCATGTCCGGAAGGTGAATTACCTTTTTGGAGTTCTGCATCGAAAATTGCACAAGAATCTTGTAGATATATGATACCTGAGACAATGCTATAAGTTTATTCTTACGATCCCGTATAAGTTGGATCCCTAGAACATAACTTGTCTCTCCCAAATCTTTCATTTGGAATTGGCTAGCCAGCCAGCCTTTTACATCAGACAACATTCTCACATCATTCCCAATGAGTAGGATATCATCTACGTATAGTACCACGAAAACTACTTTCTTGTCAATGATGCGCTTGTAGACACAAGGGTCATTGACGTTATGATCGAAGCCATTGGTTTTGATCACATCATCAAACCTGATGTTCCAAGATCTAGATGCTTGCTTAAGTTCATAAATGGATCTTTGCAGCTTGTAAGCCTTTTGCTCTTGATCTGGAGACACGAATCCCTCCGGTTGCATCATATAAATGCTCTCATTAGGATTGCCATTCAAGAATGCACTCTTGACATCCATTTACCAAATTTCATAATCGAAAAATGCAACAATGGATAAGAGAATCCTAATAGACTTAAAAACATGACTACTGGCGAGAAGGTCTCTTCTTAATTAACCCCCTCTTTCTGGGTATAACCCTTGGCCACTAGCCTAGCCTTGAAGGTCTCTACCTTTTCGTATACTCTTCTAGTTCTCTTGTAGATCTACTTACACCATATGGGTTTTACCCCATCCGGTAAGTCTACAAGATCTCAGACCGAGTTAGAGTACATGAACTCCATCGTCAGATTCATGGCTTTAAGCCATTCCTATTTATCAGGATCTTTCATTGCATTCTTAAATGTCAATAGATCATCCATACTATCAGCAGAGACAACACCTTGTCCCTCACCTATACCTAAATAGCGTTCAGGTTGTCTCACAACCCTCTCACTACGTCTAGGTGGTAGTGTATCTGATCAGGAACCATCTGACTCTCAGATATTTGGGATCAACAACTCTTGTTGATGAAACACTAGTCTCACCAGGCTCCAACTCATTCAATACAATCTTAGAACGAGGTTTATGGTCACTAATATAATTGTCCTCAAGAAGCGTTGCATTTGTCGATACAAATACTTTGTTGTCTTCGGGACTATAGAAGTGTCCACCTCTTGTCTTCTTGAAGTATCCTATAAATAGGCAAACAACAGATTTGGAGTCTAGCTTTCCAGTTCTGTTCTTCAGCACGTGTGCTGGACACCCTCATATGCGGAAATGTCACAAACTAGCTTTACGACCATTCCACAACTCTAGGGGAGTCTTAGGAACAGATTTGGATGGCACTACATTCAAAATGTATGCGCTGTTTGTAACGTATATCCCCAAAAGAATTTGGTAATGATGTGAAACTAATCATAGATCTCACCATTTCCATCAGGGTTCTATTTATCCTCTCCGCTACACCATTTTACTAAGGTTTACTAGGAGCTGTGAGTTGAGACACTATCTCATGCTCAACCATGAAGTCTCCAAACTCTTGGTCAAGGTACTCACCTCCATGATCCGATCGTAGTGACTTGATAGTCCTACCTAATTGAGTCTTAACTTCAGCTCGAAATTCTTTAAACTTTTCAAATGTTTTCGACTTTCGTTACATCAGGTAGACGTATCCGTATCTTGAGTAGTCATCTATAAAGGTGACATAATACTCATACCACCCATAGCTTTAACATTCATCGGTCCGCAGACGTCTGTATGCATAAGCTCTAGCGGTTCTTTAGCTCAAAGCCCTTTTCTAGTAAAATGTCTCTTAGTCATCTTACCTTCTACACAAGATTCACAGACATGTAAGATGCCAACCTTTAACTCACTTAAAGGTCCATTTTTTACTAGTCTGTCTATCTGGTCAAGGTTGATATGACCAAGCCTCAGATGCCAGAGATACGTGTCATTATCTGGAGAAATCTTATGTTGTTTAGTTTTTGGTTTTTCAACCTTAAACATTTCGGTGTTGAACATTGTAGTATGTATTAATAGTCTTAACACATACAAATTGTTTTCCTTAATTCCTGAACAAATATTCAGACAATTCTTTCCAATAGTAACATACTTAATATTAAAAGAAGCAGAATATTTTTGTTCTAACAACTTAGAAACGGAAATCAAATTCCGTATAAATCATGGAATATAAAAAACATTGTTTAATAATAAAAAACTATTTTTATTATAAAATTGCAATCTTTTTGCTCCCACTGCTTTGGCCGATACGACATCCCCCTACCCCACATGCATTGAGAAGGCTCCCTCCTCTAACTGTGTCCAAGAATCAGTCCACTGTAAAGAAGAACAAACATTGTTAGTGGCCCCTGAATCAACTATCCAGGGTGAAGAATCATCTTCCACTAAACGAATAAGTAAATCATATTTACCTTTCATTTTTTTCTTCTTGGCTACCTCCTCCAGGTATTGAGGACAGTTTCTCTTCCAGTTCCCGACCTTGTTACAATAGAAACATTTTCCTTTGTCTTGGCCGGTGGAGGTGCTTTTTTTTGCTTTGGGCTTTCTTGGGTTTAGGCTTACCCTTTGCCTTCCCAGCGAACCTCTTCCTCTTCTTATTATTAGAGAAATATGGTTCGGCAACATTTGCTTCACCGTTCTTGCCCTTGTTGTCCTTAATCAAGGACTCAAAGGTAGTGAGCTCATTACACAACTGTGTAAGACTGAACTTTAACTTGTTCATCCAGTAGTTTCTTTTAAACTGATCAAAACTCTTCAGAAGAGTTGTAAGTATGATGCTCTCTTGATTGGGTTTGTCAATGGCCCCGCCATTGACTTTTGCCGTGTTGAAGTATGACATCATGCTCAGGACATGTTCCCGAACTGATGTACCTTCCTTCGTGCGAGCGAGCATAGCGGAACGAATAGCTTCGTGTTGCTTTTGCTCGGAGGGCTGCCGGAACATAACTTGCAATGATTCCATGATTTCGAATGCTGAAGTCATTGCTTCGTGCTTTGTGACAAGCACGTCTGTCATTGAAGCCAGCAGATTTGTTTGGGCCTTCTCATCGGATGAGACCCATCGCTGGTATGCCTCACGAACAGTTTGTGTGTCACTGGAGGACATTCCTCTGTAAGCACAAACTTGAAGTCTTTGGTGACCAAAATTGCATTAATATTAAGTTTCCATTTAGCATAGTTATCACCAATTAATTTGTCGTTTGCGAGAATTTGAAGTAATGCATAAGACATTGCTGAAATAAATAAAACATTCATTCAGTCATTTATTTAAAACAAGTGTGAGTGCTTTTGTATAAATTTAAACATGATGCATGAACATGTTTAACGAACTAGAACTACTCTAAAAATAGTTACTATACCACGACAATCCAACATACCACAAAAAAGTGCCGCCTTAGGGTCGTTCAAATCTTTGCATGTTGGACCGAGACATTCTCAATCAAATGATATTCTAGAATAACTCATATTCCATATCATTCAACCATCAATTATTCAGTCAGGTTTTTAATTAACAAACTTAATCAAAACCTTCGTGAGTGTAACCTACCATTTCAGATTTCACGAGTTTAACTCGAGAATTGCCGCCTTAGGGTCGGTCAATCTCGAAATACCCTCAGATATCCTATCCGTTAGGAAGTCAACCTTGGTATTGACCTTTGTGGAAACCCTCCTTAGGAAGGATGAAAGCAAAGACGTCACTGTCGGATCTAATGGTGGTTGAACTAATCATGGAGACCGCGGGATATATATGTCATATATCTCGCTCCCACTCACTATTTAATACTAGGATTTTCTATTATTCGTTAATGCACCTAGACTCTACAGGATCAAAAGGCTAACTTTAATCAAGTTATCTAGTGTGTTAACTAATTAGAACCAAATTATAATTAACTAATAAATTATTAATGATTTTTAACCTTTAAAAATCTAATCTATTAGTGAATAATCTAAGTCTTTGTAAACTTTTTACTAAAGTTAGATTATTATCATAATGTTTACCAAGTTTTAACATAAAAACTCTAACACAATATTCGGTTCATTTATAATTAGGCAATTAATCAAATTAATCATAATTACTATAAATGACCCTATTAATCTAACTTATTAAACTCTTTAATGACTATATTAATATTAATGAGAATTACCGAGTTTTTTTTTAACCATTAAAAAACTTATCTCATTTTCATAGCCAATTTATGTATTTACTCATTTTAATCACATTAAAAAAAATACATAAAATATCAGGATATGATGAATGTATGACATATCAAATATATTTATGTAGGCACTTCTAATCTAAATGGTATATGTATGCATGACAATGCTTTTATCATCACATAATATAAAGCATACATGAATTGACTGAATACTGTGGATTATTTAACCTAAAAAATTAGAATCTAAAATTACAAAAACACCCCCAAGGCATTCCTTGGTCTTCTTGTAATTTCTGGATCTTCTTGTAATTTTGGAGTCTTCCAATCTCTTCAGGTCACTTCGATTCATCTCATGAATCCTTATTTGTGATTTTTCCAGGTCTTCAATATAGGTTACATATATATATATATATATATATATATATATATATATATATATATATATATATATATATTACAATACAATAACAGTAAAAACAATTAAAATAAAAAATAAAAAAATTAATACAACCCATAAACCCTAAAGCTACAGTACCATATAATTAACGATCAATCATGTTTTTGTAAATTAAAAAAAATTAATATACATACAAAAAAATCATACAGTCAATTTAAATCGTGCCTACACAATCTTACATACAGGAGCATCGAAAACAATTTCCTGTTCTGAAAATAAAATTGGCTTTGATACCAATTGTTGGAATCCCGTTCACCGGTCACGCAACAAAATGAGTTTTTTTTTTTTTTACATATCGCAATCTATATTTGAGACAAGTGAACTTGGGATTGAAATTATTTTTGGAACAAATACATTTAAAAATTATTACACTAATAAGATATATATATATAATTGCAGGAAATTGTAATCAATAAAATGATGAAGATTAAGAAGCTTACAAACGTTTGGACGCCCCTTTATTTTTCGATATGCTTCTGGTCTGTACTACTGATCTTCCTAGCTATTCCTGGAACTGATAACTTCGTGTGGACGAATCACGGTCTCAAGAACTTAGAATGAAGGATGTAGAGAAAAACAAAAAAAGAAACACTTTCTTCTAATTGTTTCAAAAGATACAAAAAAATAATTATGAAACAATATATATATTCCAATGTGCAACTCTTTTACACACTGTACTTTTTCAAATTGAATGAGGCGCTGATCAATTGAAAGAAAACAAAAACTCTTTTTTTTTGTCTTTCACTAAACCACAAGTTTCATTAAAAAACAAAAAAAACACTCTCTCTCTCTCTCTCTCTCTATATATATATATATATATGTGTGTGTGTTGTGCGTTCTCACGCACATCTTCTTTTTAAAATATATATATATATATAATATTTAAATTTTAAATAAAATATTATATATATATATATATATTTAAAAAATTCAAATATATACAATTTATTTTATTTAATAAATGAGATAATCATATTATCTCATCATCCAAAAATAAATAACAATTGAAACCCTCCATTCAAGACTAATTACACTATTAAATAATCTTATTATTTAATTGTCATATTTGTCATTTTAATCATTTGAATAATCTTATTACTCAATCAACTCCTGACACGTGTCACTTTCATAACACAATTAATTGAACAATCAAATTAATTAACCGGGACTCTTGTTACCTAGATCGATTAGGCTAACGAGGGGACCTAATGGACCCATAGTATTTTGAGCTCCAATAATCCTCATAATCATTAATTAAACTCTTTTATTAATATTTCTTGATTATTGATTAACACTGAAAAGTGTATGTTTACTAAGGGATAATAATATCATCATTTTACACTTCCAATATGATTAATTCCTCAATTTAGACATAATTTCGTTCACTCGCTTAAATAAATGTGTTGTGTAGTAATCAGTGTATTATTCTTTGTATTTCAGAGGTAATTCTATCAATTCAAAACTATGGAGAACTCAGATGGCAAAACAAACATCGTTTTCAAGTTTAGAACGTCAAAAACCTTAAGAAGGCCATGAATGGTATTTTTGTAATTGTGACTATTCACAGTTGACTTTTTACTGTTTATAGCTGACTTTCATTGTTCACAGTTGACTTTCACTGTTCCTGATGATATGACACATTCCTATTGGACCAAACAGCGAGTGCACCGTACACGCGGCTGCAGAGAATCACATTCTAGAAGTTGGTACATTGTTCATAGTTGACTTTCTAGAATATTATTGACCGATGACGTGACACAATTCTATTGGCCCGAACTGCGAGTGCACCATACACGCGGCTGCGGAGAATCACATTCTAGAAGCCGGTGCACTGTTCACTATTGACTTTCACGGATGCGTTTACTGTTCACTGCCACTGTTCACTGTTCACTATTCACTGATGACGTGACGAAATCTTGACGCTCCATTCTAAATTCATCCGATGATCAATTTTCATCCGTATTTTGTATAAATATGGGGCCTCCCCCCCTCCCCCCTCCCCCTATAATTTTCACATTCTGAATCCAAATATGTTATTAGATTTGTGAAATTCTCTCTCTTTTGTTCTCAAATTCTTAGTTTAAATAAAATAGCTATTTTCTAGTTAAATTATGTCTGGCTAATTTTATATAGCTGGGGCCAAAGACGATACTGTTGGTATGGAAAATATGATCAAATTATGGTAAGTTTATTATTTTTTTGCTTTCTCCCCTCTGATCTTTGTGGAGTTTTTGACTCACTATAGACAGATAGATGTTGTCTAGCACAGTGGGTACTTTTACCCACATATATCAGAAAGTGGTCAGTGGAGCGGAATACTCTCCCAATAATCTGGACTAAATATTAATAATTGGATCATAATCGAATTACCAACAGTGGATCCCTTAACCCCAGTTTTAATTTTAATTGATTTACATTTTATAACAACCTTAGTAATTAATCTAGATAATTAATTCTACAAGGACTAGTGAATAACCTCCATGTGGCTCGACCCGGTCTTACCGGTTAATTTATTACTTTGACACTCTTATACTTGGGGAGTAGGAACACTTCTTTAGGACGTGTCAAGTTTTTGATACCGCTGCCGGGGAGGTAAGTCTGCATTTTCTTTGTAGAAGTAATTTCTTTTTAATTTTATTTTAGTTTTGCTATTTTTTTCTATCTTCTTTGTTCTTATTTTGTATTCAATTTTACATCACTTATCTCAATCATAAACATCATCCACCTTTTTTTTTAAAAAGCACTTGTAATCATTAATCACTTTTTTGCATTTTAGTCCTTCAACTTTTTGTTTGCATTTTAGCTTAGATCTAGTTTGCATTTGCATTTAGGTCATTTTATTTTTCATTTTTGCATATCAGTCCCTGTAATTATCATTGTTGACGGGAAATTTGCTCAAGATGAGAAATTCCTACTAACACCCTCGAGGCTATTACCACGGAAGTGGTGGTCGGGGGGTCGATACCGTTGATACCTGACCTGTTTTAGAGGTAAACGAGAGGCTGGATTGCAAAGATACAAATGGGAGCTTTTATTATTGCTTGCTTGCTTTGATATACAGATTACTCTCTCATATGCTCACAGTCTCTCTAGGATCTAAGAAGATGGCAATTTTATGCTTGTCGAATAGTGGAAATAGAGGCGGTCGTGTTCTGAATACAGAATTTATGCATTCCCCTCTTCTTTTCGTTTCTTTTATCTGTCGTTCTTCTTCTGTTTTTCGCCTACTTCCCTTCTCTTTTTTGTATCTCTTTGTGTGTCATGCTTGGCCCTATTTATATATGGTCCAAGTAGGTTTGAATTTGTTGATATCCCGCCAAGATCCTACGAATCCGTTTCCTCCTTATCGGACGTGATCCTTTATTTAAAAGTTGTTGACCCCGAGTAAATAGCGGAAACGATGATATTGTTAACGAAAATGAGTTTGTTTCCTTTTAGGAATCCAACTCTTGACTTCCACGTATATGGAATTAATGACCTGCGAAAATATTTTCCATCGTTGCCCCAAAATGCTCTGAAAAAGATTTACAAAGCACGTTCCGAAAGATTACGCTTACTGATGATAAACAACATTCCTGTTGAAATTCGTTGGTTGATCGAAGCTAAGGTACGTCTAGCAGGTGAGTCTGCTGATTCATTTATATCTTACATGCTTGGTTTTGGAAGAAGTAACCTTGCAAAAAAATGAAGAGCTAAGAAGTTAGGGGTTTCTTGTCACAAATGTGCACGTACAACTTGCAACACACGTTGTCGTTCTTTAGGAATGGTGTCTAATAATCGAGAAGATAAAATTTTATTCATTAGGCATGGTTTGCGTAGGGAGTCATTGGATAATATCCTAATGACTCTTGATGCACATCCTAATGGATATGTGCAAATGACAATTGACCGATTATGGCCACAATTTCAAAAAGAACATGCACAATATAGTCTTGGGAATCTGACTTAAAAAGACCCTGTTTACCAATTTATAAGAAATTGGATGTGAAGCATATCACTGACCCATAGAGGGCGTTGAATTCGTTTTTGGACGTAAAATCATAGGAAGATGTAAGCCACAATCACAACTACCAGTAAATATCATTTTGTTTTTATTATCTTTTTCCTTCTGCATTTATTGTCTTTTGTAATTATTGTTGTTTACTTTTGATTTTTGAACCATTTGGATCTAATAACATTGACAAATATGCCACCCTATATATATAGGTGTATTATCGTGTTACCTTTTCGGGATCTATAAATACAAGCATTTGTTTTCCTTTTTGCTTCAAGCACTCATGAACATTCAAAAGAAAATTTCAGAGAGTGCATTAATGGTGTCACCTTCAACTAAACGATTCACAATCATTTACGTGTTTGGTCTCACCAATTATGGGAAATACAGAGAGTTTGTTGATGCTGCAACTCATCTTGGTAAGGTTTTGGCTGAGTGAAAAATACACCTAATGTATGAAGGAGGTAACTTGGGATTAATAGGGTGTGTTTCACGAACTGCACAAGACGGAGGTAGTCAAGTTCTGGGTATTGTCCCAAAATCTATGGCCGCAACAGACATCATCAGAAAGATAAACGGCGAAGAGCTAGTTGTTTCAGGTATGCCTGAAAGTTTAACTGTTATGTTACATCATGTTGATACGTTTATATCTTTGCCAGGTTGTTTTGGAACCTTAGAAGAAATCTTCACAATGGCATCCTGGGCGCAACTACACATCCAAGAGAAACCCATCGGTTTGTTGTATTTTTTTTCATCTCTTCTGACTATTCAAATTTATAAACTCTCCACTATGATATCATTGACTAATCCTTTTGTTCATTAAGTCATCTTGAGAAATTTTTAGAACTATTCTGGACACACACACACATTGACACGTGATTATATGCAGTAAGTTGAGATTTTACGATATTTAGTTCTGAAACATCATTCAAGAGTAACAACCGAAGGCAGTAGTCTTGTTTAAATATATATATAGTAATAATAATAATAATTAATTTGTGTGTTTTGACCAAAACTCTTACTTAGTAGCCGGGCCTCATGCCTCAGTAAGCATAGAGTGTTCACGTAAAACGATGGAGTCTGGATAAGAATAAAGTGCAGTTTCGTAGCCTCTTTAACTCGAGCAATTAAGTCCTAGGGGTGTTTTAACACTTAATGCCCTAAGACCAACTGGTTTGGGAGTCATTGATCCAAAGCTCGTTACACAGGTTAAAGAGAAAGCTTAAGGGAATTGTACTAAAAAAAAAGACATCTGTAATCCGAGTAATTAAGCCCGTAGGAGTGTTTTAACACTTAATGCACTAAAGTCAACTGTTTTGGGAGTCATTGGCCTAAAGCTCGCTACATGGATTAAAGATGGAATGTTTGTTTCCGATTTTGTTATATTAAAAAAAAAGAAAAAAAAAAGAAGAAAAAAAAAATGCTGCCCAAGGAAAAAGCCCTGATGAGATTTCGGAATGAAAATGTTGTTTGATTTCAATTGAATCTCATAGTTATTGTGTTGATCTTTATTGATCACAAGAAAATTTGATTGATAACTCGATTGATGGCTGGTTGTCAAAGGGTGAGAAAAGATGTATAGGAGAGTTTGTCTATTTGGTAGTTTACAGATTTGAATTTGAGTTTTTACTATTTTCGCTTTAGTTGCTAGCGACTAGCAATAAGCTGGTTGGGGGGTGTGATTAACACTGAAAATTGTACGTTTACTAATGGATAATATCATCATTTTACACTTTCAATATGATTAATTCCCCAATTTAGACATTATTTCGTTCACTCGCTTAAATAAATGTGTTGTGTATTAATCAGTGTATTTTTCTTTATATTTCAGAGGTAATTCGATCAATTCAGAATTATGGAGAAGTCAGATGGCAAAACAAACATCTTTTTCAAGTTTAGAACGTCAAAAACCTTAGAAAGGCCACGATGGGCATTTTTGTAATTTTGACTATTCACTGTTCACAGTTGACTTTCACTGTTCCTATTGGACCAAACTGCGAGTGCACCGTACACGCGGCTGCAGAGAATCACATTCTAGAAGCCGGTGTACTGTTCACTATTGACTTTCACGATGCGTTCACTGTTCACTGTTCACTATTCACTTTTCACTGATGACGTGGCGAAATTTGGACGTTCCATTCTAAATTCATCCGATGGTTAATTTTCATTCTTATTTTGTATAAATAGGGGACCTCTCCCCCCTAATTTTCACATTTTGAATACAAATATGATATTAGATTTGTGAAATTCTCTCTCTTTTGTTCTCAAATTCTCAGTTTAAATAAAATAGTTATTTTCTAGTTAAATTATGTCTGGCTAATTTTATATAGTTGGGGCCAAAAGTGATACTGTTGGTATGGAAAATATGATCCAATTATGGTAAGTTTATTATTTTTTTGCTTTCTCCCCTATGATATTTGTGGAGTTTTTGACTCACTATAGACAGACAGATGTTGTCTAGCACAGTGGGTACTTTTACCCACATCTATCAGAAGTGGTCAGTGGAGTGGAATACCCTCCCATTAATCTAGACTAAATATTAATAATTGGATCATAATTGAATTACCAACAGTGGATCCCTTAGCCCCAGTTTTAATTTTAATTGATTTACATTTTATAACAAGCTTAGTAATTAATCTAGATAATTAATTCTACAAGGACTAGTGAATAACCTCCCCGTGGTTCGACCCGGTCTTACCGGTTAATTTATTACTTTGACACTCTTATACTTGGGAGTAGGAACACTTCTTTAGGACGTATCAATTATTAACTCTGGTGTTATTCCATTAAAAACCCGAATTTGTACTCTCTCAACTGCAGACGTTTATACACAGACCGAAACAACTCGGTGTCCATCGATATAGCTATTACATATGGTGTGATCCTCTATAGTAATTCATAATTAGAGGTGGGTCATAATATCCGTTATACCCCTCTAATTACATATATCCTTTAAGTACCATTGATTCTCTAATGGACAATAAACCCTATTTTCTCACGGAATTAGGAGAGCGCTCATATTATCCGATCCCCGAATCAACCCTTAAAGAAACTGTCATCTACTTCTCACAAGAAGGAGTGGATTCCACTATTGTGTACAAATCTTCTCAGCCACAAGCTAAACCGCAATCCTAACATACGTAGTATATTGTTCAGGAAATGTATCTGACCTTACTCATGGTATATCAAAGACCACGATCTAACCTGAAGGAGTCGATAAGACACTCAGAATTAAGATCACCCACATATAGCCATCATTAGTCGATATATATGAATCTCATTGGTAAACGGATCTTGGTGTGAGATTCATATAGATCATGGCCCAGTTCTATATGATCACATCATACAAGGTGCCTCCATTCCCATATCTCATATGAATGATTCAGGATAGAATCACTGTACATTACGGAATGGACCGCAGCTATAGATTGACCACAAATAAAGTACCCAACTTTATTTGCTATCTATGGACTCTTTAGATTGCACGTATCTTACTGTATCCATCCATTTATGACACTTATATACACAGTTCGAGATTACATCCGGCAATCTAGGATGTTAATATCTGCACAAGTTTATAAAATAAATAACATAACAAGAATGAATTGAACATTTCTTTTTATGTACTTCATAAATCCATTTACAAGTTACATGTTTAGGGCATAAACCCCAACATTCACGACACGTGTCTTTCTATTGTTTGGTATATCTGTTGGCATTTATGAGATACGACCTGCTGATTATCCGATTCACCGCTTATGTCATCGAACATCCTTTTTTTTTAATCTTCCCGCCTTTCCAAGCCCTAGGGTTTTGTGCTTTAATCATCAAGTGGCTTATTTAAATTGACGAAGGCTATTTCATCGCTATTTTTACGAAAAGAAAATCAGGCTTGCTTTTGTCTTCCTGCTCTTGCACACAGATCTGTTATTCGCTTTTCATTGAAGCTTTTTTCCAGTTTTCTTCGTCTGCTTTAAAGGTCAGTTTCCATGGATCTTATTACATGACACCATCTTTTTGTTAAAGCCTTTGATGCGCTTGAGCATGGAGATACTAACTTAGTCTCATGTATTTATAAATTATTGGGGAAATCACCCCCTGACCAGCCTTATTTTATGAATGTTGAGGTTTTGGGCTTTACCCTGGTGTTTCTTCTAGCCCTAGTTCTGAATCTTCCTCCATTTCTGAGTCTTCTATTTCTGATCGTCACAGGGTACCTTTAAGATCTAGGATGGGAAAGCATCAAAGTTGTCATACGGTTCGTAGACATATTCCAGGTGGTATTCAAATTGGGAGGCAAGTGGTTAATGAGAACAACGTTGAAGAAGAACACTATGCCTCTCGGATCCTCTTCTCTCTTGATCGTCCGAGTGCTTATGACACTGAACAGAACTTGGTCGGGACTACTGAGATCGAAAAATATCATGCTCGGTTTGATCTAGATGATTCTATTCTGATGATGCCTGATGGTGATAAGGCTGTGTGGAATCCTCCTCCGGGTATGGTTGTAATTTATGGATCTATGTTTAGCTGTGACTATTCCCCTTCAACCTTTCATCGACTGGTTCCTAGCCGAGGCAGGGATTGCTCCAGCCTAGCTTACCCCAAATAGCTATAGGATTTTGATGTGTCTGTGGCACATATGGAGCCGGATGAAGTTGTCGTCGTCTTCTCCTCGTGAAATAAGGCAATTTTATACTCTTAGACAGTCTGGTCAGACTGGGACTTATTTTCTTTTGTCCAACCACCCGGATAACTAGATTCCCGAGGGAGTGAAGGTGAGTCAGGGTGTCGAAACATCCCTGGATGTCAAGAAAAAGGGTTTTATCTGGGGTTTTCCCACTTCATACAAATAATGGAAAAACTGTTGGTTTTTCATAAAAGAGAACTGGGGAAACCAGGTCGAGCTTTCAGTCGTTGAAGCTTAAGAAGTACTGAAGGTTTCTGGTTACTTTTGCTCTCCCGATCGCTGGAACAAAACACCACCCGTTTTCACAGATGCTAATTTGTCTAACCTTGCTCGAGCAGCTGTGCGTACTTTGGAAAAAAGAAGCAGGTTTTACCTTTTCTATGAGAAGAAAATGATGGATCTAGGCTTATTTGCTCTGATTTCTGCTCGTCGCAAATGATGTAAGTGAGCTTTCATGTTGCTCTTATTTTGTTGCTTTTACAGGTTTTATGCCTTTTAACTCCTTATCCCTTTCAAATTCAGTGTACGATATGTACATCGTTTGTGACGCATAGGCTCGCTAGGTGAAGGCGATTATTCAGGCAAATCGTAAAGAGGTTTCTCGTCAAAGGGAAGAAGGGATTGCTTCACCTGATAATGAATCGGATGAGAATTCCGAGGAAGCAGATGAACAAGTTCCTGAGCACATTCTTAAGGAGGTCGTTCAGCCGAGTGTGGGGGAATCAAGTTACCCGAGTGGTCCCATTGGGCCTGATAATGAACAAAGACTGCCCGAGGATGTAGGCAGGCAAGAAGGGCGTTCTGTTAGTGTAGTGTCTGAGGGACCTAGTTCTCCCATCGATGGGGTGCCAGTTGAGCAGTTTATTGATAGGGGTGAGGAAGTAGTTGGGGAACCCCCTGCTAAACAGGTTGATCCTTCACTTTCTGGTTTTTTCGAGTCTTTTTAAGATATAACTGAAGACCAGGAAGATCTTGCAGCTAATCTTGGTTTCCGCCGTACTCGGGCTGAAAAAAGGAAGATAACTCATTCTCCTGCTCGACCTCCTCCAAAAGTTTCAAGAGTGGTGTCGTTCATTGAGTCGGGCGATGAAGATGTTGATGCTAGGGATTCCACGAGTGCTTAAATGGAGAAGTCTTCAAAAGAAAGGGAGAATACTCAAGAGAGTTTGAACAAAGAGAACTTCTTGCCTCATGAAGTTGAAACTATAGAAGCAGGGTTCTCGGAAATGCCTATAAGCCCTTCCCCCTAGGATATGTTGTATACCATGTCTTCCGACTGTGTTTTTATTGGTGATGACCATTTGAACCATTTCAGCAATAGTTCCCCTACAGAGCGCCTTCAAAATATTATAAACAGTGTGACGGACGTAAGTCTTCTGAACCGTACTTCGCACTAATGCGCCTTAATTCAGGCATCTTTAAATTTTTGCCCTACAGGTGGTTGCTGAGTGTACTGAGGTTGTTCAGAAGCAAGAGCACTAAGCTGATCGGATAAGGCGTCTGGAAGCTTAGTTAAAAGAGAGTGGGGATAATCGTGCTCGGATTGAGGCGGTCTATCAAAGGGAGGCGAGTTCTGCCCAGGAGTTTACCGATCGCTGCTTAGCGAAATAGATGGAGATCGATGAGAGGACCTCTGCTGCAGAGAAGAAGGCTAAGTCTTTACAAGACTTGCTCTCTATTGCCTAGGAGTCAATGCTTTGGGCTGAACATAATGCCGAAAATACGAAGGCATCTTATGAGGGCGAAATTGAAGATCTTAAGCGCAAGCTCTAATGATTGAATCCCTCAAAGGAAGCAAGCTGGAACTTAAAGTTCAAGGGGTTGATCATTTTAAAAGATCTCCAGCTTATGATGTCTTACTCCTTAGGGAGTTTCAACGAGGTTGATTCAGCTGGTGAGTTCTTTAAGGTAAAAACCAGGGCGACTGACAAGGCTTAAGCCAATTGGGAATTATCAATCGAAAATCGTGTGGACCGATCATTGGAGTCTCTTCGAACTCAGATGAGGGAGTGGAAAGCTTATTGTCAATGCCAATGTAAAGAACCTCATCCTATGCATCTGGAGGTCCCAGCCGAGCATTCTCTTTCAACTTTTTATTCCAGTCAGGAAGTTGGGATGGACGAGTCGGAGCCCGATGTTGGACCGGCCTCCGGAAAGGATTATAGCGAGTGGATGGATGATCTGGTTTACATAATTATCTAGCCTTCAAACGAAAGTCTTCTTCGTAAATATAAGATGGTGCCTGATCCAAGCATCGTCAATAGCTCTAAATCCTCAGCCCCACCTTAGGTGGACTTGTAAAACTTTATTGACAGTTTATAAAATTCCATATTTACGTAATTGCTTTTTGGAGTGAATTTTTTCTTATGAATGTTGAAACATTGAATGTTAAAACCTCAAGTATCTTATTAACTGGCTTGCTTAAAACGCCAAGTATCTTATTAACTGGCTATGCCAAGTATCTTATTAACTAGCTATGCCAAATATCTTATTAACTGGCTATGTCAAGTATCTTATTAACTGGCTACGCCAAGTATCTTATTAACTGGCTACGCCAAGTATCTTATTTAACTGGATGATATCGTTATCTGAGTAACTTTAACTTTTTTAAATGCCAAGTATCTTATTTAACTGGTTAATATTATTAACCGAGTAATCTTGAAACAAAGGCAAGTGGATTTGCACTTGTTTTTCGTACTCGGTTGCTATCCAAACGCTGCATCGAGGCTCGCCACGATCATACATTTGGATCCTTACGCATGTCACTGAGGACGTCTCCTAGTTTTTTCTGTGCAAGGGTTTGCCGAATCGTTAAGCTCTGGATTGCTTAACACAGCTGCACAACTCACCGGGATTTACCCGACGGTGCCCTAAGCCGTTTTCCAGAATCTGGTGCATCGGGTTTGCCTTTTAGCTAAGGTATTAGTTGACCTTGCTCCGTTGGCATGCTCTTTTGAACTTCTCCGTCCATTCGGGATTTTCACCAAATTAATGGCCCCGAGTATTTTATCGTATGTCAATTCTTTAGCCATATGTTCTTATTACCATATGCTCATATTTCTGGGAATCCCGTGTCGGGTTTTTATTTATAATTCTGTAAAACTAACAAAATATGAAGAAAAAAAATATCAAAAGGATTTCTAAGAATAAATTACTAAAAACATCATGACTAAAGAAATAAAGCCTAAAATTAGGGAATTTCAAGGATAAAAAATCTTCAAGTATTGGGAGTTGCATGGTTGGGGTAAAACCCCTTCATTTGGTCTGGCAATCCAATATGCTCCATGTCCGACCATTCCTTCAATTTTATATGTCATCCCATTTGTGAGCCAACGAGCCTGTGACTTTATCTTTTGTGTTCAACGATACTCTTCTGAGTACCAGGTCTCCCATTCGGAACTTCCTAACCCGCACATGAGAATTGTAGTGTCTAGCCACTATTTATTGATATGCCGCATTTCGCACTTGAGAATTCTCCCTTTTTTCTTCTAACTCATCTAGGCCTTGTAACAACATATCAATATTATGATCTTCATCATATAACCTGACTCTGGGCAACATATATGATGTCTTTACCGAGATGACGACCTCTGTTCCGAATGCCAAAGAAAACGGTGTTTCTCTTGTAGAATTCCATGCTGTTGTCCGGTAAGCCCAAAATACTTCAGGAAGTTTTTCAATCAAAATGCCCTTTTTGGCATCCAGCTTCGCTTTGAGCGTGTGTTTGATGACTTTGTTCACTGCTTCGGCTTGTTTGAGGGTGGGCAGGTGTAGCATAATAATTTTAAATCTGGTACTCGATACACAGTTGTCTAAATTTTTTATTGTCAAATTAGGTGTCGTTATCAGTGATAATATTATTCGGGACTCCAAACTTGTAGAGTATGTTCTTCTTCATAAAGTTTATGGTGTTTGCTTCCGTAATGTGCACTAATGCTTCAGCTTCCACCCACTTAGTGAAATAATCAACAACCACAATTGCATGCTTTGCTCCACCCCTTGTTCCTGCTGGCATTGGACCAATTAAGTCCAAGCCCCACATGGCGAACGACCATGGGGATGTGAGACTTCTGAGGTGTTCAGGGGGTTGCTGAATGTCATTGGCGATCATTTGGCAAGCGTTGTAACTTTTTGAACATCGTTGTGCATCCGAGAATAGAGAAGGCCAGTAAAAACCTTGCCTGAGTACCTTGTGTGATAAGCTTTTACCTCTTGTATGGTTTCCACATACGCCACTATGGATTTCCTTTAATATTCGACGTGCGTCTTCCTCTAATACGCATCTTCCTCTAATACACACCTTTGGAGCGTTTGAGAAAATCCTCTTATGTATAATTCTCCTCAAATTATAGTATACCTAGCTAACCTGTACCTGATGCGTTTTGCCTCCAAGGGGTCTTCCGGGAGTACATCCTCTTCCAAGTACCTTTTTAGCTGAGTCATCCAACAGTCTGACGGTGTTCGGATTTCTGAAACTTCAAGGTCTTTCAGCTCAGCTATACTTGGCCTAAGAAGATGTGCGACTAGGATATTCTTTGGTCTGATTGAGGTTGTTGCTGATGCTAGCTTGGACAAAGCATCTGCTTTTTCATTTTCTTCCTAAGGGATCAAGACAATCCTATATTCTTTGAACCGTTGGAGGAGTTGTTTTTTAATGCCCAAGTAGGTCATCATACTTTTATCCCTGGCCTGATATTTGTCTAGGGATTGGTTGACAACTACCTATGAGTCGCTGAATATCTCGACCTCATCTGCTCCGAGTGCAATGCAAACTCTAAGCCCTACCAACAGTGCCTTGTATTCTGCTTGGTTGTTTGTTGCTTTGAAGTCAAATATCATGTCACATTCAACGTCATCTTCTTCTGGGGTGCATACCATGATCTCTGTCCTGCTGCCATGAGTGTTCGAGAAGCCGTCAACATATAATTGTTGGAACCCGGTTCACCAGTCACATAGCGGAAATGGTTTTTAATTTTTTTTATACATATCGTAATCTGTATCTGGGACTAGTAAACGTGGGATCATATTTATTTTCGGAATAAATACATATACTAATTATTACACTAATAAAATATATATGTAAATACAGGAAATTGTAATCATTAATAAAAAAGGAATATTAAAATAGAACCATACCGACGTTTGGAGGCTTCTTCACTTTTCGATATGCTCCCGGTCTGTACCATTGATCTTCTTAGCTATTTCTGGGACTAGTAACTGTATGTGGGCGTGTCACGGTCTCAGAAACTTAAAATGGAGGAAGTAGGAAAACTAAGAAACTCTTTCTTAATTTTCACTATGCAACACTTGCACTATTTGCATCTCATGCAAACTCTAATATATGTGTTTATTTGTGTTTCACGCACGCACTAATTGCTTCAAAAGAAAAAATTGATATGCGCCTTTAATGCACGCGTTGTTAAAACTCACGCACACCTTATTGCATAAAAGCCAAAAACCAATTGATTGATGTGTGTTATAAAAAACAAAACCAACTTTTTATCATATATATATATATATATCATATATATAATATTTAAATATTTGATCAAATCTATATTTGATTTTTAAAAACTTTTAAATAAAAAATTTCTCATATCTTTTATTTGATTTTATTTGAATTCAAACTATTTAAATTCAAAAATTAAATATTTAATTTAATAAAATAAAATAATCATATTATCTTAATTTATTCAAAAATAAATATCAACATACACCCTCCATTTAGTGATTAATAACATAATTAAATAATCTTATTGTTTAATTTAAGACCCTTGTTACCTAAATCGATCGGGCTAGCAAGGGGACATAATAGGCCTACAGTATTTTGAGCTCTAATAATCCTCGGAATCATTAATTAAACTCTTTAATTAATATTCCTTGATTATTAACTCCGGTGTTATTCCACTAAAAACACGAAGCTGGACTCTCTCAACTGCAGACGCTTTTACACAGACCGATACAACTCGGTGTGATCCTCCACAGTAGTTCATAATTAGAGCTGGGTTATAATGTCCGTTATACCCCTCCAAATACATATATCCTTTAAGTATCATTGATCTCTAATGGACAATAAATCATATTTCCTCACGGAATTAGGAGAGCGCTCATATTGTCCAAGCCCTGAATCAACCCTTAAGGGAACTACCATATACTTCTCACAAGAATGAGTGGATTCCACTATTGTGTACAAACCTACCCAGCCACAAGCCAAACCGCAATCCCAACATACGGAGTATATTGATCAGGAAATGCATCTAATCTCACCCATGGTATATCAAAGACCACGATCTAACCTAAAGAAGTCGGTAAGACACTTAGGGTTAAGATCATCCACATATAGCCATCATTAGTTGATACATATGAATCTAATCGGTAAACGGATCTTGGTGTGAGATTCATATAGATCATGGCCCAGTCCTATATGATCACATCATACAAGATGCCTCTATTTCCATATCTCATATGAATGATTCAGGATAGAATCAATGTACATTACGGAATGGACCACGACTATATATAAACAACAAATAAAGTACCCAACTTTATTTCCTATATATGGACTCTTTAGATTGTACGTCTCTTACTGTTTCTATCCGTATATGACACTCGTATACACAGTTCGTGATTACATCAGGCAATCCAGGATGTTAACATGTGCACAAGTTTATAAAATAAATAACATAATAAGAATGAATTGAACTTTTCTTTTTATTTACTTCATAAATCCATTTACAAATTACATGCTTAGGGCATAAACCCCAACAATCTCCCACTTGCACTAAAGCATGTGAGGCATGTCTCGTAACCCTAGACCATCTAGGTATCCCGAAAACACTTTAGCCGGTAAGGTCTTCGTAAATGGATCAGCATGATTGTCTTGTGAGGCTATCTTGGTAACGATCACATCTCCTCTCTATACTATCTCTCTGATGAGATGATACTTTCTCTCTATATGCTTCCCTCTCTTGTGGCTTCTTGGTTCTTTAGAATTAGCCACAACACCATTGTTATCACAATAAAGTGTGATATGCTTATCTAGGTCTAGAACAACTTCCAGATCACTCAAGAACTTACGGAGCCAAACAACCTTTTTAGCAGCCTTACAAGCGGCCACATATTCGGCTTTCATGGTGGAGTCAGCAATGCAAGATTGCTTGATACTTCTCCACACAATGGCTCCACGACCCAGTTTCCTAGAATCTCTGTCTGACTGAAAATCAGAATCCGTTTATCCTAACGGGATCAAATCTTGTTCGGAATACACTAGCATATAATTTCTCGTTCTCCGAAGATACTTGAGAATAGTCTTGACAGCAACCCAATGATCCAATCTTGGGTTGGATTGGTATCTGCTGACTACTCTCACTGCATAGCAGATGTCTGGTCTCGTGCATAACATAGCATACATAAGACTACCTACTGCCGATGCATGGGTTACACGTTTCATATCCTCAACTTCCTGACGTGTCTTAGGACACTGTTCTTTAGACAAGTGAACTCCATGTCTAGAAAGTGAACTACCTTTCTTTTAGTTCTGCATCGAAAATCGCATAAGAATCTTGTCGATATATGATGTCTGAGACAGTGTTATGAGTTTGTTCTTATGATCCCTTATTAGTTGGATCCCTAGAACATAACTTGCCTTTCCCAAATATTTCATTTGGAATTGGCTAGCCAGCCAACCTTTTACATCAGACAACACTCCCACATCATTCCCAATGAGTAGGATACCATTTATGTATAAGACCAAGAAAACTACTTTCTTATCAATGATGCACTTGTAGACACAAGGCTCATCGACGTTCTGCTCGAAGCTATAGGTTTTGATCACATCATCAAACCTATTGTTCCAAGATCTAGATGCTTGCTTAAGTTCATAGATGGACCTTTATAGCTTGCAAACCTTTTGCTCTTGATTTGGAGACACGAATCCCTCTGGTTGTATCATATAGATGCTCTTATCAAGATTGTCATTCAAGAATGCAGTCTTGACGTCAATTTGCCAAATTTCATAATCGAAATAGGCAACAATGGATAAAAGAATCCTAATAGACTTAAACATGGCTACTGGCGAGAATGTCTTTTCATAACCCCCTCTTTTTGGGTATAACCCTTGGCCACTTGGCTAGCCTTGCCTTGCCTTGAAGGTCTCTACCTTCCCGTCTACTCCTCTCTTTCTCTTGTAGATCCACTAACACCTTATGGATTTTACCCCATCTGGTAAGTCTATAAGATCCCATACTGAGTTAGAGTACATGGACTTCATCTCGAGATTCATGGCTTTAAGCCATTCCTCTTTATCAGGATCTTCCATTGCATATTCATTTGTCCAAAAACTGGGGAAACACTTTACCAATGTTGGGATAGGTTCAAAGAGTTGTTAAATGTCTGTCCACCTCACGATTTTAAAACATGGAGGATAGTGTCACAATTCTATGAGGGATTCACACCCCAAAGTAGACAAGTCATTGAAATAATGTGTAATATGGAGTTCAGTGACAAAAATCCTGAAGAAACACTTGAATACCTTGACGATATCACCGAAAGTGCTAAAAATTGAGACATTATTGGTTCCTATGAGTCCATGAGCAAACCACAACCATCTCCATCTAGTGAAGGCATTTACAATCTTAGGGAAGATCATGACCTTTAAGCTAGATTCGCATCCCTAGCTAGGAAAATTGAAGCTTTAGAAACTAAAAAGAATGAACATGTAAAATCTGTACAAGAAATCGCATGCCATGTATGTGATTCTGATGATCATATCACTCATAGTTGTCTAACTTTGCCAGCCATAAAAGATTGCCTTCATGAACAAGCCAATGTTTTTCACACTTTCAACAAGCCAAATTTCAACCCATACTCACAAACCTACAATCCTGGTTGGAGAAATCATCCAAACTTTAATTGGAGGAACAACAATCAAGCCTAATCTTTACAACCACAAGGTCTATCACATCCACAAACACACTAGAATTTCCAAAACCCACAAGGTTATGCACCTTATGTCCCACCATCTAGGAAAAACCTTGAAGACACTTTGCACTCATTCATTGAGAAGCAAGAATCCATTAACAGCAAAACTGCACAAACCTTGATAGATGTTAAAGATACTTTGGCAAAGATTGCTTCTACACTGACCACACATGAAAAAGGTAAGTTTCCATCTCAACCACAACCAAATCCCAAGAGTCAGTCAAGTTCCTATGATAATAACCAATGCCCAGATCAAGTCAAATCAATTATCACTCTTCGTAATGGTAAGGTCATCGAAAAACCTATTCTTGAATCTGGTAAAAATGATGATGAGTCACATTCCAAGGGTAAGGAAGGGGTTGATGAAACCACTGTTGACGAATAAATAATTGAATCCCCACCTACACTCCCATATCCTCAGGCTATTAAAAATTCACAGAAATCGAAGCATTCCCAGAGATTTTTGAAATTTTCAAACAGGTAAAGATCAATATCCCTTTGTTGAACGCAATCAAACAGGTACCTTATTATGCCAAATTTTTGAAGGATCTGTGCACTGTGAAAATGAAGCATCAGGTAAGAAAGAAAGCCTTTATGGCTGAACAGGTAAGTTCCATTCTTTCCAATAAATATGTTTTGAAATATAAAGATCCTGGTTGTCCCACTATTTCATGCACAATTGGTAACTGTAAAATTGAGCATGCTTTACTTGACCTAGGTGCTAGTGTAAATTTTCTCTCATACTCATTTTATCAGCAACTTAATCTTGGTAAGTTAAAGCCGACTTCAACCACACTTTGTCTTGCTGATAGGTCAATTAAAACACCAAAAGGAATAGTGGAAGATGTGTTAGTACAAGTCGATATATTTATCTACCTTGTAGATTTTATTGTTTTGGAAACACAACCAGTTGTTAATGAGTACAAATCAATTCATGTTATATTGGGCCGACCATTTTTAGCTACTGCTAATGCCTTAATTAATTGCAGGAATGGAATAATGAGCATGTCTTTTGGAAATATGGAAATTAAGCTTAATGTTTTCAACATGTCTAAAGAACCATTTGATGATGAAAATGAAGATGAAGATGTAGACATTATTGAAACCATTGTTGAAGATCATGTTCAAAAGGATTCTCTTAACTCATCTGAAATTTGTTTGATCAATTCACCTGAGTCAAGCATGCATTCACATCTTGATGATTGTTTGCAGATTGTCAAAGAAGAAGGAGACACTTCAGATTTTGAAGAATTGGAACGGAAAGATGACGAGCCAGAAGAAAAAGCACCCATCAATGATACTTTTCCTGATGATCTTTTATTCTCTATCACAACTTTGCATTGGTATGCTGACATTGTTAATTATCTTGCAACAGGAATGATGCCACTCGATTGGAATGCACAGAACAGAAAGAAATTTTTGACCGAGGTAAAACATTTTTACTGGGATGACCCGTACTTATTCAAGTATTGTCCTGATCAAATTGTTCGACGATGTATTCCAGGCAATGAGGTAAGTAGTGTCATTGAATTTTATCATTCTGAAGCATGTGGTGGTCATTTTTCATCAAAGAAAATGGCTGTAAAAATCTTGCAATGTGGATTCTATTGGCCCACCTTGTTTAAAGACGCACATGCATTCTGTAAAACCTGTGAAAAATATCAAAAGTCATGATTCATTTCCAAGCGAAACATGATGCCTTTAAACCCTATTCTTGTCATTGAAATATTTGATTGTTGGGAAATTGATTTTATAGGTCCATTTCCACCGACATTTGGATTTTTGTATATTTTAGTTGCCGTTGATTATGTGTCAAAATGGGTTGAGGCAATTCCTAGTCAAAATAATGATCACAAAACAGTGATTAAGTTTTTAAAGGAAAATCTTTTGAGTCGATTTGGAATCCCTCGAGCCATTATCAGTGATAGAGGCAAACACTTTTGTAACAAACCTTTTTGAGTCTTTAATGAAGAAATATGTAGTCACACACAAAATTACCACACTGTACCACCCTCAAACAAGTGGTCAAGTTGAGTTAGCAAATAGGGAGATAAAACTTATCTTGTAAAAAACGGTTAACCCTGATCGAAAAGATTGGTCTCTTAGACTAAATGATGAACTTTGGGCTTACCGCACTGCATTCAAAACATCTTTGGGTATGTCTCCTTATCGTTTAGTTTACGGAAAACCTTGCCACTTACCTGTTGAACTTGAGAAAAAAACATATTGGGTCATTAAAGCTTTCAATTCTAACCTAAATGATGCTGGTGAATTGCGCAAGTTGCAATTAATGAACTTGAAGAATTAAGAAATGATGCAGATGAAAATGGAAAAATTCTTAAAGAAAAATCTAAAACCTTTCATGACAGATGAATTTTAAGAAGATCATTTGAAGTTGGTCAAAAGGTTTTGCTTTATAATTCTCGACTTCATTTATTTCCTAGTAAATTGAAATCAAAATGGAGTGGTCCATTTGTTGTGAAACACGTGTATCCATATGGTGCCCTTGACATTGAGAATCCTAGGAATGGTAATGTGTTTAAAGTAAATGGACAACGTGTGAAACCATTCTTAGAAAATACAGAATTTCAAAAAGACTTTGCCGTCCTTTCTGACCCTTGTTACAAAGGTAAGTAAACAAATATTTTGTTTTTGACTTTATTTGTGTTTGCAATTACTATTTTTGTTTTTGTTTGCTTTTATGTATTGAATTTTTGCATGATTAATTTCTAGGTTCAATTTTTACTTGTTGTGTTTTACTATATAACCCCGGTTAAGTGGCAGATAACGGTACTCCGTAACAATTCAAGTCGGTTTAATTCAGTTTTCTAAATAACTGATCCCTAAAACAAGGCATGGAAAAAAAATTCACAAACCTGCGAAAACATTTTCCATCGTTGCCCCAAAATACTCTGAAAAAGATTTACAAAGCACGTTCCGAAAGATTACGCTTACTGATGATAAACAACATTCCTGTTGAAATTTGTTGGTTGATCAAAGCTAAGGTACATCTAGCAGGTGAGTCTGCTGATTCATTTATATCTTACTTGCCTGGTTTTGGAAGAAGTAACCTTGTAAAAAAAACGAAGAGCTAAGAAGTTAGGGGTTACTTGTCACAAATGTGCACGTACAACTTGCAACACACGTTGTCGTTCTTTAGGAATGATGTCTAATAATCGGGAAGATAAAATTTTATTCATTAGGCATGGTTTGCGTAGGGAGTCACTGGATAATATCCTAACGACTCTTGATGCACATCCTTGTGGATATGTGCAAATGGTAATTGACCAATTATGGCCACAATTTCAAAAAGAACATGCACAATATAGTCTTGGAAATTTGACTTTAACAGACCCCGTTTGCCAATTTATAAGAAAATTGGATGGAAAGCATATCCCCAACCCATAGATGACGTTGAAGCCGTTTCCGGACGTAAAACCAGAGAAATATGTGAGCCACAATCACAACTACCAGTAAATATCCTTTTATTTTTATTATCTTTTTCCTTCCGCATTTAATGTCTTTTGTACTTATTGTTGTTTACTTTTGATTTTTGAAGAGAACAAGTAATGCATAATTGATCTGAATCTCAGTTTGTGATTGTCCCATGGTTTTTATCCATTTTATTTTCCTATATTTTGTATTTCTTTTGTTGTTTTGCAGGATTTGTTGTCTTTCAAGTTGTTCAGGTGATATCTTCTAAACATTACCTCTTTCTAATGACAATGAGGACAATGTCTCATTCTAGTTGGGGGGAGGGAATAGTTGATTCAATAACTTTTGTTTTTCAAAAAAAAAAAAAACTAACTTCTGACCATTTTTTTTGTAAAGATGGCAGAGTAAGGAGATCGTTTAGATACTTCTGAAACGCATCTTTGTAGTTCTGATGCATTTTTCCTCTCTTCTGACTATTCAAATTTATAAACTCTCAATTGTGATATCATTGACTAATCCTTTTGTTCATTAAGTCATCTTGAGAAATTTTTCGAACTATTCTAGACACACACGCACATTGACACGTGATTATGTGCAGTAAGTTGAGATTTTACGATATTGAGTCCTGAAACATCATTCAAGGGTAACAACCGAAGGAAGTGGTCTTGTTTAAAAATATATATAGTAATAATAATAATAATAATTTTGTGTGTTGTGACCAAAACTATTACTTAGTAGCTGGGCCTCATTCCTTAGTAAACATAGAGTGTTCGCGCAAAACGGTGGAGTCTGGATAAGAATAAAGTGCAGTTTCGTAGCCTCTTTAACTCGAGCAATTAAGTCTGAGGGGTGCTTCAACACCTAATGCCCTAAGACCAACTGATTTGGGAGTCATTGACCCAAAGCTCGTTACACGGGGTTAAAGAGAAAGCTTAAGGGAATTGTACTAAAAAAAACATCTGCAATCCGAGTAATTAAGCCCGTAGGAGTGTTTTAACACTTAATGCCCTAAAACCAACTGGTTTAGGAGTCATTGGCCTAAAGCTCGCTACTTGGATTAAAGATGGAATGTTTGTTTCCAATTTTGTTATATTAAAAAAAAACAAAACAAAAAAGAAATAAAAAAGAAATAAAACTACTGCCTAAGGAAGAAGCCCTGGTGAGATTTCGGAATGAAAATATTGTTTGATTTCAATTGAATCTCATAGTTATTGTGTTGATCTTTATTGAGCACAAGAAAGTTTGATTGATAACTCAATCGATGACTGGCTGTCAAAGGGTGAGAAAAAAAGTATGAAAGAGTTTGTCTATTTGGTAGTTTAGAGATTTGAAATTGAGTTTTTACTATTTTCACTTTAATTGCTAGGGACTAGCAATAAGCTGGTTGGGGGGGGGGGGGGGGGTGATTAACACTGAAAAGTGTATGTTTACTAAGGGATAATATCATCATTTTACACTTCCAATATGATAAATTCCTCAATTTAGACATAATTTTGTTCGCTCGCTTAAATAAATATGTTGTGTAGTAATCAATGTATTTTTCTTTATATTTCAGAGGTAATTCGATCAATTCAGAATCATGGAGAAGTCAGATGGCAAAACAAACATCGTTTTCAAGTTTAGAATGTCAAAAAACTTAGGAAAACCATGAAGGGCAATTTTGTAAATTTTGACTATTCACTGTTTACAGTTGACTTTCACTACTTACAGTTGACTTTCATTGTTCATGATGACGTGGCACATTCCTATTGGCCCAAACTGCGAGTGCACCATGCACGCGGCTGCAGAGAATCATATTCTAGAAGGCGATGCACTGTACACTATTCACTATTCACTTCACGGATGTGTTACTGTTCAATATAATTGTTCACTGTTCACTGTTCACTTCATGGATGCGTTACTGTTCACTAATGACTTGACAAAATCTAGATGCTCCATTCTAAATTCATCCGATGGTCAGTTTTCATCCGTATTTTGTATAAATATGGGGCCTCTCCCTTCTAATTTTCATATTCTGAATCCAAATATGATGTTAGATTTGTGAAATTCTCTCTCTTTTGTTCTCAAATCCTTGTAAGGAAGTATCTTGCTAAATTCCATTCATGAATACCTATTGGGGGGTTATTACACGAAACATAAAGCTCAACTAAACTTGGAGGCCGTAGGTGTTCCAAAACACCTTCTTCCACTCAATTATTTAAGGCGTGTGATCAAATTCCAAAGAATGATTTACCAATTTATCTATATGCCAATTTAGATACCTAAACCATTCTATGCATGTTCATACCAAAAGAGGTATATGAGTGGCACTCTTATTCTATATGACATGTTATCAAACAATGACAAATATTGCAATATCTACAAGAAAAATATAAATAGCTACAATTTTTGTCTATCCTAGAAAAACAAGTAAACTACATGTCTTGGAATATAAAAAACTTCTTTTTTGGCGAACAAGTCTTCACGCGACCTTCGTCGTTTGGACTCCCTCGGCTGCCTCCTATGGGCGTGCGCACCCTTGGCTCCCTACCCATGGGCGTGCGCATGCCACAACCCCATAAAGGGCTTCCATACGCAGCCCAAGGCTTCCATAGGGCTGGCATGCGCAGCCCATGCCACAACAAACGTGGCTGCATGCTCTTTGCACGCATGTTAGTTGCTACGGCTTGCACGATCCAAACTTGTTCTGGTTGCTTCCAATTCTTCAAACCTTCGAGTCTTTGATACTTGAGTGTATTACAGCATAATTATAAATAAAAATTCTGCAGTTTTTATTATTATTATTATTACAACAACAAAATAAAAAAACTTAGCAACTATCAATGAGGAAATTATGGCGATGATAGGTCACCCTTCTTGCTACAATCCAAAAACAAAAATACATTGAAACTCTAGGACCAAAATTGAGCAATAACAAACCACATATAAAACATATATCTATATCCATGTAGGAATCCCATTCACCGGTAACGCAGCGGAACTAGGTTTTAAAAATTTTATACAGATCATATCTGTATATGGGACCAGTGAACTTTGGATCACAATTATTTTTCAGAACCAATACATACAATATGTATACACAGGAAATTGAAATCGATAAAATCAGAAGAATATATACTTACCAATGTTTGGAGGCTCCTTCACTTTTCAATGTGCTCCTGTCTGAACCACTTGATCTTCCTCGCTATCTCCCGGGACTGGTAATTACGTGTGGGCGCGTCACGGTCTCAGGAACTTGAATGGAGAATGTAGAGAAAATTTGAAGAAACTCTTTCTTCTCAATTTAGTGTATTGATTTTATACACACATGAATTACATCTCATGTAAAACATATATTGACAGATGTGGTTTCATATCTTTATATCACACATGCCTGCATCACCAATATATATATATATATGTTTACGCACTGCTTTATATTTTAACGAATATATATATAAATCTGCTGCACTCGCTTTTTTGCACAAATATATATCTTAACTCTGCGGCACTCGTTTTAATTAATATATATTATTTATGTATTTAGCATTTACATCCTATGTTAACTCTTCTTTTGACTATTGTTTCATGTGTATGTACCAATTTGTATCCAATGTAATCTCTTGTATTATTAATTTATATATATCTTTTAATTATCCTTTTTAAATATATTTAATATATTAAAAGTGATAATAAGTATTTTAAATTTAAACTTAAATTCAAATACTTATATAAATGATTTAGTAAAAATAAAATAATCCTATTATTTTATCTTCACCTAAATCCATATATCAACTAACACCCACCAATTAATAGTTAATTAATAATTCATAATTATCAATATAATTAAATAATCTAATTATTTAATTAATTTAACTATTAACATTCATTAATTGAATAATTAAATAATCTCATTATTCAATTAATTCCCGAATAAATACGTGTCACTTTCGTAACACAATTAATTGTACAATCCAATTAATTAACCGTGACCCTTGTTACCTAAATCGATCGGGCTAGCAAGGAGACCTAATGGACCCACAGTATTTTGAGCTCCAATAATCCTCGGAATCATTAATTAAACACTTTAATTAATATTCCTTGATTATTAACTCCGGTGTTATTCCACTAAAAACCCGAAGCTGCACTCTCTCAACTGTAGACGCTTTTACAAAGACCGATACAACTCCACAGTAGTTCATAATTAGAGCTGGGTCATAATGTCCGTTATACCCCTCTAATTACATATATCCTTTAAGTACCATTGATTCTATAATGAATAATAAATCCTATTTCCTCACGGAATTAGGAGAGCTCTTATATTGTCCAATCCCCAAATCAACCCTTAAGGGAACTACCATCTACTTCTCACAAGAAGAAGTGGATTCCACTATTGTGTACAAACCTTCCCTACCACAAGCCAAACCGCAATCCCAACATACGGAGTATATTGATCAGGAAATGCATCTGACCTCACCCATGGTATATCAAAGACCACGATCTAACCTGAAGGAGTCGATAAGACACTTAGGATTAAGATCATCCACATATCCACATATAGCCATCATTAGTTGATATATATGAATCTCATCGGTAAACTGATCTTTGTGAGAGATTCATATAGATCATGACCCAGTCCTATATGATCACATCATACAAGGTGCCTTCATTCTCATATCTCCATATGAATGATTCAGGATAGAATCACCGTACATTACGGAATTGACCGCAATTATAGATTAACCACAAATAAAATACCCAGCTTTATTTGCTATCTATGGACTCTTTAGATTGCACGTCTCTTACTGTATCCATCCGTATATGACACTCATATACACAGTTCGAGATTACATCCGGCAATCTTGGATGTTAAATTTATACACAAGTTATATAATAAACAACACAACAAGAATGTATTGAACTTTTCCTTTTATTTATTTAATAAATCCATTTACAAATTACATCTTTAGGGCATAAACCCCAACAATCCATACATTCCAATGTAAATATATATGTGAATACCTAGAGTGTCATCTCTTTCTAAAACATGCATATATACAACAAAAAGAAAAAGATTCACGTATGCATACATCAATCAAGGGTACAACCTGGCTTTGATACCAATTGTAGGGAAAATCCACGCAGCGGTAGCGTGAAAAAAAAAATTAGGGTTTGCATATAAATAAAAAATTTCCCTTTTTCAATAACAAGAACCTAAACCCTAGATTAACTGATTTATATAAAAAGTGTCGTACCTTTTTCTCGTGACGATTGAACAAGCGCCAAATTGATTCCGTAAGATCTTCCAATCCAATCACGAACATGAATCACCTAGGAGTGTGGGCTCCCTCTTCTTTTAATTGTATACCTGAGGATGGAAACAAACAAAATCTTTCTCTTTGTTAGTTACAATAATCCTCCAAGAAGAAAACAAAGAACGTTAGGTCACTTGTGAATTATCAATCAATTTGACTGAAACTCACGTGAACCTTGATTTGATGTTGTACACAAAACCTTTTGATGTAAAGGCTACTAGTTTACTATCGAAAACTAAACGTTCTTTCTTCCTTTTCTTATTTCCCGAATCACACACTATTTTTTTGAGTTTGTCGAATTTTGTCTAGAGCAAAAACAATTTTTTCTCCCTCAAAATTCCCTATAGCTGGCCGAAATTTCTCTATGAAATTACCTTAGGCTGGCCGAAATTAACAAACATATATATATATCGTAAATCCTCTCCTAAGAAGGATTTACTTGGTTGTTAAGAATCCTTTTCTTAGGTGGATTTCTTGGTGGTTAAGAATCCTTTTCCAAAAAGAATCCTTTTCCAAAAAGAATCATTTTCCAAAAAGAATTCCTTCCTACATCAAGACTCATAATCCAACTCAATAGTGTATTTGTAACCATATTAAAGACTTCATAATTTGATTAGATAAATAACTCTTTTTATTTATCTACTTATCAAATATGGTCTTTAATATTAATTATACTACTAACAATAGTATAATTTTAGGATATCATCTCCTACTAGGAAAAAGATTTTGACTTTTAATCAAATAATTAATTAATCAACAAACTAATTAATTTCCATTTAATTAAATAATAAAATAAATTAATATAATTAAGCTATTCTAAATAGCTTTGCCGCCCAAACCATATTTATAGGCCAATATATTATTTTATTATTTTATTAAATCCATTTGACCTTAATAAATAAGTCTACATGTGTCCATATCTAGTTAGAGGAGCTCTCCTTAAGTCCAAAGACAAACGTTCGTTTAGTAGGTTGTTTATGAATGCAGTGATTATTGTTTCATCATTTGCACTGTCGATTTCTGAGACTACTTGACCGAATCTTCCCATGTACTTTTTTAGCTACTCGTCTTTCCCTTATTTTAGTTGATAAAGGTATGCCACTGATTTTTTCATGTGCACATTCCCGATGAATTGTCTTGAGAAGCTTCTGCTCAATTCCCGAAACTCCCAATACTTGCCGGGGGCAATCTTCTAAACCATCTTGAACCTACATCTCCAAGTGTCTGTGGAAAGTTAAGACACAACAAGGGATCACTGTGGGCATATTGGGTCATAGTGCTCTTATACCGTCTGACATGCTTATTGGGATCTGTATCCTTTTTGAGTTGTTCCATGTGCGGCATTCTGAATCTCTCTAGGAATGGTGTTCGTAGAATGTCTCTAGTGAAAGGGCTGTCAGAATCATCGTCAGACAACTTATTGTTTCTGTAACTACTAATCAGCGCATCCATTTGATGCCTGTTATTCTCGACTTCTCGGGTCAGGCTCTGTATCACAATATCTCTGTCGCCCATCGGCTCTCCTTGATGATTGAATTCTCAGGTGACCGTCAAACCTATATCTAGTTCCTTTTCGTCCTGCCTCCGGGTTTCATGAGCCAATCCTTAAAAGAGTATAATTCCACGGTGGCGTTTACGATGATGACAGTCGCTGTCTTCTGATGATGACAGTCGCTGTCTTCTGATGATGATGATCGATCCCTCCGTCGATCATGTTTACGGTGCCTATCATGCCCCGCTTGACCATGGCTTCGTTTTTGGTGAGGCCGTTATGTGGGCATTTCAAGATCCTTGCCCTGGTTGTGCGATGTACCCCCAGTATGGTTGGTAAGATCTGAATTTCTAATGACTGCTAACGCATCTGGTTCTGGCCCAACTATTACCGATCAGAGCCTTAGAGGTGACTAATGTTGTGGGGAACGTTGGTTTAGAGGATTCGTCTCTCTTGTGGCCAACAGATCTATTCCTTCCTTCGTTGTATCTGTCAATAACTGTTGCAATGCATTCCTGGAATGACGCTCTATGTCCTCGCTGGTCGGAGGGACTCGTTGGATGCCAGTCAGGGATACCGGTTGGTTCCCAGTGATGGTTGTGGGATCATGAGTGGTCCCCCCTTGGTGAGCATTATCTGTCGATTTTCATATGTCTCTGGAACCGTCTTTACTTCCATCACCAGACATCATTTAAATAGATCGAAGGTTCAACACCTCCTCATTCTAGCGCCAATTGTTAACGTCAATTTCTTGATAGGCAAGAAAGTCAACATCGCTTGGTTCGATTATAACCTGTTAAAAGAGAAAGAGAATGCAATTGATATATTTATAACACGAGTATACGTGGTAAAACTCTGGTGTCCGGAGAAACATTCACGGCTGGTTGTAAGCACAACCGAGCCAAATCCAATGTTAAATAAAGAATTACACCACTCGATCTCTCTGACCTCTCTTTTACAGTGATTACTTTATGTTCCCTCTGTTCTCTTCCTTCTGTCTCTGTTTTACAATGAGATTATGGGTCTATTTATATGTGTATAGAACCCTAATCCTTGTTACATATAAGGAAAGATGATAGTGTTTGATTGGAACTGGTTGCTTGTTGAAGTCATCTTTATCTTCTTTCTTGTTTATAAGATCTTGTGGATCGAGTCTGAATCTTCGTGGGATTCTAGTTGCGCAGTCCGTTTAGGACTTATTTCCTAATCGGTGCGCAATCTTCTAGAAGAGTAGAGTTATTGCTTGATTTGGACTTATTTCCTATTTGGTGTTTATCCTTCTGGAAGTTTTTAAGTTCTTTCCTCTTCTGATACAGGGGAATGAAATAAAGATGTTTCCGAATTGGAGTGTGATTCTAGATCATTTATCTGGGCTCATTTACTTATGTGAATCACATATTTCTTGACAGCTTCTTTACTCGGGTTTCTCATATCGTGCCGAGTAAAGCTGAATGTGCCGAGTATTCGTATTCGGCCTTACTCAGGTTCTCATGTCTTGGTGATACCACCAATAATGTTTTTTAGTTGTCAGATTGAATGCTTATCTTGCAATCTTCTTGGGAATCTGTCAGTGACGTGTATATTTAATAAAATATACATATAACAATATATATATATATATATATATATATATATATATATATATTATAATGATATTATATACAATAATAACAATATAAATATATATAATATCAAATATTAAATAATTATATATGATATAATGTAATATATTATGTATTATTATTTATATTTTTTATATATTATTATAATATGTGTATATTTTTTATATATATATTAATAAAATATATATATATATATATATTATAATTATTTATTTATAATTTGAGAGTTTACTTTTGATTAATTCATTTTTTGATATTTTTTTTAATTATTTTTGTTTAATTTAAAAATTACAATACAAAAATTATATTGGTTAATTATTTAATCAATTTGTTTATAGTTGTAATAATATTAAACAAAATGCCAAAATTGATATTTCAATTTTTGATAATTTTCGGTTAACCTATCAGAAGCGTTTTTTTAATTTTTATTTATAAAATACAGCTTTCAGTATATGCTACCAGACGATTTTTCAGAATTCGAAACCGAAACCAAAAATACTATTTTCATTTTCATTTTTATTTTCAAAAAACAGTAACTAAAAAACGATCACAAGACAGACCCTAAAACAAACGACATTGTTTTGCATTTGCATTCAATATGTGATTTGTGAAATTTTAACCGACACTTCTTTTCCCAAAGAAATTGCAAAAACAGATCATAATTCCACTAGGAATATATTGATGTCTAGTATGTTTCTTCCTCTTTTTCACTAGTGTTTGTGAATCAAATTTCCCACTTTTATGTTCTTAACTTATTTTGATGTGAATTTGATTGATATAGCACCTAATCCTCTCTCCCCACAGCTGTCTTGTAGACCCACATGTGTGCAATTTTGTATCATATTTCTATTGCCTAATGCTAGGCTTCCCAAATAGTATTGATAAGGAAGGTGTCAACATCTTGTAAACTATAAGATTATTTGGTGATTGATAAGTTATTGATACCTTACGTGTCAAAACCATTTAAAAATGAATTTGAAAAAAAAAAACATAACATTACCCTTTTCTATTACTGTACGTTACAACACGCGTTACATGATTCAATAAACGAATAAAAGAACCATAGTAATCGTTTCGAAATATAATAAATTGTATATTAATATTCCGAGTTTTCTGACTTACACCTTGTACTTGCTGCACAGCTCCAGTTAATTTGGGGGCCTAAATCTATAATCGTATATCAAGATTGGAAATCCGCCGAGGAGCTGGACCCTAGCTTAGGGCATATTCGGGGCGTAGCCCCTCTGAAATAGGTATGCCCGTTTCCTTCATGGGATCGCCCGATTTCAAATGAGATGTTCCCCACCTAACATGGTAAAGTCCCAGTTTCTTTACAGAGTATGCCCATCAGATGAAAAACTTTCATCGTCTCCATATCTCGGATAAATGTGAGATGTATTATATTCTCGCAACTATTAAAAGTATTTAATTGTGAAGAGAGATAAAAGAACCAAAATTGTTTGGATTAGTTCGAAGTCATAATGAACATATATTTCATTTTCATATGATTCAAATTTGGCACGACTCATATTGGTACAACAAGGGTCGGACAATAGAGCCAATGATGCATTTGGAATTTAGGCATGTGTGGTCCATTTTCATACTTCTTTAATGCTGACAAGAGCTCCTTTTGAATTATTTTTATATTTAGGGATCGTTTGTTTTTTTTTTGTGTCTGAATACTAAACAGTCATGAATTTTTCTAATGACTGAATAAGAACTGAAATTTGAACCTAAATGACATTTTTTTTCCTCACATATGAATGTATTGTCAACACGTTTGTTTTTTAAAAGTAAAATTGTCTGAATATAAGTAATTTTACATTTATACCTATGTTAAACAATTATACATATAATATGGAATAAAAACAATTCAAAAATAATAATTATATTTAAACACATATGATCATGATCTTCATCTTTGATTACAAATAAACTTCATTTTTCTAAGAAAATAAAAAGTTTTAAAAAATAAATAAATAAATAAAACATCAGGAATACTCGTACAAAACACTCTAATATATAAATATAAGGAAAACTCGCACAAAACACTCTAATATATATATATATATATATATATATATATATATATATATATATATATATATATATATTCACCATAATATCATAATAAAGTATCAATATTAAACATCAATATGAACAGTGATTATAGTTCTTTTTTATTTAGGTTTTTTTTATAAAAAAAAAACTATATTAAAATAAAGATTTTTATACCATATGTAATTTTGATAAAATTGGAAATATGTTATATATGGAGGGATAGTATCGGAAGAAAAGATTTTAGATTGCATTTAATGCAATTTAGTGGTTTGTAATTAAGTTAAAAGTCAATAGTTTTTACTTTTTATTTTAAGTTGTTTTTTAAGATTTTTAAGTTGTTTGACCACTTAAAAAAACAAACAAAACAACTTAATAACTATGATTCAGACCCATTAAGTTTTAAGTGGAAAAAACAAACGACCACTTAATCTCATTTGAGAATCTTATGATTTATGTGATGGTAACAATTTATTATTACTTTATTTAGATTAATTTATTTAGACCGTACAATCTTACTAGAAGTAAAATATAATTAGATGATCAATCACACAATAGATAGAGCTAGATCTCACAAACCAGCTTCTCAAACTTAATTGAGTCTTAAATTTAGAACCAACTTGACATGATTTGAGGGTGCATTTGGCACGAAGATAGGACATGATAAGTGACGGGACGGGATAAGACATGACATGACATACTGTTCTATAATATGTTTGGAAGACCTGTGATAGAATTGTTAACTATACTGTTATACGTTTTGTATGGTTGAGACATGACGGGACAAGATGTTCAAATGACCAGAATGTCCCTATTATATATATATATATATATATATATATATATATATATATATATGTATGTATGTATGTATATATAATATATAATACATATAATTCTAATATCAATATATAATATATACAATATTATCAATATATAATATTAGAATTATTATATATAATAATTCTAATATTAATGTATAATATATATAATATTATTAATATATATTATATATTATATTAATATAAAATTATAATATATATTATTATCATATTATATATATAATATTATGATATATATTATATATAATAATTGTTAGCGAAAAATTTACTCGGGATGAGAAATTCCAATTAACACCCTCGAGACCACTACCACGGAGGTGGTGGTCGATAGTTTGGTACCTAGATCGTTCGAGCAAAGGTGGGTGTTGGGATGTAAATACAGTGAGGAGGGGAATAAAATGTTTTATTATAAATCATATGTGTTTTACAAAAATCTTTCGAATATTCTCAATCTCACTAAGGTGTAGTAGGGTGGTAACCTCGTGCCTGTCGAGAAGTAGAAAATAACGATAACAGAATTTAGGCTAGAGTAGGATCCCTCTCCATGTAACCTTTTTTTTTTGTTGCCCCCATTCGTTCATCTTGGGCCTCCTTACACACGGTTCGAATAGGTCAAACTTGTGAATCTCCCCGCCATAATTCTCTAAATCCATTCCCTCCTTATCGAGCGTGATTTTTTATTTGAAAGTCATTGACTTCGACTTAATAACGGATTCGGGAGTATCTTAGGTGGAAATAAGTTTGTTTCCTCTTTGGATTCAATCACTTGCCCAACACGTGCACAGTGTTCTAATGTTCGTTGAAGTGTAGATATGATCTCATGCGCCTTTTTGGCGTGAATGCTTGACAATTTGGGTCACGACACGACGGGTCGACACGAACCCAATGAATTTGGGTTGGGTTGGGTTGGGTTGGGTTGGGTGGAGCTAAATGGGTTCGGGTTGGTAAACGGGTTGACCCGTTTAACCCGTTTAATAAACGGGTTGGGTTGGGTTTCATAAACGGGTTGACACGATTAGTTTACGAAAAATATGTAACTTAAAATTAATTGGGGGAATACTTGTAACAACAATTATGGTTCAATGATAAATAACTAATTTTTATATTATTTTAACTTTCATCTTGCAATTGTCAATAGTTTACGTAATACGAAGTTTGAAGACCTTAACAGTTGAACTATCGGTCTTTATTTATCTTTTTTATTAATTTTAATTGTTTGGTTTTTTATATATATATTCTATCATTTGTGGATTGTATAAACTTTATAGTCTTTTTGTAGCTCGTCTGAATTGAGATGTGGTTTAGTTGGTTATTATGTTGGTTTTTTAAGGATATTTTTAGTTTAGATTTATATTATATTTTTAATAATTATTAATATAGAAAAAAAAATCAAACATATTATAAACGGGTTAAACGGGTTGGGTCGGGTTATACGTTTATTAAATGGGTTGGGTTGGGTTGGGTTTGAAAAGTTCAACCCGTTTAATGAACGGGTTGACCCGACACGACCCATTTAATAAATGGGTCGTGTCGGGTTTGGTCCAACCCGACCCACGAACCCGTTTTGCCAGGTATAGGCGTTATCCCTCATGGAGGTCATCGAATATGGCGTTCATTGTTTCGTAGAGCGAGATAGATTCATACCCTATTCTTGGTACTAGGAGCTTGGTCTGACCTTTCCAGGTCCCTTGGAGCTTGGGTTGGCCTTGTGGACGCTCTACGGTGGTCATGGAGCTTCGGCATCCTCCTACCTGTCCAGATAGGTTTGAATCTTCCTTTGGCGAAGTGGGTGAGGCTATAGCATGAACTCGACGTCTTATCGGCCCCTTTCACGTCTGGAGAGGATTGTAGGCTTATATGGAGGTTGCGAGGTAGTTTCGACCTCGGGAAACTTGGAACGTCACGCGTTAGGCTTTTCCTTAATTCCTGCCTTGGTGTAAATGTACGGAAAATCTGCGCAACAGAAGCGTGAAAAATCATAATTAGGGTTTGGTATAAATAAAAAAAAATTCCCTTTTTAATAACAAGAACCTTAACCCTAGATTAATTGATGTATATAATAAGTATCGTACATTTTTCTCGTGACGATTAAACTAGTGCCGAATTGAATCCGCAAGATCTTCCAATCCAATCACGAACGTGAATCACTTAGAAGTGTGGGCTCCCTTTCTTTAAATTGTATACCTGAGGATGGAAACAAACAAAATCTTTTTCTTTGTTAGTCACAATAATCCTCCAAGAAAAAAACCAAGAGCGTCCGGTCACTTGTAAATTATCAATCAATTTGATTGAAACTTGCGTGAACCTTGATTCAATGTTGTACATAAAACCCTTTTGATGCAAAGGATACTAGTGTACTATCGAAAACAAAAACGTTCCCTCTTTTCTCTATGTTTGGCCGAATTCTTTACACAATGAGTTGGACGAAGTTTCTTTTTTTTTATAACAATAAATAAATAACAACTTCTCACACCAAAAACTAAGGCTTGGTCGAAATTTACAACCTATATTTATAGGTTCACAAATCCTCTCCTAAAGAGGATTTACTTGGTAGGCAAGAATCCTATTCTTAGGTGGATTTACTTAGTGACCAAAAATCCTTTTCCAAAAAGAATTTTTTCCTACACCAAGATTCCTAATCCAACTCATTAATGTATTTGTGACCATATTAAAAACTTCTTAATTTGACTACATAAATAATTCATTTTATTTATATACTTATCAAATATAGTCTTTAATATTAATTATACTACAAACAGTAGTATAATATTAAGAGATCTTTTCCTATTAGGAAAAAAAATTGATTTTTAATTAAATAATAAATTAATCAACAAATTAACTAATTTCTATTTAATTAAATAATAAAATAAAAAATAGTATATTATGCTTTTATATATTAGCCTTGCCGCCCATCACATATACATGGCTCAATATATTATTTTTCTTATTTTATTAAATCCATTGGACCTTAATAAAAAGTCCACATGTGAACTAGACTCATTCTTACAAAAAGAAACAAGTCAACATGCCTTAATACAATTCTAGATGGACCCCTAAATTGGTCCGGTAGAATATATCAAGAGATCCATGCAAGTTCGTGTGGATTGGAGATCTTGGCGGGCTATCTAAATTTAAGCTCCAATAGACACAACCCAATCACAATCAACAAATGATTCACTTCAGTCCGATCTATTAATTTTAGTTCATTCCACTAAATAACTAAAGAACTAAAATTGAACTGTTAAATAAAGATAGAATAAGTTAATATTTCTCATTCATACCCTAGACAACCTTATTGAAGAAAGTGTATCCTCGAGAAGAATATCATATAGGGAAAAAAACGGGTTTAAACGCAACGGAAGCGTGACAAAATTAGAAAATTAGAAAATTAGAAAATTAGGGTTTGCATATAAATAAAAATTTTCCCTTTTAATAACAAGAACCTTAACCCTAGGTTAATTGATGTATATAAAAAGTATCGTACCTTTTTTTTCGTGACGATTGAACTAGCGTCGAATTGAATACGCAAGATCTTCCAATCAAATCACGAATGTGAATCACCTAGGAGTGTGAGCTCCCTTTCTTTAAATTGTATACCTGAGGATGAAAACAAACAAAATCTTCTTCTTTGATAGTCACAATAATCCTCCAAGAGAAAAATCCAAGAACGTACGGTCACTTGTGAATTATCAATCAATTTGATTGAAACTCACGTAAACCTTGATTCGATGTTGTACAAAAAACCCTTTTGATGCAAATGATACTACTGTACTATCGAAAACAAAAACGTTCCCTCTTTTCTCTACGCTTGGCCGAATTCTTCACACGATGAGTTGGACGAAGTTTTTTTTTATATAACAATACAAAAACAAATTCTCACACCAAAAACTTCATGTTTGGTCGAAATTTACAAGTATATATATATAGGAGACCAAATCCTCTCCTAAGAAGGATTTACTTGGTGGTTAAGAATCCTATCCTTAGGTGGATTTACTTGGTGGTTAAGAATCTTTTTCCAAAAGGAACTCTTTCCTACACCAAGACTCATAATCCAACTCAATAGTGTATTTGTAACCATATTAAAGACTTCCTAATTTGATTAGATAAATAATTTCTCTTATTTATCTACTTATCAAATATAGTCTTTAATATTAATTATAATACCAACAATAGTATAATATTAGGAGACAATCTCCTAATAGCAAAAGATTTTCACTTTTAATTAAATAATTAATTAATCAGCAAATTAATTAATTTCCATTTAATTAAATAATAAAATAAAAATAATATAATTAAGCTATTCTAAATAGCCTTGTCGCCCTAGTCTTGTCGCCCAACACACACACACACACATATATATATATATATATATATGTCATATATTATTTTTCTTATTTTATTAAATCCATTGGACCTTAATAAAAAGTCAACATGTGAACGAGACCTATTTTACAAAAAGAAACAAGTTCACATGACTTAATACAATTCTAAATGGACCCCTAAATTGGTCCGGTAGAATATATCAAGTGATCCATGCAAGTTCGTATGAATTGGGGATCTTGGCGGGCTATCTAAATTTAAGCTTCAATAGACACAACCCAATCACAATCAACAAATGATTCACTTAGATCCGATCTATTTAATTTTAGTTCATTCCACTAAAAAACTAAAACTGAACTCTTAAATAAAGATAGAATAAGTTGATGTTACTCATTCATACCCTAGACAATCTTATTGGAGAAAGTGTATCCATGTGAAGAATATCAGTAATCGCCAAGAGCTCATAGACCGCCTATAGCTCTCCAAGTTACCATATTTACTCATATGACCACATTTTGAACTTGGATATTTTGACTTGTTCAGAAGCCATGTTTCAATAGACACTATTGAAAACTTAACGTTAAGATTTAATATCCAATACCTCTAAACATCCATATGATGATATTCTACTCTAATCTAAACATCCATATGATGATATTCTACTCTAATTTGATAAATAGAGTCGCGATGTCCATATATATAAATGAAGTCCTCTATCGATTAACAAATGAATACCACCAAACTATCGAGGATAGACTATGCTATATAATCGTACTCATTGATAGCTCAAATGATAACACTTGCAACCATAAGTTCATCATTTACCTCAGGATTGAGATAGACTCTCCGATTGTCTTCAAATGAAAACTTTTATCCATTGACGGTTCAAGATAAAGTATTTCATTGTGATCCAATTCAATGCACCCAGTGCACTAGATTCTTTTGCCCAAAGACACCACACTTTGTTGATTTTAGACTCATCATAACACATTTGATCTCACTCAAATGCTAGCAAAAGAATCTACAACTTTAACAAGATAAATGTGCCCAACCTTTTATCTTAAGTTGTGAATATTATTCAAGACTAACTAAAGAATTGTCTCTACCTCATACATATCTAGATGTATGAACAGTTCTTCTTTTCTCATAGTCTTTTGACCTTATGATTATTTACTTTTGACAATTATAATAAATAAACTATAAATGTTATAAGATTTGTTAAACTAGAAATCACTTTATTAATATGAAAAGATTGTCAAATACATTATTATACTCTTGCTATCGAGCATAATCCTAACAATCTCCCACTTGCTTTATAGCAAATGTGTCATATCCCTTATCCATATATTCTCTAGATGCCCATCAAAACTCTTTTGTTGAAGAGCTTTTGTAAAGGGATCTGCTAGATATTCTACTGACGTGATCTTCGTAATCGTCACTTCGCCCATATGCATAATTTCCCTTATGACTTCTTGTGTTTCCCTCTCTTATGACTTCTTGGTTCTCTCGAATTAGACACTGCTCCACTATTGTCACAATAGATAGTGATCTGCTTATTCGTATCAGAAACCACTTCCAAGTCAATCAAGAATTGGCGGATCCAGACAACCTCTTTTGTAACCTCGCATGCGGCAACATACTCTGCTTCCATGGTGGAGTCGGCAATACAAGATTGCTTGATACTCCTCCACATGACTGCCCCTCCTCCAATAGTAAACACAAATCCTGATGTTGATCTTCTAGAGTCAGAATCTGACTGAAAATCAGAATCTGTATACCCAACGGGAATTAAATCCCCTCCAGAGTATACAAGCATATAATCTCTCTTTCTCCTAAGATACTTGAAAATAAGCCTGACTGCCGTCCAGTGATCAGGAAAAAGTTTTGATTGAAACCTGCTAACTATACCCACAACACAACAAATATCTGGTATAGTACAGAGTTTTGCATACATGAGACTTCCAACTACCGATGCATATGGAACCCTACTCATGAATTGCTCTTCATGGCTCTTACACCTTTGGTCGTAAACGACATTTTGGTCATTTTACCTTCCAAACAAGATTCATAAGTTGGTAGATCATCAACCTTTAAGTCACTTAGAGGTCCGTCACTTACCAATCTTTTAATCCTATTAAGGTTAATATGACCTAGGCGCAAATGTCATAGGTAAGTTTCATCTTTTGATAATTTTACTCTTTTATGATTAGGTTCTGTTGATTTTGTGTCTAACAAGTGAGAGATATTTTCATGCAAATAGAATAAACTGTTTTCCAATGTACCTTTACAAACAAATTTGTTATTCTTACTAATAATAAAATCTTTATTAAAAATAACCGAATATCCAAATTTATTTAAACAAGAGACTGAAATTAAATTCCTCTGGAATTGTGGTACATAATAAATGTTTATTAAAACTAAATACCTATAAGAATCTAAATTGATTCTAATATCTCACACTACACTAGTATACACCAACGCTTTATTGCCTAAATGCAAGTTGAATTCAATCTCATTCAGTCTTTTCCTTTCCCGAAACTGATATGAACCTCACCAAGAGTAGTGAGACCCGAAACCAATATATGGTAACGAAGGATCATTTTATAATCAAGTTTTTAAACAAGAATATTATCGGACCGCGACTCGTTACCAATAAGGAGGTAAGAACCAACGGTATCAAGAAAGTTGTAGACGTCACACTCAAGAATAAGAAAGAAGGTGAGTGATAAGTCAAGGTTTGAACGCCACAAGATAGAACCTTGATAAGTTCACAAGTTCTATGAAGAACCAAAGAGAAAATTCTCTCAAATTTATTTCAATTCAAAATCTATTCTCAAATTACATCAATTGGTCTCTTTTATAATAAAAATATCTAAGACCTAAAAAAGAATAAATATTAGGCAATTAATGCCTTACAATCATGAAAATAAATGCAAACAAATTTAGGAAATAAATAAATATTAAACTAGCAACTATTGACTTGCTTCCTAATTGGAAAACTAAATCTGGAAACAAATCAGCCCATTAATTTGGAAAAAATACCAACTATTATTCTTTGGAAATTAAAAGGAAATAAATCAGCCAAAGTTGACTATTCTCCTAGCTTGTGCCACACGCCCAAGTCTTCTTTATTCGACCCATTCAATTGCCTTGATGACCTTAATTACGCCTTGGTCTTCATGTGTGCTTATCTTGGACTTCAACAATTCAAAATCAGTCAAAGTGTCTTGAATTAGGCCATTTAGTGCTTCTTTGAATCTCTTAGCTCTTGCCTTTGTTATTGGCTCAACCGGAACATGCAATGGATCGTTTTATGACTTCTTTATTCTCATCATTCCCTCTCTCCTCAAAAGGATTCGTCCTCAAATCTTCACCATAATATTGTTGACAAATTGTAGCACAAAGGATGATTCCCCCCTTTTATCTTTTTTTGATGAATCTCCTTTGAAAGACAACTTTTTTTATCAATGCACGAAAACAAGAAAATGAATAAAAATTGTTGATGTAAGTTCAACTACACGACCTAAAAAAAATGAACTTTCTTTTTTTTCGGGATTTTTTTTATAACAAAGCCGATTTTTTTTGTAATAGATCTGATTTTTTTTTTAAAAAAAAAAATCGATCAGAAAAAAAAATAGACGAAGAAGAACAAGGATAGATTAAACCTGATTTAGAAGCCTAAGCTCTGATACCAACTGATATGAACCTCACCAAGAGCAGTGAGACCCGGAACCAATATATGGTAACGAATGATCTTTTTCTAATCAAGTTTTTAAATAAGAATATTATCGGACCACGACCTGTTACCTATAAGGAGGTAAAAACCAACGGTATCAAGAAAGTTGTAGACGCCACACTCAAGAATAAGAAAGAAGGTGAGTGATAAGTCAATGTTTGAACGCCACAAGGTAGAACCTTGATAAGTTCACAAGTTCTATAAAGAACCAAAGTGAAAATTCTCTCAAATTTATTTCAATTCAAAATCTATTCTCAAATTACATCAATTGGTCCCTTTATACTAAAAATATCTAAGACCTAAAAGGGAATAAATATTAGGCAATTAATGCCTTACAATCATGAAAATAAATGCAAACAAATTTAGAAAATAAATAAATACTAAGCTAGCAACTATTGACTTGCTTCCTAATTGGAAAGCTAAATCTGGAAACAAATCAGCCCCTTAATTTGGGAAACAAATCAACTATTATTCTTTGGAAATTAAAAGGAAATAAATCAGCCAAAGTTGACTATTCTCTTATCTTGTGCCACACGCCCAAGTCTTTCGTATTCGGCCCAATCAATTGCCTTGATGACCTTAATTAGGCCTTGATCTTCATGTGTGCTTATCTTGGACTTTAACAATTCAAAATCAGCCCAAGTGTCTTGAATTAGGCCATTTAGTGCTTCTTTGAATATATTAGCTATTGCCCTTGTTATTGGCCCAACCGGAACATGCAATGGATTATTTGATGACTTCTTGATTTTCATCAGAAACCTCTTCTAGCTAGGCCAAATTTGCTTTTTTCTTCTGTTGTTACTTGACCTTCTGACAGGTCTTAACAGTAGCAACTTTACCAACCATATGAATCTCTTGACCCTTGCCTTTCACAAGAATCGTTTTGACACTTTGAACATCTTGCATCAGGCCTTGCAAGGTATATTCCTTATTGTTCAATGTGTAATCCAACTTTGAACAAACCAAAGGAATCCCATAGTGAGTTGACAATCATGTCAAGTTTTCATCTCACCATCTATCTCAGCACCATTCAGTTCAGCAATGTTGAGATGTGCTATGACTTTCATCATGTGATCTTTCACATCATGTCCAGGTTTCATCCTAAGATTCATAAAAGCAGTCACTGCCTCTTTCTTTTAGTCGTCCTAGACCTCATAACAAACATCTCCTCTAGAGACATCATTATATTGGTAGCAGTCTCTTATTCCTTCATGTTGTTGTTGCAACACGTCGGACATGATGACCATAATGTAATGTACATTTAGCCATCTCATCTGAAGACTTCCACTACTGATACTCATCTCTTTGCTCCTGAGTAGATTCATTAGTTTGGTGGTTTAGGAATAGAGAGAACGATTTTATGGTTTTTCAACTTAGAATAACAACCCAATTTTCCTTTTTTCCATGTGGCATAATTATCATCAGTTAAAGTATTATCTTTTAGGAATTTGATTAGGGATGAGGTCATGATTTCTTTATATTAACAAAAATTATATAAGTAAATAATCATGATAAAACACTTTTGAATATTTATCTTGAATTAAATGAAATAATTCAATCGTAAAAATTCAACGGTGATCCAACACCGATAAATGTCACGCATCCTTTGGGAGTACACACCATTTACTAGTTGGACTAGGCCCCACCTAATTGTTAACATAACAACCAACATTTTCTATTTTAGCCTTGTAATTTTATTAAAAAGAACTCTTTGGAGGATATTAATAAAATTACATTGAGTGTGTTACCAAGTTATCGACCTTCAATATAATCCCTCACGAATATCCCTCCTTTGGGAGTAGATATCGTTTGGGCTAATTGTGTAGTCTATCATTGTAAAGAAGTATCTTGTTAAATTCCATTAATGAATACCTCTTGGGAGGTTATTCACGAAACATAAAGCTCAACTAAACTTAGAGGTCGTAGGTGTTCCAAAACACCTTCTCTCATTCAATTGTTTAAGGCATGTGATCGAATTCCAAAGAATGATTTAACAAGTTATCTAGATGTCAATTTAGATACTTAAATCATTCAATGCATATTCATACCAAAAGAGATATATGAGTGACACTCCTATTCTATATGACATGTTATCAAACAATGACAAACACTGCAATATTTATAAAAATATAAATAGCTACAATTTTGGTCCATCCTAGAAAAGCAAATAAATTACATGTCTTGGAATACAAAAAACTCATTTCTTGGCGAACAAGTCTTCACTCTCCTTCGTCTTTTGGACTCTCTCGGCAACCTCCCATGGGCGTGCGCATGCCACAAACCCATAAAGGGCTACCATGCGCAGCCTATGGATACCAAAAGGGTTGACATGCGCAGCCCATGCCACAACAAACGTGGATGCGTGCTCTTCGCACGAACGTTCGTTGTTACGGTTCGCACGGTTCTAAACTTGTTCCGGTTGCTCCTAATTCTTCAAACCTTCAAGTCTTCGAAACTTGAATGTATTATAAAAGAATTTAAAATAAAAAAATACTGCATTTTTTTTATTACAATAGGTGCAGTTTTTTTTATTATAACAAGTGCTGTTTTTTTTTAATTACAATAGTGCAGTTTTTTTTTATTACAAAAAAAAAACTTAGCAACTACCAAGAAGAAAATTATGGAGATAATAGACCACCATTCTTGTTACAATCTCAAAACAAAAATACATTGAAATTCTAGGACCAAAATTGAGCAATAACAAACCACATATAATATATATATATATATATATATATATATATATATATCCATACATTCCAATATAAATATATATGTGAATACCTAGAGTGTCATCTCTTTCTAAAACATGCATATATACAATAAAAAGAAAAAGATTCGCGTACACATACATCAATTAATCAAGGGTACAACCTGTCTCTGATACCAATTGTAGGGAAAAAACGGGTTCAAAACGCAATGGAAGCGTGATAAAATAAGAAAATAAGAAAATAAGAAAATTAGGGTTTGTGTATAAATAAAATTTTTCCCTTTTAATAACAAGAACCTTAACCTTAGATTAATTGATGTATATAAAAAGTATCATACTTTTTTTTTCGTGACGATTGAACTAGCATCAAATTGAATACGCAAGATCTTCCAATCAAATCACGAATGTGAATCACCTAGGAGTGTGAGCTCCCTTTCTTTAAATTGTATACCTGAGGATGGAAACAAACAAAATCTTCTTCTTTGTTAGTCACAATAATCCTCCAAGAGAAAAAACCAATAATGTCCGGTCACTTGTGAATTATCAATCAATTTGATTGAAACTCGCGTGAACATCGATTCGATGTTGTACACAAAACCCTTTTGATGCAAAGGATACTAGTGTACTATCGAAAACAAAAACGCTCCCTCTTTTCTCTACGCTTAGCCGAATTCTTCACACGATGAGTTGGACGAAGTTTTTTTTTTATAACAATAAAAAACAAATAAAAAATAACTTCTCACACCAAACACTTCATGCTTGGTCGAAATTTACAAGTATATATATATATATATATATATATATATATATATATATATATATATATATATATATATATATATATATATATATATGAGACCAAATCCTCTCCTAAGAAAGATTTACTTGTTGGTTAAGAATCCTATCCTTAGGTGGATTTACTTGGTGGTTAAGAATCTTTTTCCAAAAGGAATTCTTTCATACACCAAGACTCCTAATCCAACTCAATAGTGTATTTGTAACCATATTAAAAACTTCCTAATTTGATTAGATAAATAATTCCTCTTATTTATCTACTTATCAAATATAGTCTTTAATATTAATTATACTACCAACAATAGTATAATATTAGGAGACCATCTCCTAATAGAAAAAGATTTTGACTTTTAATTAAATAATTAATTAATCAGCAAATTAATTAATTTCCATTTAATTAAATATTAAAATAAAAATAATATAATTAAGCTATTCTAAATAGCCTTGTCGCCCTAGCCTTGTCGCCCAACACATATATATGTGCCATATATTATTTTTCTTATTTTATTAAATCCATTGGACCTTAATAAAAAGTCAACATGTGAACGAGACCTATTTTACAAAAAGAAACAAGTTCACATGCCTTAATACAATTCTAAATGGACCCCTAAATTGGTCCGGTAGAATATATCAAGTGATCCATGCAAGTTCGTATGAATTGGGGATCTTGGCGGGCTATCTAAATTTAAGATTCGATAGACACAACCCAATCACAATCAACAAATGATTGACTAAGGTCCGATCTATTTAATTTTAGTTCATTCCACTAAAAAACTAAAATTGAACTCTTAAATAAAGATAGAATAAGTTGATGTTACTCATTCATACCCTAGACAACCTTATTGGAGAAAGTGTATCATCGTGAAGAATATCAATAATCGCCAAGAGCTCATAGACCGCCTATAGCTCTCCAAGTTACCATATTTACTCATATGACCACATTTTGAACTTGGATATTTTGACTTGTCCATAAGCCATGTTTCAATAGACACTATTAAAAACTTAACGTTAAGATTTAATATCCAATACCTCTAAACATCCATATAATGATATTCTACTCTAATTTGATAAATAGAGCCACGATGTCCATATCTATAAATGAAGTCCTCTATCGATTAACAAATGAATACCACCAAACTATCGAGGATAGACTATGTTATATAATTGTACTCATTCATAGCTCAAATGATAACACTTGCAACCATAAGTCCGTCATTTATCTCAGGATTGAGATAGACTCTCGATTGTCTTCAAATGAAAACTTTTATCCATTGACGGTTCTAGATAAAGTATTTCATTGTGATCCAATTCAATACACCCAGTGCACTAGATTCTTTTGCCAAAAGACACAACACTTTGATGATTTTAGACTCATCATAACACATTTGATCCCACTCAAATGCTAGCAAAAGAATCTACAACTTTAACAAGATAAAGGCGTCCAACCTTTTATCTTAAGTTGTGAATATTATTCAAGACTAACTAAAGAATTGTGTCTACCTCATACATATCGAGATGTATGAACAATTCTTCTTTTCTCATAGTCTTTTGACCTTATGATTATTGACTTTTGATAATTATAATAATTAAACTATAAATGTTATAAGATTTGTTAAACTAGAAATTACTTTATTAATATGAAAAGATTGTCAAATACATTATTATACACTTGCTATCAAGCATAATCCTAACATATCAGTAATCTTCAAGAGCTCATAGACCGCCTATAGCTCTAAGTTACCATATTTACTCATATGACCATATTTTGAACTTGTATATTTTGACTTGTCCAGAAGCCATATTTCAATAGACACTATTGAAAACTTAACGTTAAGATTTAATATTCAATACCTTAAAACATCCATATGATGATACTCTACTCTCATTTATAAATGGAGCCACGATGTCCATATCTATAAATAAAGTCCTATATCGATTAACAAATGAATACCACCAAACTATCGAGGATAGACTATGTTATATAATCGTACTCATTGATGGCTCAAATGATAACACTTGCAACCATAAGTCCATCATTTATATCAGGATTGAGATAGACTCTCTGATTGTTTTCAAGTGAAAACTTTTATTCATTGACGATTCTAGATAAAGAATTTCACTGTGATCCAATTCAATGCACCCAGTGCACTAGATTCTTTTACCCAAAGACACCACCATACTTTAATGATTTTATACTCATCATAACACATTTGATCTCACTCAAATGCTAGTAAAAGAATCTACAAATTTGACAAGATAAAGGCGCCCAACCTTTATCTTAAGTTGTGAATATTATTCAAGACTAACTAAAGAATTGTGTCTACCTCATACATATCTAGATGTATGAACAGTTCTTCTTTTTTCATAGTTTTTTGACCTTATGATTATTTACTTTTGACAATTATAATTGTCGTATGTGAATTTTACCAAGCATACACGTCATCGATAGGAAGGAGAAAACTGTCAGGTGGACGCCCTAATAGGCACTCAGGAAATATCCTACAAGGCGTCATTAAAAAGAAGAAGCTCGAGTAAACTAGTCAAGCAAGACCTACTTAGGATCAACTAAACTACTCCGAATCAATTAAACGTACTCGGGGTTAGCAGAAATACATTCTCTACTCAGGATCAAGAGATGTCACTCGGGACCAGCACACATCATATCCTATTCGGGAAGAATATAACAACCGAGCAAAGAAGCCTAGTAAATAGTCCACAAGTTAAGTCACGCAAGGTTCCTTAACAAAGAGGGATTCTAAAGAAGAAAGAGAATGTCAATCATAAAAGGCTCCTCATCCGAGAACATTTCTATTTCCACAAAAGACTACTCTTATAATGAAATAAGTCCTAATCGGACTACATTACTAGAATCACATTTAATCTCAATACAAGCGTCCGAAACAGGAAAGAAGACAAATCCACTACGAACAAGAATCCAAGTCACAATTAAATGCAAAGATCTTTTATTACTTGTACAGAGCAGATTATGGTTCTATAAACATATAAATAGATCCATAATCTAGTAAAAAGGGAGACAGAGAAAAAAGGCATAACAACAATTATAGAGAGATCGAGATCTTGTAAATATCATATTTTCATAGTGGATTTTGTCTTAGTTGATCCTTCAACCACCCGTGGCAGTGCAAACGATAAAGCAATTATTACCGCATTCATCAACAACCTGTAAAATGGACGGCTATCCTTTGATTTGAGAAGAGCTCGGCTGACCAGGTATGCTGACATGATGGATATGGCGGGAGGATACGCTCTGGCCGAGGAAGAAGAGTTGGCTACAGAAGGAAGCTATATGCACGGAGGAAAGCCCGAGCAAAAGGATGATGAATCCAAGGGGCAGAACCAAAAGGGAAAGCAGAGAGGAAACGGCAAGGAGAAAAGTAAAGATGGGGGCAACAGGCGAAATGTTGAACAATCCACATAGAAGTACTGAGGCAGATATACCAATTACACCCCTCTTTGAAAAAAACAAGAGGAAATCCTGGCCATCCTAGAAGAGAAAAATATGGTATAAGAACCACGATGGCAGTCTCAGTTTGCCCAGAGAGATACAACCAAGTATTGCAGATTCCATAAGGAAACCGGTCACGAGACTTCAAAGTGTTTCCAACTCAGAGATTACATAGAAACTCTTATTCGGGAAGGACACCTGCGGGATGTAGTCTTGAAAAAGGATGAGAAATCAGAAGCTAAGAAAGAGGTCAAGGTCGATCTCTCTGGACAAAATCAAAGAGTCAGTCCCGAAGCCAATCAGATAATACATACAATTTTTGGAGAACCATCTATTGGGAAAAGCAACCGAGAACGAACTCAGGAAATCAAGGATGCAATAGAAGCAAGAAATAACTTTGACGTGAACTCGGTTGAGCCAGACCCGAAAAGAATAAAAGAAGGATGGGACCCGATAATATTTACATAGACAGATTCCCATGACGTCGACGTTCGGCCCAATGACGCCTTGGTCATAAGTGCCCAGATTGGTCACGGGGAAGTCAGAAGAATCCTGATAGATAATGGGAGTTCAGCAGACATCCTCAATGTAACTGTCTACGACCAGCTAAGGTTAGACCGGAAAGATCTACAGCCTTTCCATACTCCGCTCAGAGGGTTTGGAGGGATAGAGGTTAGGTCGCTTGGGACGGTAAAGCTACCCGTAAAGATTGGAATGGCACCATGCCAAAGATCCATCTTGCTCGACTTCGTGGTGGTTGACTTAGACAATTGGCCGTATAATGCATTAATGGGTCGGCCATTCCTGAATAAAACAAGGGCTGTGACAACCACTTATGTATTAATGATCAAGTTCCTGACAGAGCAGGGGGTCGGGGTAATCAAGAGATCCCAAGAGATGGCCTGAAGAGCGAATTTATCAGTATACAAAGACAAAAATGATGCTGAACAAGTGTGCACCATAATGCAGCCAAATCAACACAAAGAATCCTTATCATTTGAGTTAGATCCAAGGGAAGAATCGAATGAATCCAAAACAGAACCGATTGAAGAAATTGTATTAAAAGAAGATGAACCTGATAAGAAGGTCAAGATCGGGGCTAACTTGGAAGGAAAAGTCAAGCAAGATCTCACCAATCTTCTTAAAGAGTACAAAGACGTGTTTGCTTAGAGCCACAAAGATATGGTCGGGATAGATGCCCGAATAATGTCTCACCATCTCGCAGTAGACCCGAATGCGAAACCAGTAATACAAAAGAGAAGATCATTCAATCCCGAAAGAAGTCGGACAATCAAACAAGAGGTGGAAAAGCTACTTGCTACAGGATCAATTAGAGAGGTCAACTACCCTCAATGGGTAGCCAACATAGTCCTCGTCCAAAAGAAAAATGGGCAATGGAGGATGTGCGTAGATTTTACGGATCTGAACAAGGCATGCCCAAAAGACAGCTTCCCACTTCCAAGGATAGACCAGCTAGTGGATGCCACAGCATGCCACGAATTGCTCAGGTTCATGGACGCCTACTCGGGATACAACCAGATCAGGATGAACAAGGCCGACGAGGAAAAAACAGCCTTCACAAAAGATCAGGGTTTATACTATTACACGGTAATGCCTTTCGGTTTGAAAAATATGGGTGCTACATACCAAAGGCTGGTCAATAGAATATTCACTCGATAAATAGGAAGGAACATGGAAGTGTACATTGATGACATGCTGACTAAAAGTATCTTGGCAGATAAGCATACCCTGGACCTCCGAGAAACATTTGATATCCTAAAGAGATACCAAATAAAGTTAAACCCGAACAAATGTTTATTCGGAGTCCTTTTAGGAAGATTCCTAGGTTTTCAAGTTCACCAAAGAGGAATCGAAGTTAATCCTGAGAAGATCCAGGCTCTGCAGAAAATGACCTCACCAAAAACGTTAAAAGACGTACAGCGCCTAATAGGGTGTCTAGCTTCCTTTGGAAGATTCATTTCAAAAGCTACAGACAGGTGCACACCTTTCTTCAAAATAATCAAAAAAGGGAAAGGAATCGAATGGAATGAAGAGTGCGAGCATGCATTCTTAAAAATAAAAAAGTATATGGGACAGGCTCCAATTCTCTCAAAACCACAAACGGGGGAAGTACCTTCAGTTATATCTGTCAATAACTGAGCTTGCAGCAAGCTCAATCTTAGTCAGAACAGAAGATGGAGTGCATAAACCAGTGTATTATACCAGCAAGGCACTCCTACCAGCTGAGACCAGGTACTCACAGGCAGAGAAAATGGCCTTAGCCCTGGTTTCAGCGACGAAAAAACTGAGACCATACTTTCAGGCCCATACAATCCAGGTTCTCACCGACTGCCCATTAAGACAAATTTTGCAAAAGCCAGAATATCAGGAAGACTAACCAAATGGGCAATCGAATTAAGTGAATTCGACATTCATTATGTCCCCAGAACATCCCTCAAAGGACAAGCTGTGGCAGACTTCATAGCGAGTTCACAGAACCAAACCTAGAAGCAAAAAGAATGATGGGTAAAAATTTCCCATGGAAACCGTATGTCGATGGTTCTTCAAACACTCATGGCAGCGGGGCAGGGATCGTAGTATGCACTCCAGAAAGAGATGATGTCGAATGTGCCATGAGATTTGATTTCAAAGCAACCAATAATCAAGCCGAGTGCGAGGCACTATTAGCTGGACTGAGAGTCTGCATAGCTGTCGGGGCAGATGAAGTTGAGATATTTAGTGACTCACAGCTAGTCGTCAACCAGATTCTGGATGAGTACTAAGCCAAAGATGAAGGTATGGTAGCCTACCGAGACATCACAAAACAGTTCCTCCATAAATTTAAAGAATATGAGATTGCTCAGATCCCCAGGGAGGAAAATGAAAAGGCAGACGCATTGTCTAAGCTAGCGTCAGCAACAACCACAATTAAACCAAAGACCATCCCGATCGCACATCTCCTTAAACCAAGTACAGCTGAACCGAAGCACTTAGAAATTTTAGATATCCGAACACCGCAAGACAGTTGGATGATTCAGCTGAGAAGGTTTCTGGAAGAAGGCATGCTCTCAGAAGATTCCATACTAGCAAAGCGCATCAGGTATCGAGCAGCAACGTACACCCTGATCGGAGGAGAATTATACAGGAGAGGGTTTTCCCGAGCTCTCTAAAGATGTGTACCAGAAGAAGATGCACACCGAATACTTCAAGAAATCCATAGAGGAGTTTGTTGAAACCACACTGGGGGAAGAAGTTTAGCACACAAAGTGCTCAGGCAAGGCTATTATTGGCCTACACTTTTCTCAGATGCACAGCAATGCTCGAAAAGCTGCAATACTTGTCAAAAAATTTCCAACGATATCCGGCAGTCTCCTGAAAAACTCAGAAACCTCATAGCCCCATGGTCATTCACCATGTGGGGTCTAGACCTGATCTGCCTAATGCTAGCTGGAACAGGGGGTGGAGCAAAACACGCCATAGTAGATGTTGATTATTTCACAAAGTGGGTAGAAGTTGAAGCACTAGTGCATATCACATAAGCAAACACCACAAATTTTGTGAAAAAGAATATACTTTATAGGTTTGGAGTTCCAGACACAATAATCATAGACAACGACACCCAATTTGATAACCTAAAATTCAGACAGCTGTGCAAGGAATATCATATTGCCAATTACTATGCCACACATGCCCACCCTCAAACCAATGGCCTGGTAGAAGCGGTAAACAAAATCATCAAGCACACTATCAAGGCAAAGTTAGATGACAAAAAAGGTAGCTGGGTTGAAAAGCTACCCGAAGTATTATTGGCATACCGGACGACAGCAAGGACTTCAACAGGAGAGACTCCGTACACTTTAGCATTCGGAACAGAAGTTGTTATCCCCATAGAAACATCGTATGCGTCACCTCAGGTCAAGCTATACGATGAAGAACAAAATGTTGATATGTTATTACAAAGTCTAGATGAACTAGAAGAAAAAAGGGAGAAATCCCGAATAAGAAATATGGCATATCAGCAAAGAGTGGCTCGCCACTACAATTCTCACGTTCGGATCAGGTAATTGAACACGAAAAATAAAGCTGCAGGCTCCCTGGCTGATAAATGGGAAGACCCATACAAAATCGAAGGAATAGCTGGTCATGGAGCATATTGGATTGCTCGACCCAATGGAGGGTTTTACCCCGACCATGCAATGCCCAATATCTGAAGATTTTCTATCCTTAAATTCTTTTTTTTTTCTCTTTCTAGTCAGAACAATATTAGTTAGGGTAAATATAATCTATGGAATTTAAATCTGTTGATTTTTTACAGTAATAAATAAAATTACTCAGAATTTCCGAAAGAAAAGCATCGAGCTCGGGATTTCCAAAAGTAAGCATATGATAATAAGAACATATGGAAGAAGAGCATGATAATAAGAACATGCAAATAAAATTCTCGGGACCATCAAATCTCGAATGGGCGGAGAAGCTCGTAGGAGCATGCCAGCTGAGCATGGTCAAAATGACCTTAGAAAAAAGGCAAACCCGATGCACCAGACTCTGGGAAAATGCTCGGGACACTATCGGGAGAAATTCCGGTAAAATACGTAGTTGTGTTGAATAATTTTTTTAAAAAAGAGCTCAACGATTCGGCAAACCCTTGTGCATAAAAACTGGGGAGACGTCCTTGGTATTACATAAGGACTCGAACATATGATCATAGTGAGCCTTGATGTAATGTTCGGGTAGCAACCGGGTATGAAACACCAAGTATAAACTTGCTTGTTTCAAGATGACTCGGTTAATAATAAATAGCCAGTTTAATAAGATACTTGGCAATCAAAGTCATTCGGGTAATGGCCGGTTTAATAAGATACTCGGTTAAGTTACCCGAATATCAAAGAGCTAGTTTAATAAGATACTTGGCAATTAAAGTCATTCGGATAATAACCGGTTAAATAAGATACTCGGTTAAGTTACCCGAATATCGAAGAGCCAGTTTAATAAGATACTTGGCAATTAAAGTCATTCGGGTAACAACCGGTTTAATAAGATACTTGGTTAAATTACCCGAACATCAGTCAGTTTAATACAGCACTCGGCAACAATCAGCAATAAACAGATCAAGACCATTCAATTCAGAATAAAATAGAATTTTATAGCTCTTAAAAGAATGGTTACAGTTCAAAGAATGGTTCTTTACAAGAGTAAAAAATAAAGAATCAAAGAATTTTCTACAAGTTCTACAAAATTAAGGTTATGAGGATTTCGAGCATTTGCCAATACTCGGGTCTGGCACCATCTCGTATTCACGGAGCAGGCTTTCGTTAGACGGCCAAGCGATAGTGTCGACATTATCATCCATCCATTGGCAGTAATCCTCACCCGGGATCGGCCCAACATCTGGTACCACACCCTCGACCGACTCTTGATTAGCGTAAAAGGTCGAGAGAGAGTGTTCGGACGAAATCTCCAAGTGCATGGGATGAGGCTCTTTACCTTGGCTACGGTAGTAAGCTTTCCATTCCTTCATCTGAGTCCGAAGGGACTTCAAGGACTGGTCTACGTGATGTTTGATTGACAGCTCCCAATTGGCTCGGGCTTCTCAGTCGCCCTATTCTTAACTTTAAAGAACTCACCGGTCGAAAGTAGTCCGCGCTGAAACTCCCGAAGGAGTAGGGCATCATAAGCAGGGGATCTTTTAAAGCGATCCACCCCTTGTACTTCAAGTTCCAGCCTAGCCTCTCGGGATAAGGATGCAACTGTCAACACTTGGCGCTCCAGGTCTTCAATCTTTTGCTCATACGCCGACCTCGACTGCTCCGCTTCCTTTTCTGCTTTGAGCATGGATTCTTCGACAGAGGATAAGAGATTTTGAAGTGACGTTGCTTTCTCCTCTGCCAAAGACACCCTCTCATCGGCCTCAACTTGCTTCGCTAGACAATGGTCAGTAAAAATTTTACAGAGCTGACCTCTTGCTGATAAGCCTCTTCGGCCCAAGTGCGGTCTTCCTCACTTTCCTTCAACTGAGCCTCCAGATGCCTTATCTGATCAGCTTGATATTGCTGCGTCTGAACTAGCTCAGCGAATTCGGCCACCATCTGTAAAGAAAAATATGATTAGAAATCTAGCAGACAAGCAAAAACATTAAAGAAGCCAGATAACTTACATAAGATGCACCGTTGAAAACATTTTGAAGATGCTCGGTCAGGGAACCATCCCAAAAGCCACTCAAGCGGTCTTCTCCGATGAAAGCCCGACCGGAAGACATCGAAGCCACCATCTGCGTCTGAACTAGCTCAGCGAATTCGGCCACCATCTGTAAAGAAAAATACGATTAGAAATCAAGCAGACAAGCAAAAACATTAAAGAAGCCAGATAACTTACATAAGATGCACCGTTGAAAATATTTTGAAGACGCTCGGTCAGGGAACCATCCCAAAAGCCACTCCAGCGGTCTTCTCCGATGAAAGCCCGACCGGAAGACATCTCCCTTAGCATATCCTGGGGGAAGGATATAAAGGAACCCCCGAGGGTTCGGCCCCCAGATTTCCAACCTCGGGGTAGGGGAAGCCCTGTTCAATTCTGAAAACAGAGAAGGATATGAAGGAACCCCTGAGGGTTCGACCCCCATATTTCCAACCTCGAGGACAGAAGAAGCCTTGTTCGGTTCTGAAGTTGCCGTATCTACTGACGCTTCAGCATCAACACTAGGGGCAATCTCATCCGCAACATCCTCATCGCTGGAATTGATGAATGAGACCACCCGAGAAACTTTAAGAGGGAGAGTCGGCGAACTGACTGTCTTCCGCTTCTCACCCAGAGAACGGCGGAAGCCAAGATCAGCTACGGGGTCCTCTAGAACATTGTCCCGAAAAGATTCGAAGAGGTCGGTGCCTGCTGTCACTTGTCTGGTGGAGGTATTACCCCTTCACCGGCGTCAGTCTGCACGGAAGGCTCCTCAACGAGACCTTCATTTTACCTTTACCGGTCACCAGGCAGCCGAGCATCTGTCGGGCCACTCGGACCGCTAGTCTCTCTAGTGATCGGTTGAACGTCCTCAGGGACGTATTCAGGAATCTGCTCCTCAGCGGCATCAATCGCTTCATCAGACTCAGACGGGGCGATGCCTTCTCCACCTTGACGAGCCCCCTCTATCCGACTCGTCTGAATGATTGTCTTTACTTGACGAGCCTGAAGATCACAGACGACGTCCGTATCAAACACTAGAAAAAATGAACCACATCAGAACGCAAAACAAAACAAATATATGTAACATTGAAAGGAAAAGGTTACGAAAGTAGCTTACATCGCCTGCGTTCGCCAGAAATTTTTTTGAAGAAACCGAACTCAATCATCTTCGACTCAACGAAGAGATAAGACTTGCTCTTCTTCTCTAGTGTACGAATTGCCGCCCGAGCAAGCCTGGTCAGCTCGTAACCGCTGTAATCGATATTCTTCTTGTTCCATACCTTAGGGGAACAGAAGAACCGAGTGACTTTCAGCACCATTCGAGAATCCCCGGATTTAAGGGAGACTTCGATCCCGATATTCCCTCTTGTAAAAAACCAACTATTCTTCCAGAACTTATTGGATGTAGGAAACCCCCATATGAAACCCTTCTTTTTGGGGTCGTCGGAAATATCAGCATCCCGACTCACTTTTGTCTCCTTGGGAACCCAGCAGTCTGGCGGATTAGACATAAGAAAGTAAGTCCACGTCTTGCCTGACTGCCTTAATGTAAAGAAATGCCTGATTTCATTTGGGGACGACGGTGAAATGTTTATCCGACTGTACATGTTCCACATGCACATTAAGATTTTGTAGCTGTTCGGGGCCAGCTGAGCCGGAGCAATTCCTACTTCAACCAGAAACCAAGCAATAAATGGCTGAAGAGGAAGAGTGACACCACAGCAAAGCATGGAGCCATAAATTGCCACCATGCCCGGGGGAGGATTCCACACAGCCCTATCCCCCGCAGGAACCAGAGTGACTGAGTCGGGCAGGTCGAATCAGGAGTGATATTTCCCTATTTCAACTGGCCCTACCACATTCGGCTCAGTGTCGAACCCGCACGGACGGTCATCAATTAATATAAGGCGAGGCGCCCTGGATGCCTCCTCAACTTCGCTCTCGCTGACAGTTTGCTCCCTGATCAGAATACAGCCCGAGTCGTGTTTGCGGACGGCGCTTCTACTTTGATGTTTTCCCATCCTTCGAAGAGTTACCATATGCTCAGAAATATCAAAATCGGAACTAGATGAACTCTATACAGGGCTAAAAGTGACGTCAGGGTGAAGCCCAAAAACATCAACCTCTAAAAATTGAGGTTCATCTACTGGGATATCCCACAGTAATCGTTTAATACAAGAAACTAACTGGAAATCCCCACTTTCTAACGCATCAAAAGCGATTTTAAAGAGACGATGACGGGAAGATGGCCCCATTAAAACTAACCTTGAATTGAGATTGATGCAAGATCTTCAATGGAGAATCGTGACTTTCTGCTTAGAGAAATATGGGTTCAGAGAATTTTCTTTTTCTGCTGGTGAAAAGTTTGAGAATAAACCAGCGCAAACTTAATGAAGAACTTAAAAGGGTGGTGACACGAAACCCTAGGGTCTCAAGGCGGGAAAAACCTATGACAAAATTTGATGACGTAGGCGGCGCTCGGGGGGACGCAAAGATCATTTCTCATAAATGATATCGAAAAACGAAGAGGCAAAGAGCACGTGTCAAAACAAAAACTAGCCCCCAACCGTCAGAATTTCAAACGTCGCCATCATTAAAGATCACGCGTGAAGGGGTAAATCGAAATTATAAGGTCACCATTAAGACACACCATTATGATAAGAAGTTTACTTTGGCACACAGATTAAAAATTGAGATGATTAAAATACTCTTGCCTAAAACGAAATTTTACTCTGTAAAAGTATTTTAAGGGGGTATTGTCGTATGTGAATTTTACCAAGCATACACGTCATCGATAGGGATGAGAAAATTGTCAGGTGGACGCCCTAATAGGCACTCAGGAAATATCCTACGAGGCGTCATTAAAGAGAAGAAGCCCGAGTAAACTAGTCAAGCAAGACCTACTCGGGATCAACTAAACTACTCCGAATCAATTAAACGTACTCAGGGTTAGTAGAAATACATTCTCTACTCGGGATAAAGAGACGTCACTCGAGACCAGCACACATCATAACCTATTAGGGAAGAACATAACAACCGAGCAAAGAAGCCTAGTAAATAGTCCATGAGTTAAGTCACGCAAGGTTCCTTAACAAAGAGGGATTCTAGAGAAGAAAGAGAATGTCAAGCATAAAAGGTTCCTCATCCGAGAACATTTCTATTTCCATAAAAAGACTACTCTTATAAGAAAATAAGTTCTAATCGGACTACGTTACTAGAATCACATTCAATCTCACTACAAGCCTCCGAAACAGGAAAGAAGACAAATCCACTACGAACAAGAATCCAAGTCACAATTAAATGCAAAGATCTTTTATTACTTGTATAGAGAAGATTAGAGTTCTATAAACATATAAATAGATCCATAATCTCGTAAAAAAGGAGACAGCGAAAAAAGGCATAACAGCAATTATAGAGAGATCGAGAGCTTGTAAACATCATATTTTCATAGTGGATTTTGGTTTGGTTGATCCTTCAACCACCCTGGACGTTTCTCTGGTCATCGGAGTTTTACCACATAAAACTTGTGTCTTGATTACTTTCTCCAATCTCTCTCTTTGAATTGATAGCCGAAATCCAATCTTTGTTGGTTTTTGTAACGAAATCCGGAAATCAACGTCAACAATAATAATTAAACTATAAATCATATAAGATTTGTTAAACTAGAAATCAATTTATTAATATGAAAAGATTGTCAAATACATTATTATACTCTTACTATCGAGTATAATCCCAACAGTAAAGAGTCTGATCCGATCATGTCGGGCTCCATTTTGGATGCTTCCAAAGTTCGACGACCTTTCCTCACCTCTGCAGGATGGCTCTATAGCTCGACTCCAGGATCTATGGTTCCATGGTGGGTAGTCTCGGGCTTGGACTCGGGCTAGAAAAAAATTTCTTTGATCCCTAACCAAATTTAGCTATTAACAATAAAATAATACATACTATTTTATATGTAATAATTAAAAAAAAATATAAAGATAAAATAGTCTTTTTTAGTTATCCTAAAATTTTGGATGAGAGAAAATATAGTTTTTTATCCTATTTTATCTCATTCAATTCTATATTAAAACGCGTTAAACTTAAGATAAGAGAAATTATCATACTATCACGTTCCATCGCCGTGTACTAAATGCACCTGGATGGACTCCACTAGGTTTAGGGTTTCAAAAAGATAATTATCTTCTAATAATTTTTTTTTTTTTACTTTTGGCGAGATTAGCTCAAGTGGTGGAGTGAACCGAGAACTTTTACACTTGACAAAAACAAGCAGTTGGCATCTGGTCAAAATAAGCAACCATTAATTATTAAATTAATTTAAAACAACATTTGGTGGGTCCACGAATCCCACTAACCAGGACAGTGCCTTTCTTATCATCATCATCATCGTCATTATCATATCAGAAACCCAAAGGCCCACAGGCCCACAGCCACCATGATGATTGATGCGTTACATGCGCATCTTCTTCACTAATATCCATGAAATCGGGTTTTTATTTGCAGCATCCGTGTTCACTTAAGCTCTTCTCCATTTGAACTCAAATTATTAAATTTTGAATTCACAACATCAACTTATGAGCGTCAATCTACAATTTTCAGATATTTTCAGATCATTCAAAAAATAAAAATAAAAGTACATAAAGTGGTTGAGATATTGAAATCTAAATTTTAAACCATAAATTTAAATTGATTTAACTTGATCCAAATAATAAATCCATTAGTTATTTGTTTAAGATTATGCTGCTAATATTTTTAAAATTATATTCTATTATTTTTATTGTAATTACAAATCAAGTTTGTATTAGGTATGCCCACGGTTCCGGTTCCGGAAGGAGCTGGAACCGGAACCGTCGACCGGCGGTTCCTGTTCCTGTTCCGCCGGTTCGGTTCTTTTTTTTTTGGTTTTTTTACAATTTACCATAAGAAAAAAATATATATATATATATTTGCTGGAACCGCCGGTTCCATGGCGGTTTTTTCAGAAGAGGAATCGAAACCGAACCGTCTCCCCCACGGTTCCGGTTATGGTTACGGTTCATTTCACACTGTTACGGTTCGGTTCCACGGTTCGAACCGAACCGTGGTCATGTCTAGTTTGTACTCCCTATTATTCATGGTTCATTTGTTCGTTATCCAGACAACAATGTTATAATAGTAATATAAATTCATTTCAACTAATTTTGCATGCATAGGCAATATTAATCTGTCTATTAACATGCCTTAAACTCTTATTATTATAAAACAAGGAAATGATATATACTTTTGTGAATAATACAGTTTTTTAAACCGTTCTTTATCAAAGAAGTACCCCAGTTTATGTGATGTAACTATATAATTTTTAAACCGATAAATACTTGTTTAAAATAAAAGGACAGCACATTTATTTATAGAAAATACTTGATGCTAATCGGTCAGCACTTAAAATACCGACTTCGATTTGTGATGAATGTAAGAAGATAAATATAAAAGGTAAAAGAAAAAAAAAATTGTTACAATTCAATTGATGGGTCAATATTTTAGGCGTTGACCGGTTAACACCAAAATATTATCTTTTATTTATTTAAGGTTAGACTAAACTAACTTAAATTTGTATCTTAATTTTTTGACTTCAACATCTTACTTATTCATGTGCTTTCAATCCAAGAATTATAAATGTATTTAAATCTCAACCATTAGATTAATAACACATGAGTGGTTGAGATGTTGAAATCAATAAATTAAGTCACAAATTTAAATTGATTTAGATTTATCAAATTATTTAAAAGAAACTGAAATTCAAACACACTTCACCAAATCTGACGATGAAGTGCACAACCAAACAGCAGCAAAGGCCACCCCTATAGTGTGCCCCATGAGCTTACTATTTCTTTTTATATAAATTTATTTAATATTAATGTTAGATAGGGGTGTGCAGTGGATCGGATCCAATGATTTATATTATTCAATATCTGATCTGATCCGATTGGATTGAAGAAATTGTAATCTAATCCGATTCAATTTTATAGCTGGATTTGATCTAATCCAATTGTAATATACTTCAATTCAATCAGATAGATCGAATTAATATAAAGTCGTTTTTAATATATAAAAGCTATAATCCAAAATAAATAAAATCAAATAAATTATTTAAACATTACTAATTAATTCAAATAAAAAATAACATTAAAAAATATATATAACATAACTTGTAAACTTTATATAATTCAAAAAGTTTGTAAACATTAAACATCATCTCCAAATGCAAACTTAATAAGTTGTGATGTTGATGTAGAAGAAATAAGAAAGGAAAATGATGGATTGTTAGATGTAGATAATTGAGAAAGAAAACCCAAAATAGTAACATTAGAAATTGTATTTGGGTTGGACCTTTACATTAGAAAGTAGTGGACAAAATAAATAGACCAATATAAAAAATAAGGCGGATTCGGCGGATTTCCAAACGAAAATCCAATATCCGATCCAATGGATCATATTAGATTGGATTAGATTTTGCACACTTCTGATGTTATTAGACAAATACCTAAAAAAAATTATGTGGTAGATGTTTTGTTCTTATCATGTCCATATTATCTTATGATATGTACGATAAATATAGCTCATTTGACACATTATTTTAAATGAACTTCGGGTTTTTTTTTTTTTGAGTTTTGTAGTGTTACTTTTGATAGAGGTGATTTTCTATGGTAATGACTAAGGGTTAAGGGTGACCACAGTTCAGTTCGGTTTCTATTTTGGTTTAGTTGAGGGGAGAAACCGTAACTAAAATCGTCCAAACCTGTTTGGACCGGTTTCGGTTTCAGTAAGGGTTTTTATTTTTAAATATAAACCGACGGTTTTGGAGAGAGTCAAATCATAACCGAACCGGCTTAAACCGGTTTTCAACCGGTTTTCAAACCACTGGTTTCGATTTCGGTTTCGATTTTTGAATTCCGATTTCGGTTTTTAACCGCTTGTTTAACCAAACCATGACCACCCCTACTAGGAGTGTGTATTTTCGATTTGATTTGGGCTGAAGTTTAATGTTAAACCAAACAAATATGGATCGGCTTGACTATATTTCAACACAAACTAAACCAATGTGATTTTTCAAACCGATTCAAACCAAACCAAAAAGGTTATGTTGGTTTGGATAGATTTATCGGTTTAAATTTGAACTCAAATTTTTTTTTGTATTATATTATAAAAAAAAAAATCATAACATAAAATATTATATATATATCCTAATACATTAATCAATCAAAAGAATTGTATAAAAACAAATAAATAAAACTATAATAATATAACGTTATAGGAAAAAGTTATAAAATCTGGACCGAATAGAAAGCATATGTGAATTTTATATTTTAGCTTTACTTTCTAAAATATGTGGTTTGGTTTGAGTTGATGACTGATTTCACTCAACCCCAAACTGAACTACCTTTAATCGTTTGTCTTTTTGGCAAATTGAATCACCTATTTTTTATATTTGTAATCAAACCAACACAAACTTTATAGGTGTTGGTGGGATGAATTTCGGAACCCGATGAATCGCGGAATCGTCGTGCTATATGCCCCATAACTCATTGCAAATAATAACGTCAATAACAGAAAAAATAGATAAGAGAAAGTAAATCAATCATAACACAATATATACGTGGAAAACCCAAATCGGGTAAAAAACCACGGGCCATCAGGACGACAGAGAAAATTCCATTATATGATAAATTGTTACAACCATATATTCCAGGATTCTCTCTCACACCCAAACCCCAAACCCCAAACCCCAAACCCCAAACCACGCTCATAAGATCCTTACCAAGAACCCCACAATATCCTCTAGGCATCCCCTAAATATCACCTACGGATCTCTAACTTGATCCACTGATATTCCCTTTGATCCCTCCATGGATATTTCCATGGGTCTCTCACCCGGATCTCTCCACTCTCTCCAGCTTTGATGTTACATGGTGTTTATTGACTCCACACACAAAATAACCTAGATACAAGGTCTATTTATACTAGTTACAAGGAGTTTAACATAAGAAGAAATCATACTCCTAAACGTACAAGAATTACTTGTTCAACATAAATACTATTTCCTATTTATGACATGTTTTCTTGTTAGGGATAAATCATTTTCCTTCAAGTATATAACTTTCTTATTCTTCATGAAGACAAACTCTTTCCTTTTCCGATTAGCACAAGAACTTCCTGAAATATAACTTTTCCTTTTTCTTCTCGTGCAACATTCCTGATCTGGGCAAGATGTATCGTTTCAACGGTCTAGGTCGCGGTGTGCACCCTGCTTCCTATACCGTGGAAGGCCACGAGAGATGACCGCTTCGAATACCGCGGTCTATGCCTTTGCCTCCGCCGCGGTCTACACCGCGCAATCTCACAGGAGTTCGACCGCTCTCTATGCCGCGGTCTGTGCGCTTATCTGTACCGCGGTCTACGCCGCGTAACCTACCAGAGTTCGTTTCTTCAGTTCTTCTTCGTCTTCAAACCTTTCCCAAACACCATCTTAAACTTCCAAACGTTATCCCATACCTCTAGGAAGCTCCACATCAGCTGAATCTTGTTTGCTTAATATTGAATTCACTTGAGAATATGAATCAAAACTTAACAATATGTTGGGTTGGTCGGTTTGATTTGACTTGATGGATAATACCCCTAGTAACGACAACCAATTTATCACATAATTTGAGATGAATTTTGAATTGTATAATATTATTATTTATTTAAAATTTACCTTACTTTTTATTCATATTTTATTTTAACGGTATCTAACTAATTTACATATCTAGATCATATATATTTTTAAAGACTTTTACCACTTGTATGATTTGAAAACTTACTTAAGAGTTATTTATCTAAACTTCCAATCAACAAACAAAAGTGCAAAACTACGCTATCGGATGCACAAACAATTTTAAAAAATAAAAATAAAACCCTAATGCCAGTTCGTGGGACTTCATGCATTTGCTGTTATGCAAAGGTGTGTTTGGCGATGACATGGGACAGTACAAGGTGGGACGGGACGAGATAAAACAGAACAGAACAGGACGGAACAAAATGTTCTATATTGTGTTTGATAGCCCTGGAACAGAACTGTTCACTGTACTGTTATATGTTTGGTATGAATGGGACATGACGGGACAAGAGGTTCAAATGATCAGAGTGCCCTTCTTGTCCTATCCAATGTTTGTTACCACATAATAGTGATAAATTTTTTTATATATCATATTTGGAAGAAGACAAGTCACTATTTAATTATTTTTATTAAAAAAATATTTATATATATATATATATATATCATATTTCATAAAAATAATAATATTGTCGTTAAAAAATAGTTTAATTAATAATTTTTTGGAAGATATGTGATTTTTTTTTAAATAATAATAATATTATTATGGTCATTCCCTCATTTTTTGAATAATAATATCAATTAATAATATTATTTCCTCAATTTTTAAAATAAAATTATTATTCAATTTTACATGCTCGTAATTGTGAATAATAGAAAAGAAAAATATATTTTAGAAGTTTTAATTATTTAACCACACATCTTTTCTTTTCACATAATAGTAAATTACGGATAATACTTAATAACATGATCCAACAAAAAAGTTAATATAATATATTTGTTCACGAACCTAATAACAAAATCCATAACACAAACATGTTCACAATTCCAATAAAATATAAGTTTCAAATATGTTCACAATTCCAACAAAATATAAGTTTTTTTTTATAGTTGATAGTTTTGTAAATTTAAAAAGCTTTGAGGGTAAAAATGTCCTTTCCAGATTTGTCTCATGCATGGGACAAGTCTGGCCTAGTGTGTGAGGTGAGATAAGTTTTCATGGTTTTTATCCCATGATATCCCGTCTTGTCCCATGTTAATGGCGTACCAAACGTGTGACAACAAAAAATTGTCCCGTCTTGTCCAGTCCCGACCCATTCAGTCCCGTTCCGTCCAGTCCCGTCCTGTCCCTCATACCAAACGCATCCCAAATGCACCGATAACACTGGGACAGATAATAGGGTCCCAAAGTAGCGCGGGACCCACCATAAAGGAATTATACGGTCCCAGACCCAAATGCATCGTTAACACTCGAACAGATAATAGGGTCCCAAAGTAGCGCGGGACCCACCATAAAGGAATTATACGGTCCCAGATCATCCTCTACCAGATTCCTAATCACTACTCACTAGTCACCCTCTCATCCAATACCTACTTCCCCCCAACACCGATCTACCAATCAAACCGTCCACGTGTCCCGTACCTCCACACGGAACCCAACAGCGACACACAATCCATCACGTGCACTACGCCACTACTCCAGAGCCAACGCATCCCGCCACGTCATTATCAAAAATCCTTTCCATTTCCGTATATAATTTTTTGGTTTAATTGCACAAAAAACCCTAAATTTAGATAAAATTACACTCATATGCAACCTTTCCGTTTATTGTATAAACATCCCCTGTAGAGGGTTGACCAAAATGAAATGACAAATTTACCCTTACACAAAATTATCAATTATTGTCCATATATTTTTTATAATAGCAGGTCAACCACATAAAATCTTTAGTCTTTAATTAAAATAATTAGTTGCCTTAAACAAGTATTGAACCTCCAACCTTATAATTAGAAATCCCAGACCTTAACCAACTAAGATATCGAATACATTGTTAAAAGTTTATTGATTTAAATTTATATTTAAAATAAACTCATATATATATATATATATATATATATAAGAAACAGATTTAGACAATCAAAAAATAATAATTTAAATATATTTATATACTTTAAAATAAACTCATATATATAATATATACTTTAAATAAATTGATAGTTAATAATAATATATGTATAATAGATTTATGTAAAATAAAAAAAATAAAAAAATAAAAATTATTATTTTAAATCTATTAAAATTAATAAATTATGGAAAGAAACAGATTTAAATTATTTTGTCAATTATGTTTAAAATATAATTATATAACTATATACATATACATATATACATTATACATACATACATACATATATATATATATATGTATGTATATATAAATCAACAAACTTTAAACAATGTGTTTGGGTAGTTCAGCTGGTTAAGGTTTGTGGTTTTTAACCATACGGTAAGGCAACTAATTTTTTTAATTAGAGGTCAAAGGTTTTCTGGGGTTAACCTGTTATTATAGAAAATAAAGGGACCATAATTGATAATTTCGTTTAGGGGTAAATTCATCATTCAATTTTAGTCAACTTTTGGTCAATACTTGACCAGGGATATTCGTGTAATAAACTGAAAGGTTACATAAGAATGCAATTTTATCTAAACTTAGGGGATGTTTGTGCAATTAAGTCTATATTTTTTATTTTATTTTAGGGGGTGTATTGAATTAGGATTCTCGATGACGTTTAAAGATATGATAAATCTGGATATATTCATTTTGGACATTTAAAGACTTTAAAAGAGTCTATATTAATCCAATGGTATTCAATTCGGATTTCTATGGACTTTTAATGAGTCTTTTTAAATCCATGTGTATTGAACTGAGACATTAAAAATGTCTATAAAAACCAAGGTGTATTTAACTGAGACAAGATTTTAAAGGATTTTCTTAAGTCATGGATTTTGGTGGACTTGATGGTGAGAAATATGAATATCAAAAGCCATAACAAGTTCAGCTTTTTCCCTAAGGATTTTGGTGGACTTTAACTTTCAAAATATACAAAAGTTTGCTGGAAACCCTCAATTTTTACAAATGGTCAGAATTCGTAAATTTAATTGGGTGAGTTTATCTTTCTAGAAAATTATGAAAAATTATATTTAGATAGAATGTTATGTCTAATGTTAATCTGTAAATTTTTGTGACTTATAAATAAGTATACATTTTTTTATAAATTTTAGAGTAGACAAAGTTTAATATTGATTTCTGCTGGACAGATTCGAGAGACAAGAAAAAAATGAATGTTTTCTTATACAAATGATTATGGGTTAAATTGATAATTTTACTGTAGTATATCCTATATGTCTAGATTATACATATCAAATTTTAAAAGATTTGAAGTTGTAGAGAATTAATTAAAAATTGTGGATCAAAGGGTGGCCAATTGTGATAAGGTTTAATTTAGGGTTATGTTTTTTTAAAATATTTTATATGTAGCTTTCATTGGTTATTCAATTAGTTGATTATTATTTGTTTATATGATTAGCTGAATATACAAATGTTTTAATATTGTTTGCTTAGTTATTCGATTAGTCAATTATTGTTTATTTATATTCTTTCATCGTTCATATTATTTAATATTATTTATACTATAGTATGAATGAAAGATTTGCTTCTTTTTGGGTTCATATATTTGATTATAGAATGATAAATTTGCTTCATTTTAATTCATTTTTTTAATTCATATTTCAGTTTATTTTACGTAGTTCAGTGATGATATCCATTAGATGGTTGGTTACTTGTTTATTATAAATTGTATTTGAATGTCTCAATTAATCCATCTATAATAGAAGTCTGAGATAACAAATCCGTGAAAGTCTGAGATAGATATCTAAACAAATCCATAAAAGTCTAAGATAAATGTCTAAAAAATCAATGAAAGTCCATATGGATTTATAAAAGTCCGTAGAAATCCATAAAAATCTGTTATTTAAAAAATGTCTTTAAATGTTTGTGCAATATGTCATTTAAAAAATATCTTTAAATCCATGAAAATGTCTATGAATATAATTTTATCTAAAATTAAGGGTTGTTTGTGCAATTAAGCCTATATTTTTTAATTTTTATTTTAATTTTATATTTCCCCAAACACACTCGCAGACTTACGCTGCTCTCTCGTGGAGAACAATAATAAAACCTCTCAGAGAGTGTAATATTAGCTAACCACCGGACGTTTATTTATTTATTTTATATTTGCACAAAAACGTCCACGTTTTCGGAACCAATATTTCGTGATCTAGGTTTATATATTTTTTTATCATATTTCCGCGGTGACCGGAAAATGGTGGAGCCTGTGATGCGTGAAAACGAAGAGGAACTGTCGTTGTTGCCGCTGCACAACAATGGCGACCGGTCCTGGCGGTTGAACTTCGACGGTTTCCAGCTGTCGCCTGAACACACAGAGAAGAAGCTTCCTCGAGGCCTCCATGACTGCCTCGGAGTTTTAGGTGATTGTTTTATTTATTTATTAAAAGTTTGCGATGATTATTGTTATTTTTGTTTAATTTGGTGTAATTATGCTTGAAATGGAAAACATTCTGCAATGACTTTGTCTCTTTAGTGTTTTTGCTTCATACGTCAGTTTTTTTTTTTTTATTTATTCAATAATTTTTCTGTTAAAATATTTTATAGTATAATAATAATAATTATTATGTTTGGTTAGTGGTGAATTTATTCGATTCTTGTATTATACGAGCATCAAATTCTATGTTTAAAAATAAATAAATTATTTATTGGTTAAAAGTTATTTGTAAGACGCTCACCATAGAACAAAGTAATCAAAGCTTTGAATTTGAGAAGGTATGTGATATTTTGTGTGTGTGTTTGCTTTGAGTTTGAGGTTTTATGGCGAAAACTGGTTGTTGGAATTTTGAGAGTCTTAATCTTACTCTTGGGTGGCTTGTTTTGCGGCTTTTGATCTTGTTAAGAGGTAGGGTTTTGTCAGTTAATTACTTGTGTTTGTGTGCATTCGCGCATGGTGATTTGTTTACAGTTGTTAGTATTAATTGTACATAATTGAAAGAATGGTTTATTTTTAATTTTACTTATATTGTCCTAGAGTTAAATAACAAAGCATACCTGATATTTTATATAATAGTGATTTTTCCCATCCTTTTGTTGTATATAGAGTTATTTAGATTATTGGGAATCATTTAATTGCTTTGATATGTCATGCTGGAGCTAAGAGTGATACGATTTCTTTGATTGTAATTACTAATAAATTGTAGTGATTATGGTTTCTTTAATTGATCCACCTTATTTTGAAGTTTTAAAACTAGTATAAGAGTTTGATGTTGATGTGGAAGCCTGATGAGTGAAAAAAATATTTTTGGGCTTGACTAAATTTTTTTCTAGAAAACATTTTGTGTGGTTTCCACATCATAAGATGTACTTGGTTTAATATGTACAGATTCATCATTGTCACTTTTAAAAACATATAATACTTGCTTTTTGTCATCATGAAGACTGCATGAATCTCATCTCAGTTGTTTCCTTTTATGGTTTCAGGTCCAGATGATAACGTGGCCGAGTACTATCAGCAGCAGGTAGAGATGCTTGAGGGATTTAATGAAATGGATGCCTTAGCTGAACGTGGTTTTGTTCCTGAAATGTCAAAGGTTTATAGTGCCATTATGCCTCTATTTTCTATAAGATATAATGTTGCATTTTTGTTGTTCTGAGCTGAAATTGCCTGTTATAAGTGCAGGAGGAGCAGGAAAGTTTGGTCAAAAGTGAGACATTGGCTATAAGAATATCAAATGTTGCTAACATGGTTCTTTTTGTTGCCAAAGTTTATGCATCTGTAAGAAGTGGTTCGTTGGCCATCATTGCATCCACATTGGACTCTCTTCTCGACCTTCTGTCTGGCTTCATCCTGTGGTTTACTGCATTCTCTATGCAAACACCAAACCCGTATAAGTACCCTATTGGAAAAAAACGGATGCAGCCATTGGTCAGTCTTTCTGGAATTGCATATAATGGCCGTCATATCCTAAGATTCATATTTACTGCCTATTGTTGTTTTGTTAACTGCAAATATTGTCATGTTGTTTTTTAGTTAAGAATCAGTCAATAAACTAATCTGCATGTTCTTGCCTCTGCATAGTTAATTTATACTTACTGCAGTCATTTATATGTTTATCATACATAGATGAATTAGACTACTTATAATCCAACAATTAAATCCATTTAGGGTATGACCTATTTATATGCTCTACATTTTAAAGAACTTCCGGTGAAATTACTCCTTGAAAATAATTTCTTTGAGAGAAAAAGGAGAAAGAGGCTCCCGGTTACAGAGAAAAAAGAAGATGTTGGTTAAATGAGTGGAGTAGTCCTGATGCAGCATCTGATCTAAGATTGATTATTCATGATTGCTATTTTTAATCTTGAGTTCAATTTACCCGTTTTCCCCCTATTCCTATAATAACTCTTCTGGATTGGAGAAGATTCATTTGATACATACACCCTAATGATATCCAGGATTAGATGATCAATATGCTGAGGATAAACACACTCTAAAGTTAGAGGGTGGAGCGTTATTTTTAACATCTCCCTTTGGTAGTATCACCTCTTACGGAAAAGACCTGAAAAGACTTGTATTGTTGGTTTTTAGCAGTTGTCAATCTACATGTATTCACGACGAACAATGGGTGCCATTTGCCCAGCATAAGGCACAGAGATTTGGTTTATTTAAGTTACAGAATTTGTATATTGATGTTGTAGTATTATGAATAATTGAAATATCATTGCAATCCTTAAATTCTTAATTTATAAATGACTTGCAGGGTATTCTAGTGTTTGCCTCGGTCATGGCTACTCTTGGACTGCAGATTATATTGGAGTCAGCACGCACCATGGTATCTGATGTAAGTGTTCCTTAAATCCTATTTTTAGCCTGTCTAAGTTCCCTTTTCCATAGTTGAATATCACCTTTGTTATTAAAAGAGTAGGACCTGCTGAGCGCTGAATGTACTTAAAAAGACGACTCTTACATTTCTTCTGACACTTATTACAGGATAGTGATTTTGACCTGACTAAAGATCAAGAGGTATGGGTTGTGGGAATAATGCTCTCAGTTACCCTTATAAAACTTCTTCTGGTTGTTTATTGCCATGCTTTTACCAATGAGATCGTCAAAGCTTACGCCCAGGATCACTTTTTTGATGTTATCACCAATCTCATTGGCCTCATTGCTGTGCTACTTGCGAAATACATCGATGACTGGATGGACCCTGTTGGAGCTATCATTGTGAGTGAAAAATCTCTCTCACTCTGTTGTTCATCCTTTCCTTTGTTGATGGTTTTTGATTGTGCTTGCATCCATAAGAGGGGACATGCTCCTGTTAGCATAGCTAACATTTGCAAAAAAATGCTGGTATTATGATGATCTTTTTATGGTTCTTTAAATGAAGATGCATTTATTATACAGAATTAGTTTTGAAGAGAAGGGGTGGAAACTGGAAAGGTACCCATCATATTCTACAAGCCAGAATCTCTACTCTTTCCTCCTTGGAATATCGAGTTATATCTTATTAATGTAGCTTAGCATTTTTCAAAACTCGTAGTAGATATCCTCCATGTTCCACATCTGGAATTATAAAGTTTTTAGAGACCTGTAGGCTTGGAATCTTAAAAAATTGTAACTACTTTTGCATTATACTATATCTATTAATACTTATATTTAACTTTCTGCAGCTGGCCTTGTACACCATCCGCACATGGTCGATGACAGTGTTGGAAAATGTGAATTCCCTTGTTGGAAGAACAGCTACTCCTGACTTCCTGCAAAAACTCACATACCTCTGTTGGAACCATCACAAGGCTGTAAGACACATCGATACAGTCCGGGCGTATACCTTTGGGTCTCACTATTTTGTTGAGGTTGACATTGTACTGCCAGCAAACATGGCCTTGCAAGAGGCCCACGATATTGGGGAGTCCTTACAGGAAAAGCTCGAGCTTCTACCAGAGATTGAACGGGCCTTTGTGCATCTTGATTACGAGTACACACACAAACCTGAGCATGCTCAAGCACATTAGTAGGTAGCGAATCTTATGTATTCTCTTATCTTCTTGTTGGTGCTTTTTATTCCCACCCTACAAGTTTTAATTGTCCGTGAAATTAAAGCCAAATAGAAGACTATCTTGTAGGTGACACAGATTGTATGCAGATGCTTAGTAATTCAAGTTTTAAACTGAGGGGACTTAACCAAATATGAATACAAGAACCTTATCAATCTAAGCTTACAAACATCATCTTTTACAAGCTCTTGATCAAGATGCTGCACCATTTATTCCCTTTGCCGATAACAAATGCAGCATCTACACCATACAAACTAAGTCAGAGTCAGAGTCAGATTCAAAATTCAAACAATGTCAAATTCTCTATAGAAGAAGATGACATAAGAGGCTTACGCAACTTGTCGGGCTAATCTCGAGCTCCATAACTTGTTTTTCAAGCAGTTTTCAGTGAGAAACCATCCTTTTAATAGTAATTTATTGAATGTGTGCACGAATGATGTGATCACGCAGGTGCCACTGAAGGATTGTCTTATTGAGGACTGTCTCCTTTATTTGTCTATTCGGGTTTGATCTAATCACATTATTGGGTCAAGTTGTTTTGAAGGTCTAATTCAAAAGGGCAAGTGAAATCATTATCTTTCTTCATCATTGTAGCTTTTTCAAAGAAAGAACGAGAATATTCGATTGAGAGTAATGGTTCAAACAAATATTCTCTCTGTTTGCTACTAATGACTTGATTAACACTTTGTAATGAAACAGATTGGCAAAAAGAACAACCTTAGTGGCACTCACGTCCATGTGGGATTTCACATCAAACCAGATCCACTTTGAAATATTGAATATGGATTTGGTTTTAATTTTATCTTTACAAAGAAAAAAAAACATTTGATCCAATATAAAGCAATTCGAAATAAATCTTTATTATGGAGGGTCATTTTGTATGATAGTTTTTCAACTCACAAATTAAAATTATTATAAACCCATCTCTTCAAAGCAATTTATTTGTCACGAGTCATGAAAATGTTTTAAGGATTGAAAAATGAGAGGGTGTTAAGTCTAAAAAGACAATTTTTTTTTCATATCTTAAGTCTGAAATAGTACAAAAAAGGTCTGAAATCCAATAAATTGGAAATCCTGATTTATATCTGAAATTTGAAAATCCTAACTAATTTTAACCCATTTTTTTTCCCAAAAATGCCCTCAAATCTTCACAATATTACAAAATAAAAAAATAAAATAAAAAATAAAAAAAATAAAAAGGAATATGGAGATGGAGGTCCCTGATCAAATTAAAAAATGTGTTGAATCTGGGACGAATCTCCAGATTTTTACTTGAAAACAAATTTACTTTGAAATTGGGTAAAAGTCTAGCTGCATATATTATTTTCTTACTTAATTTTATTTTTATTTTTTAATAATAATTTCATTAACTTTATTTTAAATATAAATATATCAAATTAGCAATCATTAAGGGTATATATGTCTTTTTATTAGTTCAAGTAACTTCATTAATGGTATATATGTTATCCAAATTTAGATTTTAGACACTTTTCATATTTAAGTAAATTTCAGATCTATTCAGATTAAAAAAAAAAAAAACCTAACATTCTTATAGTATTTTAGCACATTCCCAGTGGTGTGGTGGTGTAACTTCTTTTTCACGTTAGTGGTGATGGGTCCTAGTAGACCTAGACCTAGACCTGAAAATGAGTGTTCTATTATGAACGTAGAAACATGGATGTTGTAACTAGGGGTGGATAAAAAACCATTGAACCGAACCGAACCGATCCAAACGGTTTTTTTTTCGGTTTTTATAGGTTGGCCGGTTCAGTTCGGTTCTTTTTTTCTAACACCGGATTTATCTAGTTTGGTTTCCGGTTCACTGTCGAGAACCAAAAACCAAACCGAAAGCCGATGTATATATATATATATATATATATATATATATATATATATATATATATATATATATATATAAACCCTAAAATTTTAGGCATTCAATAGCCCTTTTACACATTTCGAATACAAACCCTCAAATTCTCTCAACTCTCTGTCTCTCTCTCGTCCACTGGTCACTGTTCCTTCGGCTGTCAGTCGTTGTTCTTTCGATCATCTGCTGCTATCTTATTGCTTTTTCTCCATCAATTCTCTAATGATTCCACATGCCCAACTCCTTTTTGCACATTTTCCTTTTAGGTACGTCTTCTTCTAGATTCAACTGAAACAAATAATCTTCTAGTTGTTTGAATGTTGGTCCTTCTTCAATTTCAGTTCCACTGTTTACTGATTTCTTTTTGTTCTATATCTTCTTTCAAATCTCTCATGTTTTAATTTTCTTTTCTTTTTAACTATTTATCAATTTATTTTAATATTTTCTTTCAGATCTACAATGTTTACTATCATTTTATATCAATTTTTTCACTTTGTTGATTTATTTTTGTTCCCCTTTTGTTACCAGATACTATTTTCGTTATTTTAGGTTATTTTGAGAGATAAATTTGGCAGTGAAACCAAATATTTGGATTTGGTAGAGCAATTTCTATAGATCTAGATTTAGTTTAGTTAGTGCCTTTAATGATGGTGTTACATTTAATTTCTCTTTCAATTGCTTTCAAAAAAAAAAGAACTTAGACTTTTTTTTCGTTTCCGTCTGTACATATCCATATTAATCTTGTTGGATTATAATATTTAGATGTAGACGAGATGAAATGGGAATGGTGTTGTGCAAACATCACCATGATTGAGTTTTATATATATTGGGAGTGGTTGCAAATTTCAATAATATATACCGATCGTTATCTATTTTATTTTTTTACATAAATAATATATATGGTTTAGGTCATGTTCATATATTTTTAAATTTGTTTGTTTATTATATTAATTCTGTTTTTGATTTTGTTAGGTTGCTTCGATGAGAATTGACCACCCTTGTTCCCATTCATTTTAGTTGCTTGTTTTATCTCCGAACTCCCCAACGAAGCTATCTTTTTATTGTTTTAGTATGTTTAATTTTCTGTTATAATTTAGTCGTATTCTGCCCAATCTTTATTTTATTTTATTTTCAAACAATAGCTTATTTTAGTGTGTTTTGTAATAAGTCAAATTCGGTCAAATATGTCCAAAATATGAAAAAACCGAGTAAAAATAAAAGTCCATAAATTTGGCCCATTAGGCCTAAAACCGAAAAAATCGAACCGAATCGAATTGGTCCAAGTCGGTTGGCAAATGTTAAGTTGATTAGATCGATTCGTTTTTTTTTAAACCGGATTTTATCAATTTTTTATTGATTCTTTAGAAAATTGAACCGATCCAATCAATACCCCTAATTGTAACTATTCAAGTCGTTTAGAAGAAGAAAAAAGGTTCCCAAATGGCAATAATGTGTGAAAGTCCAAATTCCAATAGTGCAATTTTCGTAATAACAACGAAAACATCTACTTTTTGATATATGTATATATAAAAATAATATTTGATGTTTTTTTTTAAAATTTTATCTTAAATGATGTGGTACGTAAGATGTCAATATCATATCAGTTAATTTATAATCTCATGATTTATAATATGTTGACACTCACGTATCTTATTGTTTATAACAAAAAATATTTTTTTTTGTTAAGACGTTACTTATAAAACAAAATTAAATTGAATATGGAAGAGGAATTCGCAATTAAAGACTTAAAGTATGGTGAATATGAAGCCAAGTAAGTTGGTCCACTGGCCCCAAACAAACAAACAGCAACTGGCCTTTGCGTCATCTCCAATCGACCAATCTCATATGAGACTATATGAGTTGATGGTTTCACACTTTCATAGTTTCATGTTATGAATATATGATGTACATAGGTTGGATGATGTCGAAATAAAATAATATAAAGAAAACGGTGCCGTATCTAAAATGATTAAAGGCCCACCAGACGGTGACTGTATGTGCTTGCATTTTGCTGCCAAAATCACTCTCTATCTTGAATCGTCCCTCTTTCACGTCCCTATTCGTTCGAATGTATTCGTTAAATTTCCTGCACAGATCAGACTATCAGATCTCTCTCTCACCGATCAATATTTCAACATAAAATACAAAATCGTGTATATCAAGTTATATAAGGTTTATTATTATCATTATTTTAAAATTAAATCAAAAATCTATCAAGATTGAATGAGATTAGACTCTTTAAACATCTTTTGGATTGCAACTCTTACTCATGAGAAGGTATCTCTCTACACTTTACTATATTAAAAATTGTATGAAATTCCTGTAATTTATATTTATATATATATATGGATTATAATCCTTTTTTAGTTAGATCAGTCCTGATTTTTTTTTTCAGTTCCATAAAATTCCAACCCGTTGGAATTATACTCTAATTTAATTGGTTGAAAACCGGTTAAAATTCTAAAAATCTGATTTAAAAATTTTAAGTCCGACATGACTGGATAATATATATTAGTTTAAATCTGGTGTCCAAATGATTTGATATTACTAGAATTCTAAGATTTAAATTGTATTAGATTTGTATGATTTTAATGAATCAATATCATTTGGATGTCAGAATATTAGTTAGTTCAAATCTGGTGTCCAAATGATTTGATATTACTAAAATTCTTAAATTTAAATTGTATTAGATTTATATGATTTTAATGAATCAATATCATTTGGATATCAGATTTGAACCTAAAATTTAGATAAATTAGTATTACGTGGAGTTTATAATAATATGAATTATAAGCTAATCTCTGAATTTTTTTTTCTGTAATTTGTTTTTGTTTTTTAATTTAATAAAAAAAAAGGCAAAAGTGCAAAGCATAACAACCAACCCCGCCAAATTATATATAATATATATTAACCACAAAAATAACGAATGAATTAACCAACCACCCCGCCCGTTCAAATTAAATTAAAATCACCAAAAAGAAAAAACAGAATCAAATTTCCATTCTCTCCTCAATAGCTTTCTCTCTCTCAGTCGCTCTCCTCTGCGGCGTTTTGTTGTTGTGAGATGTTAGATTCTCTCGTGCGCCTCCGGTGCGCATGGAGATAACCTACGCATCTCCTAGCTCTCTCGACCTAGCCGCCTCCTCTTCCTCTGCTGCCTCCTCTTCCGCCTCCGCCATGCCTCACGCGAACCGACCTGTCAAGGTCATACCGTTGCAGCATCCTACGACGTCGTCGTCGTCTTCTTCTCCTCTCGACCAGTCATTTTTAAGTGACGCGTTTAATAAACGGATTGAGAATCTGAAGCGGATGACGTGGACTGAATGGATCGAGATGGTGTTGCCGTGCTTCAGGTGGATTCGGACTTACAACTACCGCGAGTATTTACAGGTCGATCTTATGGCCGGTATCACCGTCGGTGTCATGCTCGTCCCTCAGGTTATTCCTCTCTCTTTCTGTTACACTCCATGTATTTCGTTTTTTCTTTGAAGTTGGAGGACGGAGAAAATTTGAATTTCATTTTTGGTAGACGATTAAACACTGGAAAAATGAAAGGACATCTATAGCTCTACTGCGTTTTGTTTGACTAATAATGCAATTTCAGAGGTTTGAATTTTCGCTCAGTTTCCGTTACTTTCTCCGCTACCAAACAATTTTTTTTTTGTCGAGATGATAATTTTTCAGTGGTTTGAATTTTCTTTCACTTTCTCTTACTTTCTCGTCTGCCAAACATTTTTTTTTTTTTGAGTTGATAATGCAATTTCAGATGTTTGAATTCTAATTAACTTTCCATCACTTTTTCCAATATCAAACTTTTTTTTAGTTAATAATGTCATTTCACAGGTTTGAGCTTTCTTTCTGTTTCCGGTACTTTCTCTTACCTACCAAACAACTTTTAAAGAAAATTGTTTGCCTGTGTTGAGTCTGTTGACTGATTTGTGTTGGTTGCAACAAGCACGTAATTGTAATTTATTGGAATAGGTAGATTATCTTGTTTGAAATTGTAGAAAGAGAAATTTTGTGATTAGTCAAGAGCATCCCTTTTTAGGAGCAGTGAAAAGTGTAAAGGAGTGGATTTTAGTTTTCAATTGATAGGTTCTTGTTTAGTCAAGAGCCTAATTATATCTGATTGGATAGATTTGCATTCTAGTCTCTAAACTAATCCCTTTTCCTTGTTTTGGCCCATATCAAATGGTTAGGTTCTTAAGCTGGTAAAATCAGAAATTTTTACACCAATCATAATCAAGGAATCATATCTTGTTTTGCACAAATTTTCACAATCCCTTGTAAATCGATAGGAACTGTCTAGTAGGCCCGAAAACTTAATTTGCTGCTTCTCTTTTTTTCGTACCTTGGGATTGGAATTGGATTTGGATTCATTAATTTCCAACTTATTTAGAGATCACTGACTGGAATTGTCAACCCATATTTTAAATTGTAGTAAAATTGATATCTATACTGTGCAAGTGTGCAACCAAATGCAGTCCAAGTGTTTGCACTACACTCCTACTTTGTTGTATGTATGCTTGATTATTGTACTCGGTTGTGTTATTATGGCTTCTGTTCAACGTCTTATGATTGGTTTTTATTAGTATTATTAACTTCATTGCTTTGGTTGCTGTTAAAGTTCATTTCTCTACCCAAGTTGATTTGGTAGTTGGATTTGTAAACCTTGTGGTTTGATTGTTTGTTCTGATGACCAGGCAATGTCTTATGCAAAATTAGCTGGGCTACAACCGATTTATGGGCTATGTAAGTTGACTTCAAAATTTATATGAATTTAAATTCTTTTAATTATATTTATATAGAAGTAAATTATTTCTGTATGCTTTAACTATTCAATCTTAAATTAAAGTTAGTCATTTTTGGTAAAGAAGTCAAGTTACAGACATTGATCTTGACTTTGGTATATAAAATTTGAATTTTGATTTCAGATTTCGCTTTACTGTAACTGAAAAAGGGATAAAGGTCTAAAAAATTTCCTTATCAAAATATATATGCGGTACTAACTTCGCTAGATATTTTACATAGAATATTTCACCTTGGTTATAAGATTAACAACTAAAATTTGAAACATCAAGGTGTTATGTCCGATTATAGATCTGCTTCTGAAAACGGGTCAGTATTTGGTGGTTGGACTAACGAAATCTGTAAATTTTGGCAATTGCCTTTTTTGCCAACATGTGTTGCCATATGACTATGAAATAATTTCTCCAGTATTAGTTCTTATATTTTTTTGTTTTAATTCCTCACTTCTATATCATTTGTTCCTTCGTAACTCTAGAATTGCCATGTTTGTCTTGCAAGGCAGATTCTGGTTTTGTTCCAATATTTGTGTACACAATTTTTGGGTCATCTCGCCAACTTGCAATTGGTCCAGTAGCTTTGGTTTCTCTCCTGGTCTCTAATGTCTTAAGTGGCATTGCTGATTCATCTAGCCAGTTATACACCGAACTTGCAATATTATTGGCTCTCATGGTTGGAGTACTTGAATGCATTATGGGGCTCTTAAGGTAATAGTGCTCAACAGTCTTCCTTATATTCATTCAAGTAGTCATAACATGTTATTTTTCTTCTCTCTCTTTCTGTACATTGATGTGTGTATCTGTGTTGCATGTCCTTGTGTTCTCATTGGCCATCTAATATAGGTTTGCATTGGCTGAATATACGAACTTGCATTTTTGCTGTTCTTGGGAAAGCTTTCTCAAAATCTAAGCAAGGCTGATGTATATGAGTTTATGACTATGTAGTGAAACATGTCATGAGATGAGAGCATCATTCTTAGCCTGTTTGGTCATATATATTGAAGAGCAACATTCATGCTCTGCTAGAGAAGCTTCTTCTAAGATTGTGTTGAGGACCTAGGTTGGGATCCAACAACAAAACCCTGTACCCAAAAATAGATAGATCTGAGTCAAACCATTCACAGAATTGAGCGATCCGACTCTCTAGACTCAGATAATAGAATTTACCTAACCCTAGCCCAAGCCTTTCTAAGTAATTCACTGAGAAAAGCCGAATCGAAAAGAAATTGGATGAACCCTAGCAGAGCCAATTTTATTGATGAAACATTCAAAAGATAACAAACCTAAAAATAATAGTTCTATTTATAATAGGACTAGTGTTCTATTTTCCTATTATGTTATAGTCAAAATAGGAAACTAATCTAAAACATAATTAAAATAAAATAACTAAAATAAAATAACCCCAACATAAAAAAAAACAAAAAAAAAACGCAATCCTAATTAAGGCGTAACATAATCCTAAGTCTCAACATTCCCCCAATCTTCAAGACTACCCTTGTCCTCAAGGGAAAAATCTAAAAAACGTTCTACCATCTCGTCATAGTTTTCCCAAGTAGCCTCCTCCCTAGGGACCCCTCGCCATTGAACCAGAACCTGCAACACCTTTGTCATACCACGTCCCCTTTTCCAACGGCGATATCAAAGAGCTGTTGTAGGCTGTAGCAACATGTTACCCTCTGTTTCAAATGCTGTAAATCACTCGAAATGAGACTCGGGTTTCCCACTCTCTTCTTTAATACGGTAATATAGAACACTAGATGCAATCTAAAAGTAGATGGTAACTCCAACTTATATGTCACCTCACCTATCCGCTCTAACACCTTAAAAGGCCCATAATACCCATGTGATAATTTCACATTGAGCTTTTTCTTTAGAGATTTCTACCGGTACGGTTGAAGTTTGAGATACACGAAATCTCCTGGCTCAAAAGATACATCTCGTCTACCTTGGTCATAATACTTCTTCATTCTCCCTTGAGCCTTCTCATGCTCTTTCTAGCTACAACCTCATCCCTAGCCACCAACTCTCTCTCGACTTCTTCATTTCGAGTCGTCCCTTTCTCATAAGTGCTTAACATCGGCGGTGGTCGCCCATACATTACTTCAAACGGACTCATGTTAATAAAAGCATGATGTGACGTGTTATATCAGTACTCAACCCATGAAATGTACTCTTTCCATCTCTTTTGCTCCTCGTGACAATAACACATTAGGTACTGCTCAAGAGTCTGATTCACCACCTCTGTCCGTTCGTCAGTCTGCAAATGGTAGGAGGAACTTGCCTTCAACTTGCTGCCCTGCAAAGTAAATAATTCCTGCAAAAAAGAACTCATAAACAGTTTCCCTCGATCAGTCACGATATTCTGCGGAATCCCATGCAATTTCACCTTATTATCCACAAACGCCTTAGCCACACTATTAGCGTTGAAATGATGTTTGAGCGGAATAAAATGGGCACCCTTGCTCAACCTATCCACCACGACCAGAATTGACTTTTCTCTGGTATCTGTAATGGTTACAACAACCCCATAGGGCGCCTTTGGTCATACTTCACCTTCTGACAAATATCACACCCGGTCACCAATTTCTTCACTTCATCTTTAAGTCCCTTCCAATAGAAAAAGTTTTTGATCCTTACATTAGTACGCAACCATCCAAAATGACCTCCTTCTTTGCTATTGTGAAAATGAGCTAGAATCTCCTCTCTCAACCCTTGTACCCCCGGTACATATACATAGTTTTTGTAGTACAATAGCCCATTTTTATAGCGAAAATTCTCTACACCACTCTCGTGGTTCTCCAACTTCTTACGAATCTCCACTGCTTGGGCATCAAACTACATGGCCTTCCTTAATTCGATCCCAAACTCGCCATTCAAACCCACTGAGTGCCATTAATCTTGCCTCATCGTCTGCATACACAGACCATAATATTGAACTGCCTTTTTTTTTTGGATAAGGCATCAGTTACTTTGTTTTCCCTACAGGTTGGTAGACAATATCGTACTCAAACCCAAGAAGCTTAACTAAAAACTTCTACTGCTTCGGGGTCAATTTTCTACTCCAACAAATGCCTCAAAGCTTGTTGATCGGTGACAATGGTGAATTTCCTGCCCAATAAATAAGGTCTCCACACCTTCACCGCGTGCACCACTGCTAACATCTTCCTAGCATAAGTACTCCGAGCCTTCTTCATTGGCCTTAAAGCCTTAGAAACAAACGCCAGAGGCCTCTTCTCTTGTACCAGGACTGCCCCAATCCCCTCTCCACTCGCATCGGTATAGACCTCGAATGGCTTTCCAAAATTGGGCAAAGCCAACACAAGGGTTTGTGTCATAGCCCTCATCAAATCTTCAAAATCTTTCTTTGCTTCTTCTGTCCACTCAAAACTACTTTTTTTTTTTAACATATCAGTCAGTGGTTTTGCAATCAGTCTATAATACTTCACAAACCTCCGGTAGTAACCTGTTAACCCCAGAAATCTTCTCAGAGTCGACACATCTTTTGGCAATGGCCAGTCCACCATAGCCTCAATCTTCTTAGGATCAACCTTCACTCCTGCTCCTGAAATTATATGCCCAAGATACTGTAATTCCTCCTGCATCAAGTCACATTTTGACATTTTAATAAAAAAATGATGATGCTCTAGTATCCTTAATACCAACTCCAAATGCTCCTCTATTGATTTTGAATACACCAAAATATCGTCAAAGAACACTAGAACAAACTTCCTCAGGTAAGGTCTGAAAATTGAATTCATGGCTGCCTGGAATGTAGAAGGTGTGTTGCACAACCTAAATGGCATCACCCGATACTCATATAACCCCGAATGTGTTCGAAAGGCTGTTTTGTGCTCATCCTCCTCCTTCATCTGAATTTGGTGGTACTCGGCTCGTAAATCTAGCTTGGTGAACACACATGCCTCATGTAACTCATCCAAAATCTCATCATCCATCGGAATAGGAAATCGATCCTTCACAGTTGCCTCATTTAGAGCCCGATACTCGGTATAAAACCTCGAAGCCCCATCCTTTTTCCTCACCAATAGCACCGGAGATGAAAACGGACTTTGACTATGCCTGATCAATCCATTCTTCAACATCTCCTCTACTTGTCTCTCAATCTCATCTTTCTGGAAATGAGCATACCTATATGGAGGCACATTGACCGGTTTCACCTCATCTTTAAAGGTAATGCGGTGATCAAAATGGCGAGAGGGTGGTAAGCTAGTTGGCACCTTCATAACTTGTCGATGATTTGTCACTACCTTATGTACTATCTCAGGCAGCCGCTGTAATTCGTCTTGCAACTCATCGTATTCTTTTTCTCACTTTCCCCATCTTGTCCATCTCCAGTATTCACTATTGCAAAGCATTGGGCACCCCCTTTGCAAAGCTTCTCAATCATCTGAGCTTCGCATTGTTTAATTTCCTTGAGAGGCAAAGCAACCCATATTCTTTTTTTTTCCACCTAATTTGAATTCCATCGTCATGGCGTCAAAGTCTGTAACCACCTTACCGATACTCTTCAACCAAGTGTTGTCTAACACTACATCTACTCCCACTAGAGAACACATGCAAATCAGCCTCAATCATGACTTCTTGCACGTTCATCTTCACCTCGCGAACCACTTCCTCACACTTAAGTTTTTCCCATTAGCCACCTTCACATCAAACGGTTCTATGGCAGCCCCTCGCAGCCTAATCTTCTTTACAATATTTGCATTAATGAAATTGTGAGAGGAACCAGAGTCTACTACCATCGAAACCTCGAACTTACCAACCCATGCCATAAGCCTCATAGTGGATGGTTTCGAAACCCCAGACATAAAGATAACTCGGCTTCATAATTATTTTCTCCCAATTCAGCAACCCTTAACTCTCCTTCATCACTGGTGGCTTCCTCGTCACTGACAACATTCATCATTTGATTCACTTGAGTCAATGATCATAAACATCTTTCCAGTTCGGCACCCATGGACTTTGTTCCGTTTCTCCCCGCATTTGAAGCACAAACCCTTTTTGATTCTCTCTTGAACCTCTTTCTTTGTTAGTTTTTTTACGTCTTTGCTTTCCTTCTTGGAACTATCCTCAATAGCTCCCTTTCCTTTCCAGGAGTCTTTTGTTTGACTCCGATTTAAAATTTTTACTTTCAGAACTCTCCTTAAACGACTTCTTGTCACTGTAGTAACTATCCTCTAAAATCTCCGCCATCCTCATTGCTTCGGTCAATCTTTGAGGCCGCTTCAGTTTCATCTCCCTCCACAGCTTCAACCCTTCAATAAAAGTCCCCAATAATGACTCCTTTGATCACCCCTTGACCAAATCTACAATCGGCGAAACTCCTCAATATATACCTGAACTCTTCCTTCCTGCTTGAGCTTGGCCAACTGCCCATAATGATTGACAACCGGTGATGGTCCCCATTGAGCCAAAAACTCCTGTTTGAATGCCGTCCAACCCATTTGCCTTCCATCTTGCTCATACTGAGCTTTGATCCATCTCCACCGGCTGTTAGCCTTCCCATCAAGGTAGATACATACAGTAGAAACCCGATTGGCCCCCGCCACTTCATAGACCTGAAAGTAGTGCTCCACCTTGTCCAACCACTCATGTGGGTCTCCACCATTAAAATGCGGAAAATCGATCTTCGGCTTTTTAGGGCCCCGACTATGGTGCCTTTCTATTCGCCTATCACCTTCATATACCGCAACACCTCTCTACGGTTCCCTTTGTTGCCCATAAATTGGCATTCGGCCGCGAGGCCTCCTGTCCCATCTCACATCTTCTTCAGATCCATCATCCATCTCCCCCTCAGTAACCTAATCATGCAACCAATGCTCCACCACTAATGGCCCACATTCCACACGTCGATTTCTGGTCGAATTGGGCTCGTCTACCTCACCTGTCAAGAATTCTGCCTCACACCATGAACTACGTGATCTCCGTCCATCCCCTTGAGTCCGTCCCTCAACCGTTTCCTTCCCCTTGTTTTTAGCCAACTGTCGTTCAAGTCTCTCGATTGCATCATTGTTTGACCTAGTCAGATGCGCCCATGGATGTCGTCAGTTCTGATAGGGACTTGAAAATCCGATCTTGATTCTCCTCCAAGGCTTCAAACCGTTGCTTGTTAGTCTTCAATCCACTCCCTTGAATAATAGAATCCTCTCTAAATCCTATGGCTGCTGAATTTTTCTCTCTCTGTGACTCTCTCTCTCTCTTTTAGTAGGTTTAGTAGGTTTAGTAGGCCGTCGAAACCTCTCAATGAAAGCACCAAATTGTTGATGACCTAGACTGGGATCCAACTACAAAACCCTAACTTGTACCCAAAGATAGATACATCTGAGTCAAACCACTCACAAAATTGAGCGATCGATTCTCAAGAATCAGACAATAGAATTTACCTAACCCTAGCCAAGCCTTTCTAAGCAGTTCACTGAGAAAAGCCGAATTGAAAAGAAATGAGATGAACCCTAGTAGAGCCAATTTTATTGATGAAACATTCAAAAAATAACAACCCTAAAAATAATAGTTCTATTTATAATAAGACTAGTTTTCGATTTTCCTATTTTGTCATAGTTAAAATAGGAAACTAATCTAAAACATAATTAAAATAAAAATAGGACTAGTTTTCTATTTTCCTATTCCGTCTTAGTCAAAATAGGAAACTAATCTAAAACATAATTAAAATAAAATAACTAAAATAAAATAACCCCAATGTAAAAAAAAAAAAAAAAGGCAATCCTAATTAAGGCGTAACATAATCTTCCTCAGGTCATATCAATTGCACCCACTTCTTGTTTGTCAATAGCCTGATCACTTCCACCCAAGAATGCTAACCTCTCTCCAATTCTTTTAGATTTTCTAACAGTCTCAACAGATTGTTATAACATTGTTATAAAATGGGCAAACCAGTACTATGTTATCTCTTGGGGCCAATAATTTAGCTCTTACTTTGTGTCTTTGTCCTTTCCTTTGGAAAGGCAGGATAAATGAGGAAGAGAGAAGGGGAGGTGGCATGTGATTTGGAGTTTCATGTGCCTTAACCATGTTCATTAAATTCTTTCTGTAACATCATTTTTTCTTATTGTAAAGTTTTCTCTAATGTTGATTGTTAATTGCCTTTAAGCATGTGATCACATATCTGATCTTTTTCTTCTCAGGCTGGGTTGGCTTATTCGTTTCATCAGCCATGCTGTGATTTCTGGCTTTACAACCGCTTCAGCCATTGTGATTGCATTATCTCAAGCAAAGTATTTCTTGGGATATGATGTTGTACGCAGTAGTAAGATCGTGCCATTGATTAAAAGCATAATATCTGGAGCAGATGAGGTATGCTTTGTGTGCTTATGTGGTAGATCCTTTTCACAGTGATATATACATTTAGTTTGCATTTGTATGGATTCTTTTCATGGTGATGTGCTTTAAGTTTGCATTTTCTCAAAAATTGCACGAAATCACTCCTTTGTTGATTACTAACAGTGCCAGGGATCTCGTTAGTCTATGAACTTGATATGAAATGACCAGTTAAAAATGTCAAAACAATGGTCTCAAATTGTATATTCTGTTGTCTATAATCCTGTTGCCTATCTGCTAGAGAGATGTTCAGACCATACCTACTTCTAAAACCCTCCTATAACTATTAACTCATTCGGATGAGTTATGGTTGTACTGGGTGATGAAGAACAGAGTGTCTTGTGTCAACTGTTATGTAAATGTGATGGTTTTCTGCTAATTACTTTCAAGGGATTACAAAACTTTAAGAGTCTCAGATTGCACATGATCCTCAAATTTTATCTTACTGTAATGTAAATAATATAATTTCTCTTGATAGTGTTAGAGAGCTTAATGCAGTATATCACGAGTCAATCAATTCATATTTAATTTTGTTCAGTTTGAAACTTTGATACAATGCTTGAATACGATGTAGAGAGAATAATCAATGATAACCAGTTACTCATTGCTAGTTAACATGATAGAAGCCTTCTATTAATATGGTGTCGCAAACAAGTAATAAATGGTGTAAACCAGGAGCTATCAGACTATAGTCCTGTCAAATTTTGTTATATCTGTCAATAGTCATCCGCGTTGGTTAATATGGAATTATAAAAACCAAGAATTCAACTAGATAGCAAGTGGGAGAATTGGCGTGGGGATTTGACCCCTTACACTTACAATGTGTGTGTTTCAAATTATGGTATTTTTGCATTTAGTCATACTGACATTAAAATATGCTTCAGTATTGCATCCTCTTCAACTTTTCTCTAGAATCTATCTTAATGGATCCTGATATGATTGCATGTTGCTGATATTGATTACTATGGTTTCATGATTCAGTTTTTGTATATGCCAGACCGGTTGTGTATTTGATATAGTAATCTAAACCTCCCTTTTCATTTGCATCAGTCCTGTTATTCATACTCAGTTTTGAATTATCCTACTCGTGCCTCTTGCCTTGTGCTACCACTCATTCATTCTTTCTTTAACCACAGGTGGTATTTTCCTTTTGTAGTTTTCATGGCCTCCTTTTGTAATGGGATCTATTACTCTTGCGATACTTCTGGTCATGAAGCATTTGGTATGAACTCGTTTTCCTTTTATATTTATCTTTGAATATTTTTTTTTTATGAACTAAGGATTGGTTTCATGTTTAGGGAAAAACAAGGAAGTACTTGAGATTTCTGCGAGCAGCAGGCCCCCTAACAGCAGTCGTTTTGGGTACAACTTTTGTGAAAATATATAAGCCATCTTCCATTTCTTTGGTGAGAATGACATAAATCAAGCTAGTCTAACTTTCTGATATTATAATAAGGATGATGCATAGTTGCTAAAACTGTTGGGAAGGTCTTTTCTCTACTCTTAAACTGTTGTTTGGATTACTTTATGACCCCCAAGCTTTTAAAACTACCTCTCTAGGAAGTAAGAACTGTATTATGTGTTTTCTATTCATTGAAAGCTCAGAAATCTAGCCATTTAATTTAATTGTCTGTCCCTGTTGGTGCATGTTATAATCGAGTTTATGTTTATCTAGTATATTCACTTAGCCTTTGCATCATCAGTTTCTAATGAATAGTAGTATGAAAGGCTAGTAAGGAAGGCTGATTCATAAAGAACAGTATTTGAAATAGCAGGACCCAAACTGCCCTAGAAAAATTTCTGGTCAAATATGATTATGGTAGATTGTGATGTTGATCAGAGTTGAAACATTGTCAGTGCAACTGTGCAAGTGCAACAGACACAACTTTTGGCTCATCATACAAATCTATGTTGGTCCAGTTTTCATTTTTTATATGTTCTCTTCAGAGTGTCTTCTATGTAAATTTTTTATGCATGAAAATAAACCAAGTCAATAAAAAACATAGCTGATCAATTTGTTGGGTTTGTGTTAGGTAGGAGATATACCACAGGGACTCCCGGGCTTTTCAATTCCTAAAAATTTTGGACATGTAAAATCTTTGATTCCTACTGCAATGCTCATAACTGGTGTAGCCATCTTGGTAAGACATACTATAGATCATTCTACTTGTAACATTTCCTTGATTTGAGCTGCAATTAGTTATCTTGTAACGTTAATTTCTGAACTGTAGGAATCTGTGGGGATTGCCAAAGCATTGGCTGCAAAAAACGGGTACGAGTTGGATTCAAATCAAGAGGTAGTTACACTGTCCATCATATGTGTGCTTTCCCCCCCTTAAATTAGTGTAGTGAGGAAAAAACAGGGCCCCGAGACCTAAAAATATTAGAAATTTCAATATCTAGCGAAGTTTTTTTTTTGATAACCTTGACAGGAAAAAAGCAAAGAAGATCAAATATCTAGAGAGTGCTTCTAGCCTTATATTATATTTTAATCAAAGAATCTCTTACAATTTTCATTTTTTTTTAAAACAGTTGTTCGGCCTTGGTGTAGCCAATATTTTGGGTTCTTTCTTTTCTGCGTATCCCACAACAGGTGAGCATTTTCCTAGTTCTTGAGGACAATAACCATGGTCATTTATATTGATTCAAATTCTATTGTAGTTTATATAAGTATCTTTGTCATGTTCACTTGGGTCTAGAGACATGTTATTGAGTGATAAGTTCTTTTTGAACATGTCTACTAGGCTCCTTTTCCAGGTCAGCCGTAAATCATGAAAGTGGAGCAAAAACCGGCTTATCTGGACTTATAACAGGAATCATAATGGGATGTGCTCTTTTATTCTTGACCCCATTGTTTGAATACATACCCCAGGTTGGTTTCCTTGTTGGTGCCATTGTATTTGATTGGAAATATTGTATAAGGAATTTCTTGATGACATCTTTTTCTTATAATTAACGGGTGGAGAACCAGGGGAGAGAAAAATAACTTAAGAGAACGAGGAGAAAATTAGAAAAAATTGGGAAAGAAAATTTTTGTTTATTTCTTATTCATCAAGTTTGCTTAACAAAAAGAACCCAGGCCCTAGTTTATAGTAGCCAAAAGAGAATCCTCATTATAGTATGTTCTATACCTAGTTAAAGCACCATGTTTTACTTACTACATTAATTCATTAGTTTATCAAGCTATAGTTATTGGGAAACTTTCGACCAATTGATATGGAACTTTGTAGCTCTTTCTTTTTGATTATCTCTACCTGCTATTTTTATACCATTGCAATTTTTTTTTTTGATAGTATACATTCACCATTGCAATTATTAAGGAGCGTATCTTTTTGAAATGCTAATTACACAATTTGTTGTCTTGATCACCTTACAGTGTGCTCTGGCTGCAATTGTTATCTCTGCTGTAATGGGTCTGGTAAGTATGCCAAAAACGGCATCATGAGAGTTAATTTTGTATTAGGTTTAAATCATATGCTTTTCATGTATTGACTGTACAATTTATCACTTTGTAAGGTAGATATGATCCATTTGAGTACAAACAAATTGATATGATCAATCGATTGGGGGTCCATCCGAGGCTGCTTATCACAAAGCCTAATCACTTTTGTCAGTATGCATTATTTTAGTTTGGTTGTAGTGTTGGAATTTTACCCTTTGATTGGTCATGTTTTTATCTTTAAGTCTATTTACTATATATATATATATATATATTGTTTTTTGAACGAGCATGTATATTTATTTATTTATTTTTGACATTTTATATTGCATTAATATAACATGTATGCCGGTACACTTATCTTAGAGCACTTTTACATTAAGGGAGCATCGTGATGTGTAGATTTTTTATTTTCATTTCATAGCTTCAACTCTAGTGCTCATGTCTATTTTTTTTTTATTGATAACTAAGGTTAATTGTACTGACAGAAGCCATACTCATTTATTATGGATTTTTATCATTCCAGGTGGATTATGACGAGGCTATTTTCTTATGGCATGTAGATAAGAAAGATTTTCTTCTTTGGACCATTACTAGCGTTACAACTTTGTTCCTCGGTATTGAGATTGGTGTCCTTGTGGGGGTAAGGATTCAAAGCAGTTACTAGTTTATCTTCTCTGTGCTATTTTTGAATCTTTTAGATGATATATGTTGGAATTCTTGTTGAAATTTTCATGTTCGAGTGCTGTTTCATCTTTGCTCAGTTATTACTTGCAACACCAATAAATCTATCAAGATTTTTTTTTTTAAATACTATTAAGTTTGAACCTCCAAAGTTTGACATGAATTCTGAAATGTCACCTCAGGAGCTTATTTCCTTAAAGATGTAGCTGTTACAGTCAATATTGATATCTATATTCATGAGTGGACAGCTTGCATAAATGTCGTGAGATTGTTGGAAAGAGATTATCTGACTTCAGATTGATTGTTAAATTGTAGGTCGGTGTTTCCCTTGCTTTTGTTATCCATGAATCAGCAAATCCCCATATTGGTAAGTGTAGTTATTAGCTCCATGCTTATATGCTTATGGATGCAAACCATATGCATCAAGCATTTAATATTGATTACCTTTACTTTATCATTGGGTTTGGATTGGAACAAAAGCTACTAGTGAGAGAAGTGCTGATTCGATGCCGCTCACAAGTGGATAAATTAGTATGAGCGAACGTGGCGCAAGCAAGGCTCCAATAATACTAGTAGTAGCTTAACCAGGCCTCAGATTCTGTTAATAGTTATATTCAGTTTTACGAGTGAATTTTTTAAAAAATACTCGTGCCTGTTATTCTGCTTATTTTATGGTTTGGTGTGTAATACAGCTGTCTTGGGGCGTCTTCCTGGGACCACTGTTTACAGAAACATTTGGCAATACCCAGAAGCATATACTTACCATGGCATTGTGATTGTTCGTGTGGATGCGCCAATCTATTTTGCCAATATAAGTTACATAAAAGACAGGTGAAGATTATTGCATTTCTCCATTGATAAAATCCAAGAAGCTGGCTCACTCGTCCCGCATCTGTTATTTCCCATTTCTAATATTATCGGTTGAATTTTTTTCCAAAAGGAAATTAGATCTTAACTCATTGAGTTTCCTTTCAGGCTACGGGAGTATGAAGTTGATGTTGATAGATCTACAAGACGTGGACCAGAAGTTGAAAGAATTTACTTTGTGATCTTAGAAATGTCACGTAAGTGTTATCTTATTCTTCATTTTTTGATCATAAAAAAAACATATACATATGTGATCTCTATATCTATAGTTGCTGTAAAATAGGAATTAAGAAATTTATTTTATATATCAAGAAATTGAAGGTAATATTGCTGGATTTTTTTTCCTCTTTCGTTCTTGCAAATGTGATGTTTTTAAACTCCCAAAGTCTGCTATAGTTAACTAACTTCCGTTGTATCCTAGTTAACTGTAACGTATGCAATTATATGTCATTGCATTTCGGTAACTATCAAACCTTGTATATTGATATCAAACTGGAACTGGTGACCGCAAAAGTTTTCTTAATATCAACCACAACTAGGTCTTGTTTGATCTAACTTTGTGGTAGATCTTCAATATGTTTAAGTTTATAGTGCCCCTGTCAAGGTTATTCAAATAAGGTTATGATGATAGTACACTTCTGACTTTCGATTTTTTTTTTATATTTTAATTCCATTGCAGCTGTTACATATATAGATTCTAGTGCTGTTCAAGCTTTGAAAGATTTGCATCAAGAATACAAATCACGAGACATTCAGGTTGAGTATCCCGTGCTTGAGACACAACCTCATGCTGATCAAGATTTATTTGTTTTTGGGTATGACCATCATTATATCCATGTTAATGGGTTGGTTTGTTTACAGATTGCGATTTCCAATCCAAATCGGGAGGTTCTACTGACCTTGTCCAAATCTGATGTCGTGGAGCTGATTGGTAAGGAGTGGTACTTCGTGAGAGTTCATGATGCTGTACAAGTTTGCCTTCAGCATGTACAGAGCTTAAAAGAATCTTCGAAAACCGCAGATACAGCAGATCCGTCACCTGATGACAAACCAAGCATCTTCCAGAGATTATTGAAAAACAGAGGGGAAGAAGATAAATCAATTGCTGAAATTGAGTCGGGTATTAAGAAACCAACCGGTTCCAGGGACAATGACCCTCAATTGGAGCCCTTGTTGTCTCGCAAGCCATGAATTTGCTTCGTTCTTCCTTGTATTTATTGATGCCAATTTTGCAAGGCATTTATCGTGTCTAGTCTCCGGCTATCAAAATGCTGTAGTTTCTTGTAAGTAGGCTCGATTCTTGTAAAATTTAGTGCCATAAAATGGTCACATGGACTGCAATTCCTTGTATGTAATGTGTCCGTTTGTTCCCCCCATTATTATTTGTCTTGTGAAAGGCAGGGATTGTATTATTTCATGTAATTTGATTTGCCTCTATGATCTATTAAACCGTCATGGAGGTGTTGATAAGTGATAACATTGTTCTTCACAGTAGAGGTTTGGTGATTTTATACCAATTTCGTGTTTCCATGTTCTTTTATTCTCTTTCTAGCTTTTGAACATTATTTTGTACGCTAATGGCTCGTTTATAAAATGACTTTCAGAATCAAACTCGGAAAATCGTTTGTGCATGGTCGACAAAGGGAGTTGTAATGGGGTCGAGCTTTAGCCATTCATGAACAAGTGGGTTCATTTGTTGTTATAATTCTAACATTTGAAACTAACATATGAAGATTATATACTAAATACTAATTGAGTTGTTCATTAGAATGTTGAATTTCCTTAAGTCTAAGCTTTACCCTCATTTGAATGATGAATCTCTAACTATTTTGAGCGGATTGATCCCAAGACATGAGTTATTTTACATAGAACAACACCAAAATTCATTGGTTCTTCTCAAATTGCATTTAAAAAAAAGAGACAAATTTTGCAAAGTCCCACATTGAGAAATAATGCGAAGGCTGTCAGGGATTGGGTAGTATAAAAGCCCAGTCGATATAACCACTACATTTGCCTTAAACTAATGAGTAAGGAAAACAAAGCGAGCGGTGAGAGCCGGTCGCCGCGTCACACACTTTTGTGCGCATGAATTTATGGAGGGGTGATAGGCTGGTGCGAGCGCTGACGCTGCTTACTTTGCAGAACTCGCTTGCGCGGGCCTCCCAGGACAGTCTCCCCACCCTCAAAATCTTATTTTAATGTTTTTTAATTGCTAGTGGAAAATTGCCCCGTGTTATATTAATGCGATTTAGGATTCGATAATGTTTAGTTTTTGTAAATATGCATGTCAAAATGTGTATTTAATTAGAAGAAAATAATAGTAAAATATGAAGGAAAAGTAATCTAATTATTAAATTAGAAGAAAAAATTAGTAAAATGTAAAGGAAAAGAAATATAGTGACGCAAACAAATCATTCTCAGTAAGATAAAATTATCAAAGCATAAAATAAATGAGCAGTAATAATGTGCTACTTCAACTCCATCCTGCTCTCAAAGGAAACTTGAGTGCTGTTATCAGGTGGGTGGTAAGCAAAGAGGTCAGCAACATTGAAGGTGGAAGAAATCTGAAGATGAGGAGGTAAGTCAAGAACATAAGCATTGGTGCTCAATTTCTTCACAATCCTACAGGGGCCAATTTTCTTCACATGAAGCTTGTTGTAAGTACCAGCTAGGAACCTCTATTACGTAGATAAGCCATAACTAAATCTCCTTTATGAAATTCAGCGTGTCGTCGATGAGCATTAGTTGCCTTTTTATAACAAGCGTTGGTAGTATTGAGTCGAGACTTCACTTCTTGTTGCAACTGAACAATGTATTCAGCAAGGGACATTGCAAAACTACTCTTGACAATTGGTAGAGAAGCTAAATCAAATGTCTGATTAGGAACCTCTGTGTAAACCACTGCAAAATGTGCAAAACCTGTTGATCGATTCATCATATTGTTGAAAGCGAACTCAACTTGAAGCAATGCAGTGTCCCACTGCTTAGGATGATCACTGGCCACATTTCATAGCATGTAAACAAGGGTACGATTTGTCACTTCCGTCTGCCCATTCGTTTGAGGATGATAAGCATTGCTAAAACAGAGGTCAGTCTGAAAACGTCGCTATAACTCCTAAAAATGACTCATGAATTTCACATCGTGATCACTGACAATACTCTTAGGTATCCCATGAAGGCATACCACTTCACGAAAGAACAAGTGTGCAACAAAACTAGCATCTGCAGATTTTTTTACAAGGCAAAAGGTGAGCCATTTTGGAGAACCTATCCACCACAACAAAGATTGCATCAATGTTTCGTTGCGTACGTGGTAGCCCCAACACAAAATCTATGGAAAGATCTTCCCAAATGTTGTTGGGTACTGGAAGAGGCTGATAAATTCCTGTGTTTTGGTGATGTTCTTTTGCTGTTTGGCAAACACCACAACGTTCCACAAATTTAGCAACATCTTTTTTGAGTTGCGGCCAAAAGAAACGATCACCAACAAGTTGGATGGGATCAAAAAATAAATGACACTTTTTGGAGGTGGTATTTCAACACTGTCACTGCTTTAATAACTCATGTTTAAAAGACACTTATTATGGTGAACGGACAAAAATATCCTCAATAGCTGTTCCACATCAGATTTCTTTCATTCTTTTTACAGTGACAGAGTTGTGAAGTAGAGAGAGAAAGTCTCGTTGAAACTCAAGCAATCACTCGAACGGTGACGGAATGGTGCTACACAGATGCAGCGCCCCCAGAGTTTTTTTTTCCTGGTCAATACTTCAAAAAAAATATTTTCGATCCTTTAAAAAATAGGCTCGATTCATTCAAAAAAATCATCGATTCTTTCTAATATTTGTTCGATTTCGCTACAAAAATTCTCGATTTTCTAAACAATATCTCGATACTTTAAAAAAAGTTCTCGATCATTTGAAAAAAGTTTTTGATCCTTTGAAAAATTCTCGATCCTTTGACAAATATTGTCGATCATTTGAAATATTCTCGATCCTTTGAAAAAAATTCTCGATCCTTTGAAAAATATTCTCGTTCCTTTGAAAAATATTCTCGTTCCTTTGAAAAATATTCTCGTTCCTTTGAAAAATATTCTCGTTCCTTTGAAAAATTCTCGATCATTTGACAAATATTCTCGATCATTTGAAAAAAATTCTCGATCATTTGACAAAAATTCTCGATCCTTTGAAAAATTCTCGATCATTTGAAAAATATTCTCGAACCTTTGAAAAATATTCTCGAACCTTTGAAAAATTCTCGATCCTTTGACAAATATTCTCGATCCTTTGAAAAATTCTCGATCATTTGACAAATATTCTCGATCATTTGAAAAAAATTCTCGATCATTTGACAAAAATTCTCGATCATTTGAAAAATTCTCGATCATTTGAAAAATATTCTCGAACCTTTGAAAAATATTCTCGAACCTTTGAAAAATTCTCGATCCTTTGACAAATATTATCGATCATTTGAAAAAAATTCTCGATCCTTTGAAAATTTTTCGATCATTTGACAAATATTCTCGATCCTTTAAAAAAAAATTCTCGATCTTTCGAAAAAAATTCTCGATCCTTTGACAAATGCTCGATTATTTCAATTCTTTCAAAAATATATTCAATCATATTAAGAAAAAAGGCTCGATTTGACTACAAATATACTCGATTTAACTAAACCTTATTTTCAAAAATAAAATGCCCGATCATTTGAAAGATAAAATGTTCATACATGTTCATATAAGATTGGACAATAAATCATAACGAATGGATACATTGTTAAACTACACAAAAATATATGAAAATATTTAAACGAAGATCACAAATATATATTATCTTCTTGTGCAGAATTTGGAGAGAGATAAGTTTTTTAGAGAGAGAGAGATGAATTATCGTTTTCAAAATGTAGATGGAAATACACTGAGAATAAAAAATAGATTATTTAAGGGCAATTTGGGTAGTTCACCATAATATGTGCCTTTTAAACTTAAGTTATTAAAGCGGTGACGTCATTGCAACATAAAAAAAAAGGTGACATATCTCACAATTTACACCAAGTTGGATTGTCTTGTCTCTGCCTGTATGAGCAGCCAACCCACCATAATGCTGCTTATGAATGAATCAATTGTTCCCGTAGAGAGGCATGAAATGCACAACCTAGTACCATGAAATAAGTACTCTCCCTACAGCTGAAACTCAGATATAAACTCATGCCTAGAACATTTTTCCCAAATGTCACCAAAGTCAGGATCACATTCATAGTTATCCTTAAGTACTTCAAAACCAACCACGTCAGTTTGCATTACAGTGAGAAGAGTACAGCGCTGATGTAAAGCATCGGCTACTTTGTTAAGGTGATCAACTATATGCTTAAACACGAAAGTGAAACGTTGAATGAACAACACCCATCAAGCATGCATACAACTCATATTTCTTTGGGAATTGATATACTGCAGTGTCTTATGATCACAGTGTAAAGAAACTCTTTATGCACTAAATAGTGCTCCTATTGAAGAAGAGCTCGAACAATGGCATAGAACTCTTGTTTGTAAGTTGTCCATTTTTTACAAGCTTCTGAGAGTTTCTCGCTGCAAAACTCTATAAGACGTCCTTCTTGTGAGAGTACTACATCGATGCCATTTATTGATGCATCGGTTTCAACCTCGTACAACTTCTCAAAGTTTGGAAGAGCCAAGACATTGGCAGAGGTCAACTTGCCTTTAATTGCTGAAAAATTGTCAGCTTGTGGTGCTCCCCAATTGAATTTCCCCTTTTTGAGACAATCTGTGAGTGAGGCTAAATTAGAGCTAAACCATTTTATAAAATGTCAATAGAAAGTGGTCAAACCCAAGAAACTCCATAGTTCAGTCACTGTTTGAGGTCTCGACCAAGCATTAATAGCTTGAACTTTCTTATGATCAACACGAATTCCCTTTTCACTAATCATGAACTCGAGGAAGAGTAATTTGCTAGACATGAGCTCACTTTTTCATGTTGAGAAACAATTTATTCTCTCTCAACACTTGAAGAACCGATTGTAAGTGTTCAAGATGACTCTCTTTAGTCTTACTTGGATCAAGATGTCATCAAAGTATAGAACACAAATGTTGGCAAAAGGTTTGAGGACCTCATTCATCAATCGCATGAAAGTACATGGGGCGTTACATAACTAGAAAGGTATGACTTGCCACTCAAATAGGCCATCCTTAGTCTGAACACGGTTTTCCATTCATCTCCGGGAAGAATCCTTATTTGATGATAGCCGCTCTTCAAGTCAAGTTTAGAGAAAACCTTTGTACCCTCTAAACGATCTAACATATCCTCGAGGCGAGGTATTGGAAAGCGATACTTAACGATGATCTTGTTGATAGTGCAACTATCGATACACATCGGCCATGACCCGTCATTTTTGGGGACTAGCAATGCTGGAACGACACATGGACTTAAACTTGGTCGAATAAGATTCTTGGACAGCAAATCATCGACAATTCCCTTGAGAATTTTATGTTCTTTCAGGCTCATTCGGTAATGTGGAAGATTAGGAAGACTCATTCCTGGAATAAGATCTATGTTATGTTGAATTTCTCACATTGGAGGAAGGGTTGAAAGGAGCTCTTCTGGAGATAAATCAGCATATTCATCCAAAATCTTCTGTAATGCTTTCGAAGTTTTGGGGTTGCTATGGCATTCAACTTACTCTTTGACTAACAAAGCAAGTAGAATTTCACTTTATATAGTCTCCTATTGTAAAACTTGTGCAGTAACAATGAGCAAAGCTTGAGTACCTGTCACTTCTTCCTTTTGTTTAGTAAATATAGTCGAGTGAGACAAAAGAACAATATTTTTGCCATGCCATTGAAAAGTGTAAGTGTTGGCAAACCATCATGTATAGCTCTCTTATCGAATTGCCAAGGCCGTCCTAATAGAATGTGACATGCATCCATTTTGACAACGTCACACTCAATCTTATCCAAATAACTCTTCCCAATTGAGAACGACAGTTTGCACACCTCAGTGACCCTACTCTCAGATCCCTTTTTAATTCAGCCTAACATATACGACTTATGATGCTTCTCAGTAGGTAACTGTAAAGCTTTGACCAAGGCTTTCGACACAATATTCTCGTAAGAACCACTGCCAATGATAAATTCACAGACATTTTTATTAACAATGCAGCGTGCACAGAAAAGTGAATGTCGCTGGTCGAAACAAGGTTAGGTCAGTAACAAGCGTTCAATGATACAAACCACCAGATTTCCTTCATCGGCGTTGAGAATTTCAATGTCTTCTCCCTCCACGTTATGCTCGCCTACTTTATAGTCATCACTCTCACCATCATTTTCCACCATATTGGCTTGTGGACATTGGGGACATTCGTTGGAATGGTGGCCAACTTGACCATATCGAAACCACTTTCTGGCATAGGGCGAGCATAAGGATTCGGTGCTTTTGCTACTGGTTTAGTAGCATATTTTTGTTGAGAATTCTGCGTATCTTCTCCCTTTCTCCCTTGAGTAAAATTACATTGTGACTTAGAAAAATCACCATGACTAACACTAGTATTTCTCTTGGTCGAAGGGGTTTTAGAAGCTTGCCGTAATAGCTATTTTTCACCATGAAAAGATAGACTCATCGCCTCTGATAAGCTCCAAACAGTCTGCATTCCCATTCGTTCCTATATTTCTTCATCAAGTCCACCCATGTGCCGAGCAATCTGCTGGTCCTCATTTTCAACCACACTAATACGAGCCACGAGCCAATAGAATTCTTCAATATACTCCTTAACAGTCTGAGAACCCTGTCGATAATTCATATACTGCAGTTAAAGAGTCTGAGCATAATTGGTTGGTAAAAAACTCTGTTTCAACATCTGTTTCAACATCTGTTTCATACGATTCCATGACGAGATTGGCCTTTTACCTTCCAAAATCCGACCATGTTGTATCTGTTTCCACCAAGCATGATTTAGAGGTTTTTTTAGAAAGAGATTGTTTCTAGGTTAGGGTTAACAATAAGACTTCAAATAAGATAGCGTGGTGGGAGGCATTTGAAATACTTATCAACTACATGTATATATCATTAGTGTTATCAAAACAGTTAATGATCAATTCAAAAAATGATAGTTTTTTTTTTAAAAAATAATGTTTATATCTTCAAACAATAAAAACAAAAATAAGTACTTTTGGTTGTTTATGAATCCATCTTAAAAAAAAGATGGAAAAAAACCGTACTTTAAAAATTATCCTTTAAATTAATTTCTTAATTAATAGTAATATTAATCATAATTTTGACAACATTTATATATATATATAATATTTTGAATTACTGTAATTTTTTGGTGATAATGATACTAATTATTTTTAATATGTATTAATATTTCATTTTATCAAGGTTCTAACAAAATAAAATGAATAAAAGAGTAAAAATATTATATTTACTTTTTAAATTCAGAAAAATATTATTTTTACATTAAATTAGGATATTGAAAGTAAAAATAATTTAAAACTAATAAAAATTAATCATTTTTCGTTTGTAATTAATAGAATTATATTTTTAGTGATATCATTGCTACACACGTTAATATGTCTTGCTAATAATAGATTTTTAATATATTCAGTGAGATAATATTTGATGTTGCCATAACAACAACAAATAGAGATATCCAAAACTCTACAACTGCGTCACAAGAAATATAAAATTAACATACCACTTTGGTGATATATTTTCAACGACGATATGTTCAGAGGGTCATCAAGTATTGGTTTTAGTGACACATTTTTTATGTAACTAATAATTGCATCACTAAAGAACAATTTTCTTGTAGTGATCTCATTAATGGAAAATTTCTTTCCAAAGACTACATACAAAGATTATGTAAAATGAGCAAAACAAGCTAATATCCAAAACTAACCACTAAACAAAATATGAAGGAAAAGTAATCTAATGACACCAACAAATCATTCTCTGCCAGGTGACTTTTAAAAAGATAAAATATCAAACCATAAAATAAAATGAGCAACAATGTGCTACATCAATAATAAATCGAAATTAAAAAATAGAGACTATCATAATTATTGTTATTGTTGGGAGTACATTTCCAGACTATTGAGAATTTTTCATTGGAAATGGTGTGATCAGTTATATTTAGTACCCATTTGAAAGAGTTTGTATACCCATTTGGAAGAGTTTGTATACCGATTAAAATATATTTTTTAATTAAAAAAATTCTTTTAAAAAAAAAAATTGTGTCATTTGGTTATCATTCAGTAGAGTTTTTAGATGATTAAAAAGCTGTCTTACGTCTACTTGTAGAAGCTCAAATTTTAGGTTTTTTCAAGTAAATCTTTTTGAGTTTTTTAAATAACACTAAAAAATCTAATATAACCCTATCATTTAAAATAGTTTTTGAATATTTTGATAATCTTACAATTTTAAAAAGCTTTTTCTAATTGACAACCAAATGACTAATATTTTCCTATTAAAAGCTCTACTTATAAAATGTCAACGTTAAAAGTTCTACTCCTAAAAGATCTACCTGAAGAAACTCTTCAAAACGAAACCTATGTTATTGGAAATAGTGTGATCAATAATATTTTCCTATTAAAAGTTATACCTGTAAAATATCAACTCTTAAAAGATCTACTTAAGGAATCTTTCAAAAAAAAAAAAAAAAGTATGTTATTGGAAAGATATTTAGTGTTAGCAGTGAGTGTCCCCTTTAACACATCAGTAAGTATATATATATATATATGTTTTAATGGTGGGAGATCTGAGTATTACAATACTTTTTTTTTTTCCTTTTTAAGTAGTGAGACTCTTCTTCGGATTTCATTTCAAATTCGTTCGGTGTCAATTTAAGGTAATACTTAAAGAAAAATGTGATGATGAGATTCATGAGAAACCCATAAGAAGTATTTCAATTTCTTTCAAATTAATAATAATTCCATTTATTGATCTCTTAAAAGAATAATAATTTAATCTAATTTTCTTTTAAAACGAATAATTATGAAAACATAATATCTTATTTAAGTATTGCGTGTCAAATTTTGAGTGGAAGTAACGAGTCGGTCTATAAGATTTTTCATGTCAATTTCATTTGCTTTTCTTTTCAGCTAATAAATAGGAAAGCACCTGTCGTCTATTCAGATTTAAAAAGATATGCACACCAATTACGAAATGACTACTAGATTAATTCGTGACTAAATATAAAAAGAAGACCTTGGCATATGTGTTGTACCGTACAACACCTGTTTTAAAAAATTTCAACTGTTTAAAGGAGAAAATCATAAAATATTTTTTCATCATCAACTGGTTACACCGGTTTCTTCCCGAAACAAAACAAACTCTGCATCTCTCCTCTCATTCTCTATCTAGGTTTCTTTTCCAACTCGATGTCTCTCTAGATTGTCTCTCAATCTTGGTTTGGTTTCTAGCGTTCAATTTTTGGGTGTGAACGTTGTATCTTGGTGGCTGGACAAGGGTTCATCTCAATCATTGAATTCCAAATCTGAAACAAAAATAGCCATCTCTCTCGCTTTGAATTCCAAAAAATTAGAAAAAAAAAACTCATAGCCTAACGATCATTCTTTTTCAATTGGTCGTTGATCCCTCGAATCAAACTCGGGAAGGTGTCAGAAGATCGCAATCACTAGTTTCCAGAGTTGAGCCACAGAGAATACTCGGTTTTGGACCGGTTTCAGAGCAAAGTCTGCCACTAAGAAGACCTAAAACCGATCCTCTGGTTTCGAACAAAGAAGATCTGAGCTAGGTGTCATCGATCCTTCTTCTTTCTTCAACTGGTGGTGTGGAGTCATTCCTTGAGGGCTTCAATGGCGGCGGCAACATGTGGGAGAGCAGGTCGGATTTGGCGATGGACCCACTTCAAAACATGGTAAGCTTTCCCTTTCTTAGTTTGCTTCAAAATTTTGCCATCCTTTGTTGTTTGTGTTGTTGAGTTAGTTTTATGTTTTGGGACAGTGTTTATAGATGAATCATGATATTTGTAGGTAAGTTAGGTGTTTTTTTTAACACATCCACAAGCATGTCTGTCAGTTTTTTAACACATCCACAATCATGCTCAAATTTGAGGGTTAGACTCACGCACATACTCTTTCTTCAATTTCAGGCTCAGTTGGTCAAGAGAGCCTGAGAGTAGATCCAATTAATGGTATTATTTTACCAAATTCAAAGCCCTAACTTCATTTTTATCCTCATTTTGCGTATAAATTAATCGCTTGATTAGAACTAGAACTTTGTTTGAAGCAATTTAGTTGTTGTTTAGAGAAAACTCATCTATCGAAATTGAATTAGGTTATTACAGTTATGCAATCATGTTTTTTTTTTCTCCTCAATTTTGTTTTTCAGGAGTTTTTTGTTGTCAAATTTGTAAACATTGTTCTTATATTGAAAACTGAAACTATTTAAGTAATTTTTTTTAAAAATGCGAATTCAAATCGTAAAAATTTGACCTGAACAGTACATATTAATCAGTTAATTTACTGGAAGAAACAGTGGAGGAATTTGAACAAAATGGTATGGATCCTCGCACAGTATCACTGTACCAGATGGACTTGGACAGTGCTCAGTTTCGATTGAGATCTTATCTTCGGATTCAGCTTCAGAAGGTAGCTAGGCTATATGCTTTGATGTGTTTTGTCTCAATTTGATTTTACATTATCACTTTTGAATTTGAAAGCAAATGGAAGTAATTGTGGACCCATGGTAAATTCTTTGCAAAGAAGACTATGTTATTGATTTTTAATGTTGATTGCATTTATTTGTCTCTTGAGTTGTGTTTTAGAGTGACATGACCATGATAGTTAGTATGATATGAAGTTGCATTTTTCCTTGCCTAAAGTAGTTACCCGCAATCTGGATATTAGTTTATTAATTGATTTCTCAAGTTTTGAATTGTATGCAGTTATTCGTATTTGATTTCTCAAGCATGTCTGTTTTGAGTTAGGAGAAAAATGGAACGTATAATATATAGATATATTTGAGAAGAGTTGGGAGAAAAATGGAACGATTGAATTTTTATTGTTGGAATATTGATAGGAAAGAGTACTTGTCTAATTGAGTACAGTTTTGGAATGATAGAATAGGAGAAGAAAGAGGACCGTTGATCTTTGTTACTTGTCCTTTTGCCAAAATGTGTGCAGGATGTAAGTTCTCAAATATTTTTAGGGGAAAATGAAAAAAATTGCAACCTTTTTAGTCAAGGTGTTTAAAAATTATAAAGAGGATGTGATTGCAATGGTTTGAAAAACCATCAATAATTATTTTCCTGTCAGGGTAGACCATTGCTGGATGTACTTTTGACTTTAGTACCAAATTGTATATATATTATATGAAAATATATTTCATAGAAATTGTGTCTATAGATGAACTTTCAAAAGTATGTGCTGATCAATAAATTAAGATATCTTGCAAATCGACAAGCAAATTCCCTATGACTTGTAAAAAATTATGGGATGTATCGGTTATGGTCTTTGCTGAACCAATATGTACATGCATGATAAATTGTTAATGTGGAGTGATGTTTAAATGTGGAATATGATTTGAAAACCTTTTCAATTGCTTGGTTAAAATGTATAAACTGGCTTCTTTTGCAACTCTTAGTTGTTACCCGACTTGCTGCTGCCTAAGTTTTATTTGATTGACCAAATATGGAGTAATATCCTGGAATTCTTTGGAATTTTGACATTGTATGTTCTGTGGAAGACATTTAAGATTTTGGGGTTCACCTTTATGTAATATTACTTACGTTATTTCCTTGGACTATTTCTTTTTACTCTAAAATGCATGTTCCTCGTTATTTTGTATCCTTTGTACTTGGTTGGTTTTTTGGTTTGCATTTTATCATTGCTTGAAGTTTCTTTGCTTTATAACTTATATATTGGCTTCGTATTCATCAGAATTTTTTACACTAAATGACATGTTAGTTTTCGGTCTTGGTTTCTTAATATGGTTGCCTAGTAGACTCACTGTTTGAAGTTTTTTTAGGCTTATAATTTATGTGTATTGAATTATATATGCGGAGCTTGTCTTCATTCTTTGGTTAGTATTAGTGAGATTAGTTGATTCTTTGGAGATAGAACTCTAAAAGACTTCCTAATACTTGAATTGTGGATTGCGTAAGCTACATAAAAAGCTTAAATTAATTTTTTGGTTGTTGATTATATGAATTTGAATGTAATCGAGTATTATAACTATTTGCAAGTTATTGATTGATTATGAGTAGTTTCATTATTGTATTAAAATTCATAGAACTATATTCATATAATTTTAATGTTAATAATTTTTTTACATTTGTGTATTATAAATATAATTTTATTACAGGTTGTAGGATTGGAATGATGTTCAAGTTGCCATCCTCCATTGTAGCATGGCATACCTCAGTGATGATTGTTCTCACGATTGCCTAGCAATTCTCTAAAGTGGCACTCATCTTTAAAACTAAAGATGGATTAATCAAAGTGATGTTTCTCAATCAATTGTTGATGTTGGCTGGTTTCGATGTGTATTGATTATTTGTTTCAAATACCATAGAAAATTCAAATCAATACAAGTATCAATAATTTGTGTATAGACAATGTTGTATTTTTTAAAAAAATTAATTTTTTTGAATTATATTATTATGTGAATATTTATTCATTAATTGATTATTTCTTCTTTTTTGAGATAAAAAGATTCATAGGAAAAGCATTTATAAAATACTATCAATTGGTTAGAGCTAGAGAAACAATAGAAAGTTGACCTCTTCTAACAAAACAAAAGCTTTAGGAAGAGCAATCTATGGAATATACTTTACACAACATTATAAATAGACCTTAGAGGTTAATATACTTTATGCTAACATATTTTGTTTGCTATTTTGCAACAAACATCAAGTATTTTGCAACACATTCATGTTGTACTGTTATTTATGATTTTTGCATTCGTAAGGTTTGATAATATTTTTGTTTACTATTTTGTAACCAACATCAAGTATTTTTATGTATTGTTGCAAGTGAAAATTACAACTGAAAATTATAAGTGAAAGTTTTAAAAATAAAAAAATTGTTATCAAAGTCGTAACAATTGTTATGGAGTTATGAATATTGTTATCAAAACTGTAAAAATAGTTACATGTCAAACTTTTAAAAATTGTAAAATAGTTATCAAAATCGTAAAATAGTTACTGGATCCGTGAAGATTGTTACCATAGTTGATTAAATGTTACAAGTTAAAATTTCAAAATTTAAAAAATGGTTACTAACGTAGTACAAATTGTTACCATATCCGTGAAGGTGATTACTATAGCTGTGAAAATGGTTACAAGTCAAAAGTTTAGAAATTGAAAAATGGTTACCAAATTCACAAGTGAAATTTATATTATTAAATATTATTTGAATATAAAAAATATAAAGTTTAAACATTTTATTTGACATCATTAATCATTCTACAAATTTTGATTTTTTTTAAATAACTATATAATTTTGATAAATAATTCATTTTGATTTTTTTTAAAAAGTATTATAAGTTACAATTATTACAATATGACTGTCGGACTTGTCAAGATCAAACAAAATAAGTGTGTCCTGGATAAATACTCAAAAAAATTGGGAGAAAACTCCACACATTTGTTTATAAAATGAGTTTGATGGGACTCGAATCCCTCACCACCCTATATGGATAGAAAGTGCACTACTATCCTACTCAACGTTAAGAGGAATGTTAAACTTTTTCAACCTACGTTAAACTTGTTAATAAAGATTTATGTTGAAAGAAACGTTAAAATTGCTCAACCTTCGTTGAACTTGTTAGTGACGGTTTATGTTAACTTGTTCACAGAACAAGTTTAATGTTGAGATGAAAGTTAAACTCGTTCAAACTACGTTGAACTTGTTCATGAAGATTTACGTTGACTTGTTCACCGAACAAGTTTAACATTGATATTAACGTTAAACTCATTCAACCTACGTTGTATCTGTTCATCAAGGTTTACGTTAATTTGTTCACGGAATAAGTCTATCGTTGACATAAATGTTAAACTCGTTCAAGCTATGTTGAACTTGGTCATGAAGATTTACGTTAACTTGTACACTGAATCAACATTAAACTTGTTCATAAAGGTTTATGTTGACTTGTTCATTGAACAAGCTTAACGTTAAGAGGACCGCTAAACTTGTTCAACATATCTTGAACTTGTTCATGAAGATTTACGTTAACTTGTTCATTGAACAAGTTTTATGTTGAGATGAACGTTAAACTCGTTCAACATATGTTGAACTTGTTCATGAAGATTTACGTTAACTTGTTCACTGAACAAGTTTTACGTTGAGATGAATGTTAAACTCGTTCATCGTACGTTGAACTTGTTCATGAAGGTTTACGTTCATTTTCACTTGTTCACTGAACAAGTTTTGCGTTGAGATGAACGTCAAACTCGTTCAACATATGTTGAACTCGTTCATGAAGATTTACCTTAACTTGTTCACTGAACAAGTTTTACTTTGAGATGAATGTCAAATTCGTTCAACGTATGTTGAACTTGTTCATGAAGGTTTATGTTCACTTATTCACTGAACAAGTTTTGCGTTGAGATGAACGTTAAACTCTTTCAATCTATGTTGAGCCTGCTCATGAAGGTTTACGTTAATTTGTTCATTGAACATGTTTAACATTATCAGATGAACATTAAACTCGTTCAGATGAACGTTAAACTTGTTCATCCTAAGTTGAACTTGTTCATAAAGATTTATGTTGACTTGTTCACTGAACGAGTTTAACGTTCAAGAGTTTAACGTTTGGATGAACGTTAAATTTGTTCAACCTGCGTTAAACTTATTCATGAAGATTTATGTTGACTTTGTTCACTGTTCAGATGAACGTTAAACTTGTTCATTCTACGTTTAACTTGTTCATAAAGATTTACATTGACTTGTTCACTGAACGAGTTTAACGTTTGGATGAACGTTAAACTTGTTCAACCTACGTTAAACTTGTTCAACCTACGTTGAACTTGTTCATGAAGATTTACGTTGACTTTGTTCACTGAACGAGTTTAACGTTCAGATGAAGGTTAAACTTGTTCATCATACGTTGAACTTGTTCATAAAGATTTACGTTGACTTGTTCACTGAACGAGTTTAACGTTTGGATGAACATTAAACTTGTTCATGAAGATTTATGTTGACTTGTTCACTGAACGAGTTTAACGTTCAGATGAACGTTAAACTCGTTCATCCTATGTTGAACTTGTTCATAAAGATTTACGTTGACTTGTTCACTGAACAAGTTTAACATTTGGATGAACGTTAAACTTGTTCAACCTACGTTGAACTTGTTCTTGAAGATTTACATTATCTTGTTCACTGAAGGAGTTTAACATTCATATGAACGTTATACTCGTTTAACCTACCTTAACCTCGTTCTTAAAGATTTAAGTTGACTTGTTCACTGAACAAGTTTAACGTTTGAACGAGTTTAACGTTTGGATGAACGTTAAATTTGTTCAACCTGTGTTAAACTTGTTCAACATGTGATAAATTTGTTTATGAAGATTTATGTTGACTTGTTCATTGAACGGGTTTAACGTTCAGATCGCGTTCAACATTCCTTAAACTCGTTCTTAAAATTCATTGCGGTAACCGGTTGAAACCGGTTGCTTTTGATGGGCTATCAAGCACTCTACTTTTTTAATATTTGTTTTGTTAGTTTTTTGTTAGTTTTTTGTTAGTTTTGTACGGTACAACATATATATACTATTTGTACCATAGCAAATCCATAAAAGGAAATATTGACCGGTGAAGTAGGGTGTACCTGTATTAAATCACATAGCTATGAAAGTATGAAACATTAGGTAGTAAAGTCGTATACATTTGCACTTCATGTTTTTAAGTCACATATTCATGAAAATTAGTCACTAACGATTTGTACTAAATTTTGTTAAATCAAATAGTTAAGTTTTTTACTAAATTTGCAAACAGAAAAGTACTCAAATCAATCATATGAAAGCAAATAAATAATAATAAATAGAAACACGAGATTTTATATGGTTTAAGCTTACACTGAACCCACCGGCGCTTAATTTCCACCTGAATTAGTAATTACAATGGTGAAGGGCTCTCTCTCTTAATTTGGTTCTTAATATTCTTTTTCTCACCCGCATTCAAACCTAATTATATAAGGATTTAATTAATAAAACACTTGGATCTTGTGGTAAAACAATTAATCTTGAACTCGGTCCTAGAGTCCGTCAGCATAATACAACAAAACTAATTGCACGATCCATTTCAAAAATATTACAAATTTTTTCTCAAAGATCTGCCTGGTCTTCAACAGTAAATAAAGAGACAATTCTCCAAAGTCCCACATTGAGAAAAAATTAAAAGACTGTCAGCGTCAGTTTTGAGACTTGAGAACTGATCATCGTGTCACTGGCTCTTGTTAGACATGACCACAGTTCGGTTCGAACCGTAAAATGGAACGGAACCGTAACCGTATGAAATGAACCGTAACCGAAACCGTGGAACCGTAACCGTAACCGTAACCGTAACCGTAACCGTGGGATTGAAGGTTCGGTTTCGGTTCTCCTCCGAAAAAAACCGCCTTGGAATCGGCGGTTCGGTTCCGATTCTAGAACCGCCGGTTCCAATATATATATATATATATATATATATATATATATATATATATATATATATATTATTTTTTTATTTTTCTTAAGATAAAATGTAAAAAAAAAGAAGAATCAAACCGGACGAACAGTCGGAACAGAACCGAAACCGGTAGAACTAAAACCGGAATCGGAATCGAAACCGAAATTAGAACCGTCGGTCCACGGTTCTGATTCCGATTCCAGTTCTAGCTTAGTTCGACCGAAACTGAAACCAAACCGAACCGTGGTCATGACTAGTGCTGTAATTATGGGCCGGCCCGAGACAGGCCGGTCCACGAAGCCAACGGGCCGTGCTTGGCATGGCCCGTGAAGGAAGAGAGCCAGGCTGCGGCCCGGCCCTTGACAGGTCTCGTGTCGGGCCGCTGGTACCAGGCCCGGCAGGCCGGCCGACCCTCCACGGCACGCTAAGCAGCGTGCCAGGCCCCTAGACCGGCCTATCGGGCCGGCCGGCCGGTCCCTCCCATCAACCATAATTTTTTTTTTAATTTTTTTCTTCAAATGGTTGGAATTCAAATTCCAGCCGTTGGAGCCTAAAATAATTACCAAACCCCCCTAAAATCTTTTAAATTACATTTTGACCCACAAATCAATTTTTTCTATAAATACTTCCATCAATTTCATTTTCCAATCACTCTCTCTATCATTCTTTCAATCTCTCATTCTCTCAAATCTCAATCTCTAATATATTCTCTAACTCTCTTAACTTTTTCATTCAATTTCATTATTACTCTCTCTACAAAATTCTCTACATTTTCCACCAACACACCAAATTTTAAAGGTACAATTTTGTTATTACTTTTGTTCAAACATATTTTCATAGTAAATTTATATGTTTATGTTTAGATTTTAGTTACTAAATGAAAACATTTTTATTTAGTTAGTTAGTTTATCAATTTTTGGGCTTTAATGTTAATATTATTTGTTTAGTATATTAAGATTTTTAAGTTTAGTAGTAATTTTAATATTTGTTATTAGTAAATTTAGAAAGTTAATTTGTATTACGGAATTTAATTTTTGTAATAAGTAAATGATGAATGTTAAGTGTAGTAGTTACGTTTAATATTATTTTATTCATAAAATATGAATTTTTAGTGTAGTTGTTTATTTTAATATTTTTGGTGAGTATATTATGAATTTTAAGTGTAGTATTGAATTTAATATTTTTTGTTAGTATATTATGAATTATTTGTGTTGTTGTTTATTATAATATTTTTTTTTCAGTATCTTGAATTTAAGAGTAGTGGTTAATTTTAATAAGTTTTATTAGTATATTAAGATTTTTATGTATAGTATTTCATTTCATATGTGTTGTTAGTAAATTTATCAATTTTATTTGTAGTAGTGAATTTAATATTTTTTGTTAGTAGATTATGATTTTTTTGTTTATTTACTTTTTTTTTGAAGTAAAATAATAATTGTAAGTGTCGTATTATTTATATTAATTATTGTTAGTAAATATTGATTTTTAATTTGATTATTAACTACTATAGTGCTCATATTTTTACTTCAGATAATGGATCATAAACAGCAGCCTTATTTTCCGAAAGGTTTGAATATGCTCAACGATGAATTTGTTATTTCAGAGCCGACCCATACTCAAGTGGGGCCTTCTGGTTCCGCCGTTACACCAACATCACGTCCTAGAAAATTAACATCAGATGTGTGGTAATGTTTCAACACAGTCCAAATGACACTCCTAAATGGGACGTCTGGCCCCAAAGCTAAATGTAAGTTTTGTCATAAGGATTATGCTACAAGTACGAGGGGAACCGGTCATTTGAGATGGCATATGTACAAATGTATGCCTGCATATGGACATGTAGACATTACAACCCAGACACAACTTCAAGGGCACCCAGACGGGTCCGTTACGACGTGGCAGTTCGACGCCATACACGCTAGAGAGTGCTTGGCACGATACATTGCACAAACTGATCAACCGATCAGTATTGGTGAGAGTCCATTTTATAAAGAATTAATCACATCTGCGTATAACCCCCAATTTGAACCTGTTTTTAGAACCACCACTAGAAATGATTTGATACGATTGTTTGAAATCCAAAGGGATGACTTAGTTGCTGAAATACATCATTTAAGTGTCTCTGTTGCATTAACTTCTGATATTTAGAATGCATGTTCCAAACAGGACTATTTATGTGTCATGGGACACTATTTAGATTCTGACTGGAGGATAACAAAAAGAATTATTGGTTTTTGTCCTATGGATTTTACACATACTGCAGAAAACATTTTTAATGTCATAATTGAAGTTTTATAAACTTATGAAATCACACATCACATTCTTTCGATCACATTAGATAATGCATCTGCAAATACTAGCTCTATTGCATTGTTTGTTGCAAGAAATATCCCGCAAGATGGAGGTTATTTCTTCCATCAAGGGTGTGCATGCCATATTATAAATTTAGTTGTACAAGCTGATTTAAAGCAGGTAAGAGACCAAATATATCGCATCAGAGATGCCATTTCTTGGATTTGCAGTTCTAATCCTAGATTCAGTAAATTCTAATCCTAGATTCAGTAAATTCAAGAGACATTGTAAATTAAACGGCCTCAAACCCCGACGATTCCAAACTGATATACCTGTAAGGTGGAACTCTACTTATTTAATGTTGGAAAATTGTTTGGAATATGATACAACCATTACATGTTTTTATAACATGAAATTGGCCGAAACAGGTCAATATAGTCCAAAAATACTTACCACAGACGATTGGTATGTGGTAAAGATTTTTGATCAATTTTTAAAGATTTTTTACAATGCCACTGTAACTCTTTCCGGGGTATATTACCCCACATCTTCCCAGGCAATCCATCAGATAGTGGAAATGTCTTAACTGTTAAACAGTTATAGAGAAGATGAACATCTAGGCTCTGCAGTTGTTGCCATGGAGACATAATTGAAAAAATATTGGGCTAACATTCCTCCACTTTATGCCTTAAGTGCTATAGTAGATCATAGGGTTAAGTTATCTGGTTTAGAAGTTTTGCTTGAGTTTATTGGTATTAATTTGTCAATAGATTATTCAGAACAAATTACTGACATTCGAACCAAGTTGTTCGAGATTTTTCGTATTTATAAGAGCAGGTTTGGCAACATTGACACTCCCCAATAAACACAACCGGAGACAGAGCAGAAGCAAACAAGTTAGAGCCTTCTGAAACGGTGAAAAAAGGACAAATCAGCAAGTACTTCTTCAGGGCAAAGATCTAGCCCATCTTCTTGTACCGAACTTATTAGGTACCTTGAAGCACAGTTCGATGCCGTTGAAGATAAGAAAGAGTTTGATTTGTTGTTATGGTGGAAGACCTATACATAAATGTATCCAGTTCTGTCACACTTAGCACGTGACGTACTGGTTATTCCAGTGTCAACGGTGTCTTATGAACAAGCTTTCAGCACCAGTGGACGTATAATTGAACCAAGAAGAAGCTGTTTATCTCCGGAGATGGTGGTGGTACTAACATGCCTTCGGGATTGGGAGCATACTAAAAAAAGGTTACAAAATATAACTGTAGATAAAGAGCTTATTCTAAATTTCGACAATCTATATATTGATGACCCTACAGGTAGTAGTCAGAGCCAGAACTAGGTTATACTTTTACATATGTATTTATTATTTACTTATAAGTTGTAAAACGGTTGCACTCTTTTTCCCTTACCAAGTTTTTATCCCACTAGGTTTTTATTGGTAAGGTTTTTAATGAGGCAATCATGTAAATATGTAATACTGAATTCCATAAGTGAAAAATAAATAAATAAATAAAAAATTGTTCGTTTTCTTTATTCATTTCAAATCCTGAAAATTGTTCAATCTCTTTATTCATTTCAAATCATAAACCCTAAACCCTAAACCCTAAATCCAAATAAACGTATTTTGGAAAAAAATTTTGGACCCGTCAAGCCCGTAGGTACAGGCCCTCCAGGCCCACCGGATCAGGCCAGCCTAGCCCGCGGCCCTCCTTGGCACGACCAGCTTGAGGCTGGTTGGCGTGCCATGCCGGGTCGAGTACCGGCCCAGCCCGGCCTGTTTCCGAAAATGGACTGGCCAGGCCGTGCCTAATGGGCCAGGCCAGTCCATTTTTACAGCACTAGTCATGACTAGCTTTTGCTGGCCCTCCTCAAGTCGTACTTATATTCTCATCAACAATAATTAAAAAACTTTGGTTTTTCAATTTCATTGGTTCGTCTGCCAACAAAGTATACACATGTTTTGTCTTTTCGTTTGGCTACAAGTGATTTTTTTGGAAAAAAAATTGAAGTTATTAAGTTGTCAAATCTGTTACCACGATATGGTATTCCTAGATTTGGTTTCAGTCCGACACGTTATTAAGCTGAGGTTTATCTTTGTTGTGTCGTTAGTCGTAATAACGCAACTGAACAATACGTTGATTTAGAGATTGGTCAGCCCTTAATTGATCAATGGATCAAAGAAGGCTACTCTCATCTGCACATCGAAGCCATAAGAATAATCCTTACCCCACATGGTAGGAAAGGACTTCCAGTCACAACCAGAATTGCCCTTCTCAACACGATCTACAAACAGTATGAACACGTAATCATCGGAATGTGCCTGTTAACCCTTCATGCGGGGAGCATCTCACTCACCTACTACCCCAATTTCAACATCCCTCTTAGGGATCTAAACCTCTACAATTGTCTCAAGATCCAACTCTAAATAGTAGGAGCTCCTATGATGCCAAATTCCTATATGGCAACGTTGCACCACCATATTGCCTACAGACTTCAAGATCATGCCCTTGATCTCCCCATCCCTGAACATACTGGAGATACCATCTTCATAAAAGCCGAAAGAGAAGATGAAGTTCCCACGATCATCTAGATCCCTAAGCAACTGCCCAGAGAAAGGCTCACGGAGATCATGCCTCTCAAGTGGATCACTAACTATGAGAAGGTCTTTCAAAACATCACTCCTGTTGTCGCTACAGACACTAAGTTCATCAAATTAGCCGATGGTTCCATCCAGACTATCTATGAACAAATTGGCACTTCTACGACACAGGTGACCAGCACTCCAGCTATAGAAACATCACCCAGTGCTCCTCCGGTGTTCCACCTGTTACAACTGAAAAGGAAATCCCAATCCATCGCTTCGAACCAGATGGAACTCCCGTTTATACAGACAAGATCAACGGCCATTTCATTTGGGATGTTGACCCAGAAAGATGTGATGCTGACTGTGAATGCAAAGCTTGTTATAAACCGGTGAAATCGCCTTGTAAATCCATTCGCTCTCGCCGAGATCCTAAGGACCCTCACAGTCCTTGGATTCCTCTCTCTATCTATGGTAGAGACCTCCAAATCCTGAAAGATGAAGGATTACTTCTGGATGAGCCAACAGAACAAAAACTACCTCCTACTCCGGCTCCCATTCCTTGCTTCATGGCCTCCAATTATGATAAGGACTTTCCACCTTTGGAATCCTCTTCAAAATCAGAAAGGAATTTATTTTCCAGGCCATTCATCCAATCTACTGAGGTCTTACCTGACGGATCTCTGAAGCATCCCTCCCAGGCTGAACAAGTCCTCAATTGGCACACTCGTAATGCCACTATTCAGAATAGAGTTCTCCACTCTATCAACCAGAAAATTGACCAGGTCTCACACCATGTTTCCCAACATGATCACCAACTCCAACATCTCGATTCTACAAAACAAAAAAACTTTTAGAAGCTTATCAACACGTTCCAAACTTTCAACAATAAAAAGTGGACAATTGTTTACTATTCTTTCCAAATTTGTCTCACTCTCAACTCTCAAGAGGTGAGTAATTAAGTTTAATCCTTTTCCTAATTGTTTATTTATGGATACTACAAATTTAATAGTTAGGGTTTATTTTTCCTAATTAAAAAACCACAAATTGTGTTGAATTGTTTTCATTCAATTGGTTAAATTCATTGAGGTTTAAAGCAAATATTGTTGTAATCATAATGTTATTTTAGGTACTTTTTAAAATTGATTGAGATTTATTTTGTGGAAAATATGATATCTCTATGATTCCATATTGTTTGGTTTAGTTGCAGACTTGCGGTTGTAAACTTGTAGTTGCAAATAACCAAATGTGTTCTCAGAGGCATATGTACTTAGAAAGTAGCCTGGGTTGTAGCCACAACCCAGGCTAACTTTTTTTTTTTTAAAATATGCAAGTTATTGGATATTCACAATTTTGCCATTATATTAGAGTTTTAAAAAATTATCCTTATTTTACAAATCTATTTACCAATCTAACTTAACTAAAAACAACCAAAAGTAAATACAAACAAAAAGTAAAAGTTTTCAAACAGAGCATCAAAGTAACAGAGTATCAAACAAACCAAAAAAAAACTTTTGGAAGCTTATCAACACAAGCCGAACTTTCAACAATAACAAGTGGGCAATTGTTCAATATTCTTTCCAAATTTGTCTCACTCTCAACTCTCAAGAGGTGAGTAATTAAGTTTAATCCTTTCCCTAATTGTTTATTTATGGATACTACAAATTTAATAGTTAGGGTTTATTTTTCCTAATTAAAAAACCTCAAATTGTGTTGGATTGTTTCCATTCAATCGGTTAAATTCATTGAAGTTTAAAGCAAATATTGTTGTAATCATAATGTTTTTTTAGATACTTGTCAAAATTGATTGAGATTTATTTTGTGGAAAATATGATATCTCTATGATTCCATATTGTTTGGTTTAGTTGCAGACTTGCAGTTGTAAATTTGTAGTTGCAAATAACCAAATGTGTTTATATAATTTTTTGAAAGAATTTTATGATGCTTTGATTCTAGTTAAAAATGTTTAACCGTGTAATGATATTTTAGGATAACCAAGCTTTATTTCTTTGTCAAAAATGGATTTTGGTGGTGGAATTAAATGGATATGGTGATTTATTTGTTTATTTATTACTATCTTTTTTTATTGTTTCTATTAAATCTTTTAAGGTGTTAAATGTAGGATGTCAAATAAAATACATCAACACTTTTGTTTTCTTAACTCTTAACAATTGGTGTGCTGTGTGCATGTGTTTAGTACTTTAGTGTTTATAATGTAATACTGTGATCTGTAGGATTTGCATATTTTTTTAACTAATGGTAGTTGTATATTTGTTTACTGCTATTTTTTATTGTTCCATGGGTGAGTGGGGTATTTTTTTTTTTATCGAATCTCATTTTACTAGCAGTAAGTTGTTTTATATGTGCATAGTTTTTTTCTTTGTTCATGACAATTCAATTATTATTTTAGCCTTTTAGGTTATAATGTCAGACAATTATATACCCAAGCCAAGAAACACAATCACTTCATACTTTGGAAAAAAAGACTATGGCCAATCATCAAAAAGGTTAAAGTCTCCATGTAACCTTGATGCTCCATCTCCTTCTTTATCTCGAAGATCTGAACTTGAGAATGTGGATACTCTACCAAATATGAACATTCCTTACTATGAACGTGATCTTGGATCATGTGTTCCTATAAAGGCTTACCCAGTTGACAAGCGTGATGAAATTCGGAGAATATATGTCAAAATGGGGTCATATCAACCTATATTGAACAATATCCATTCACTCATGATAAGAAACAACGGCGGCGATTTCAACACTCTTGGTTCCAAAAAATTTCGTGGCTTGAATATTCCATAAAAGAAGATAGCGTATTTTATTTCCCATGCTACCTTTTTGCCACTTGTCCATCAAAGTATCCAACATTTACTATTCGGGGTTTCCAAAATTGGAAGAGAGTTATTGTGGTGATGATTGTCCATTGAAGGAACATGTAGGGGATCATAATTCACAACACAATCATCATATGCGATGTTGGGATAATTTAAAGGATCCATTATGTCATATCGATAATGTCATGAGTAGACAATCTTTTGAAGTAGTTTTACATAATCGATTGCGACTCAAGACCTCCTTAGAGACTGTGAAGTGGCTAGCAATGCAAGGGTGCGCTTTCAGGGGTCATGATGAATCCATTAATTTTACAAATCGTGGGAACTTCATTGAAATGATCAAGTTGCAAGCAAGAGTGAATAAAGAAATTGAAGAAGTTGTTCTTGACAATGCTCCGCAAACTAGCAAGTATACATCACCGGATATTCAAAAGGAGTTGTTAAGAAGTATTCTTGCCAACAGAGTGCAGCATAAGATCAGTGAGGAAATCGAGGATGCCAAATTTTATATTCTAGTCGATGAAGCACTTGATGAATTGAACAAAGAGCAAATGGCAATTATTTTGAGATTTATTGATCTTGATGGATTTGTTCGAGAGCGGTTTTTCCAAGTTGTGGGTGTCGATGATACAAATGCCACAACTCTTCAAAAGGCAATTTGTATGGTACTTGCTCGATACAATCTATTAGTTGAAAACTTGCGAGGTCAAGGATATAACGGTGCTAGCAATATGAGGGGTGAATGGAATGGTTTGCAAGCCTTATTTAAGAAAGAATGTCCGTATGCCTACTATGTGCATTGCTTTGCCCATCGACTTCAACTTGCTTTAGTTACAGTTTCTAAAGAAGTTCATGATGTATGGCTATTTTTCTCGAAATTGGGTTTTGTCGTCAACTTTGTTAATGCTTCTTCAAAGCGTCCTTCTAAGTTAAAATCAGTTAAAGAAAGTGAAATTATGGATTTGATTGCTTCAGGAGAACTTGAGACAGCTACAAGGGCTAATCAAATTCGCACTTTGCAACGTGCTGGCGCTACTTGGTGAAGCTCCCATTTCACCTCCGTTAGTCGATTGATTGATATGTTTGGTTCAATTTGTACTCTTCTTGAAGACATGACTGACAGAGGATGAAATAGCAATGTACGCGGGGAAGCCAAAGGTGTATATAAAGAGATGAGAACTTTTGAATTTGTGTTTATTTTGTTGTTATTGCACAAAGTTTTGGGAATCTCTGATATGCTTTGCCAAGCATTACAAATGAAGTCACAAGATATCTTAAATGCTTTGAATTTTGTCTCAACTACAAAAATGCTTCTTCAAAACTTACGAGAAAATGGATGGAATGCTTTCTTTAAGAGTGTGGTTTCATTTTGTGAAAGACATGACATTGATATGCCTAATATGTGTGCACGTTATATGGAAGGTAGAAGACGTCAGAAGGATAATATTACATCTGAGCAGCATTATCACTTCAATATATTTAATAATGTTATAGATTTTCAATTGATGGAGTTGAATAGTAGATTCACAGATCAAACAATTGAACTCCTCACTCTTAGCTTAGCTTTGAATCCAATTAATAGGTTCAAATCGTTTGATATTGATGCTATTTGTATTCTTGCTAAGAATTTCTATCCACAAGATTTCAGTCAAAATGAAATAGGTGATTTGAGTAGACAGTTGAAGCTTTACAAGTTTGATGTAGTTTGTTCTTCAGAATTTCAGAATATAGCTTCTCTTTCAGAATTATGTCATCGATTAGTTGAAACAAGAAGGCCAGAACACTTCTTATGGATTGATAGATTGATTTGTTTGGTATTGACTCTTTCTGTTTCTACAGCAATGACAATACGAACATTTTCAGCTATGAAACATATTAAAACATCACTTCGCAAGAAGATGGAGGATGAATTTCTTGCAAATTGCTTGGTTGTCTATGTGGAGAGAGAGATTACGGATACCATTGACTTAGATTCCATAATAGATGAGTTCGATGCTGTGAAAACTTGTAAGATAAAATTGAGATAGTTCGTTATTGTATTGGAATTCTTATTTATAATATGAAAATTGACGGGGTAAAGTTCATTATGCCCCCTCCTATCTAAATGTATCTATGATTTTTAATTAATATAATTTTCTTATATTGTCGTTGTTTTTTTTTAAAATTAATTAGTTTAGCCTCCCCTGCTATAATGTCCTTGCTTTGCCCCTTTATTCAAAGATGAAGCCATGTTATGACTTGCCAGGACCTTCACCTTTCCCTCCACAAACGTTGCTATGAGTGTACAAATAGATCGATAAAGTTAAAGTTCAATCATTTATATTGCACAAATTAATTGCTGCCTAGCTGGTCATGCTATTATGCTAAATCTGTATTCAAGAACACAACCACATTATATTATCCTCCATCCATTCACAAACGATTCTGTGGGTGTACAAATTAATTGATTAGGTCAAGGTCAATTATACTGCGCTAAATTGCTGATCATGCTGATATATATTAAGCCTGTATTCAAAGGCAAATTGATGTAGTACAAGTGGTTGAGTCCTACATGGATTTGTGGGACCATCCTAAATCCAAGAATGAATGACTCTAATTGAAGGGAATCAATGAGATCTTCCGAAATCAACACCTTTGGTGTTGAGTCACGATATTTTTTGGGCTAAATTCCATCATTTAGGCCCCGAAATGACAGTTCTTTCATTTTTGGAAAATTTCATTTTTTGTCAATAGTTGACTTTGACAAACCAGAATCGCCTACCGTTAATTCCGGCTTGTTTAGGGTCGTTAGTATCTTTTATTTCCGTAACTTTTATAATTTTTCTATTTTAGACAGTTTGGCCATTTTTGGCAGTTTTTAATATGTAATCCTGTTTTTTGTCCAACAAGGATTCGGATAAGGATTTTTATTTAAATAGCCTTGTAAGCCGAAATGCTCAACAGTTCATTATTGAATACAATTTCAGAAGTATTCTCTTCATTTTTCTAGTGGATTCCAGTTTTCATAGAACTTAGACGTTGGTCTATTTCTTTAGTATTTTCCACTGCGTCAATTGGTATCAGATCACAGATTATCCTATCTCAATGTCAACTAACAGAGCAGGAGACAGAAACCCTACTGACAGTGATCGTGGGGTGGAGGCCTTGTGGGTAGTGGTGGAGGAACAACGACAACAACTAAGAGAGATTCATGAACTGCTTGTTGGGATGAAACTCAACGCTAACAACAGGCAGCTGCAATCGGATAATAGAGTGCGAGCTGAGGGATTTGCCCGAGGCCAACCTGTTAACAGAGGATGTCCCCCTCGTCATCAACCTGATAGCGAGGATGACTCTGAAGATGAAAGAGATAAATGATATGGTGTTATTCAACCAGTGAGACGATCCAGAGAGCATGATAACTATCGGTTGAAGGCAGATCTTCCAAGCTTTAATGGAAATCTGCGTATAGAAGATTTTCTTGACTGGATCACAGAAGTAGAGCGGTTCTTCGAGATGATAGAGATTCCAGAAGAGAAGATGGTCATATTTGTCACCTTTAGACTGAAAGAAAGGGCTACAGTCTGGTGGGATCAGTTGCAGAAGAACCGTCAACGAGGGCGATTGTGAGAACCTTTCATAGAATGAAGCAGCTAATGATGGGTAGGTTTCTGCCACCAGACTATGAGCAATATTTATTCCAATTGCATCAAAATTTCTCGCAAGGAACCAAGTCGGTGTTTGATTACACAGTAGAATTTTCTAGGCTCTCGGAGTGAAATAATTTGAGTGAAACAGAGGGGCAAGGTGTATCTAGATATCTCAATGGGTTGAGGCTGTCACTTCGAGATAAAATCAGACTGCAAGTGTTGTGGACTGTGGATGAAACTCACAACATGACGCTAAATGTCGAGTTACTGGAATGTAGAGTTGGAAACCCTGGTTTTCAGAGGAACAATCCTGAGTCATTATTCCCTAGCAGAGACAAGGGTGTTCAATCTTTGGTTCCGACGAACCAACTAAAAAGAGCTAGTGAAAAAGAGGGTAGTAGTAGCAATTAAACAACAACGCCAGCCAACAAGAACATGCCTAGAAATTTGAATCCAAATCCCTATGCTAGACCTACACTAGAAACTTGTTACAGATGTAGAAAACCTGGTCATCATTCGAATGCATATCCTGATCGTCGACCAGTAAATTGGGTAGAAGGATGTGAAGAAGATCTAGATGTTCCTGAGTATGAAGAAGAATGTGACTTGTATGGGGAGAAGAATTCACTGAAGAAGATGGTGGACAGGTTAATTATGTGGTGCAACGGGTGTTGTACACACCAAAGCAAGATGACCTTAGTCAGCGTAACAATATATTTCCATCTTGCTACACAATCAGTCAGAAAGTCTGTGACCTGATCGTGGACAGTAGAAGTTGTGAAAACTGTCGTAAAGAGGTTGGTGGAACATCAGAAGTTGCCAACCGAGAAACATCCCAGTCCATATACAATTGGCTGGATCAAGAAGGGACCGACAGTAAAGGTAACTGATATTTATTGTGTTCCTATTTCTATTGGTAAGATATATAATGAGGAGGTAGTTTGTGATGTGATTGATATGGATGCTAGCCATGTGTTGTTGGGTCGAGCATGGCAGTATGATATTGATATTACTTATAGGGGTCGGGATAACACTTATTTATTTACTTGGGGGTCACATAAAATTGCTATGGCTCATTCCAAACGTCATACAGTGCCTAACTAGCCCTATGTAGTGGAGAAGCAGTATTTTCTAACCGTGACATATTCGACACAGAATTCGTGACAGATGTTAAGAAAGCAAATAAGATCTATGCTTTAATGGTTAAAGCTCTTGTGGTAGAGGGTAAAGAAACATCAACCGTAAATGTTCATGAGAAAATACAACCGTTGCTAGAACAATTCAGGTACATTACTTCAGAAGATTTACCCAACAACTTACCGCCATTAAGAGACATTTAACACCATATAGATCTTATACCTGGGGCGAGTTTGCCCAATCTGCCATATTACCGGATGAGTCCAAAAGAGATGAGATTCTACGGGAGAAAATAAACGAATTATTGTAGAAGGGTTTCATACGCGAAAGCACGAGCACGTGTGCATTTCCTACGTTGCTGACACCAAAGAAGGATGGGAGTTGGCATATATGTGTGGATAGTCGAGCTATCAATAAGATAACTATTCAGTACCGATTCCCGATTCACCTCTTCATGTTGGATCAACTGGAGGGTTGAAAGCTATTTTTGAAGATTGATCTACTTAATGGGTATCACCAAATTTGGCTCAGACCTGGGGATGAATGGAAGACGACGTTCAAAAGCAAAGATGGTTTGTATGAGTGGTTGGTAATGTCGTTCGGTCTATCAAATGCACCCAATACTTTCATACGGGTGATGAATCAGGTAATGAGACCTTTTGTGGGAAAGTTTGTTGTTTATTTTGACAACATTCTTATCGATAGTAGGACTAAAGAAGAATACGTGGAACAGTTGCAAGAGGTGTTAAGGGTTTTGCAGGAAAATCAACTGTCTCTTAATCTGAAGAAATGCAACTTTATGACCAACAGTTTGTTATTTTTGGGTTACGTGGTAAGTTCAGAAGGAATTCATATGGACGAAGAGAAGGTGCGAGCAATTTGAGAATGGCCTGCGCTGAAAACCGTGAGTGAGGTTCGTAACTTTCATGGCTTAACCATTTTCTATCGCCGATTTATTCAGAATTTCAGTACTGTCATGGCACCGATAACAGAATGCATGAAGAAGGGTCGAATTTAGTGGGGAGAAGAAGCAGAAATGAGTTTTGCATTAATCAAGGAGAAATTGTGTACTGCACCAGTATTGGCTCTACCTAGTTTTGAGAAGAATTTTGAAGTGGAGTGCGATGCTAGTGGGGTGGGAATTGGAGCTGTGCTGTCCCAAGAAAAATGACTAGTAGCTTTCTTTAGCGAGAAATTAAGTGAAGCTCGCTAGAAGTGGAGTACTTAGTATCAGGAGTTCTACGCAATAGTCTGAGCCTTGAAGCACTGGGAACATTACCTAGTACAGAGAGAGTTTGTCTTGTACACTGACCATCAAGCTTTGTAGTTTATCAACAGTCAGAAGAACTTGGACAACATGCATGTCAGGTGGGCCACTTTCCTTCAGAAATTTCCTTTAATTATCAAGCACAAGTCAGGGGTTTTGAATCGAGTTACTGATGCGTTGAGCGACCGTGCCACCCTGTTCATAACCTTAGCTCATGAGATTGTAGGGTTTAATTCTTTGAAGGAATTGTATGAGGAGGATGAAGATTTCAAGGAAATCTGGTCAAAATGTATTGAGAAGCAGCCTGTAAGTGATTTTTATGAGAACGATGGGTATCTGTTTCGTGGAAATCATTTGTGTATTCCTATGACGTTTTGCAGGAGAAGTTAATCCTTGACTTGCACAAGGGTGGATTGAGTAGACATCTGGGACGAGACAAAATGGTGGCTAGCTTGGAGGAGCGGTATTTTTGGCCGTAACTGAAACGAGATATTGGTAGCTTTGTACAAAGGTGTTATACTTGTCAGGTGTCTAAAGGTCAGTCACAAAATACTGGTATTTATATGCCTTTGCCTGGTCCTAACATTATTTGGGAAGACTTGTCTATGGGTTTTGTGTTGGGGCTACCCCATACCCAGCGAGGAGTAGATTTGGTTTTTGTGGTGATTGACAGGTTCTAAAAAATGGCTCACTTCATCCCTTGTCGGAAGACCTCTGATGCTTCACACATAGCCCGACTATTCTTTAGAGAAGTGGTCCGATTACATGGGGTGCCACAGTCAATTACTTCTGATCATGACACAAAATTCCTTAGCCACTTTTGGTTGACCTTGTGGAAGATGTTTAATACGTCTCCGAAACGTAGTACTACTGCGCACCCACAAACTGATGGACAAACATAAGTAACGAATAGGACCTTGGAAAATCTGGTCCGCTGCGTTTACAGAGATAAACCGAAACAATGGGATCATGCATTACCTCAAGTTGAGTTTGCCTATGTACATAGCGCCACAGGAAAATTCCCTTTCGCTGTGACATATGTGTCACCACCAAAGCATAATATGGATTTAATTCATTTACTAAAGGGTCCGGGAGTTAGTATTGCTGTAGAAAACATGGCTACTCAAGCTCAAGCGGTACAAGCAGAGGTGAGATAGAAACTGGAAGAAACCAATGTGAAATACAAGGCAGCTGCAGACAAGCATAAGCGTCGGAAGGTGTTTGAGGAGGGCGACTCAGTAATGGTTTTCTTGTGCAAAGAAAGGTTCTTAGTTGGGACGTATAACAAACTGAAGCCCAAAAAGTATGGTCCGTACCAGATTCTGAAGAAGATCAATGATAATGCATATGTGATTGACCTACCTGAGACCATGGGGATTTCCAATACCTTCAATGTTGTTGACTTGTTCTAGTATCATGCGGAAGAGACTCTTTACCCTGAATCTAACTTGACGTCGAGTTCTTTGCAAGTAGAGGGAACTGATGTAGAACCAGTGGCTGAGTCTTACATGGCTTTGTGGGACCATCATAAATCTAAGAATAAATGACTTTAATTGAAGGGAATCGATGAGATCTTTCGAAATCAACACCTTCGGTGTTGTGGCAGGACCTTTTCCGGCCAAATTCCATCATTTAGACCCTGAAATCGCAGTTCTTTTCTTTTTGGGAAATTTCCTTTTTGGTCATAAGTTGATTTTGACAAGTCAGAATTGTTTACCGTTAATTCCGGTTTGTTTAGGGTCGTTAGTATCTTTTATTTCCGTAACTTTTGTAATTTCGCTATTTTAGGCAGTTTTCGCTATTTTTAGCAGCTTCTAATATGTAATCCCGTTTCTTGTCCAACAAGGATTCAAGTTAGGATTTCTATTTTAAATAGCCTTGTAAGCCGAAAGGCTCATCATTTCATTATTGAATAAAATTTTAGAAGTATTCGCTTCATTTTTCTGGTGGATTCCAGTTTTTATAGAAATTAGACGCTGGTTTATTTCTTTAGTATTTTCCACAACGTCACAAATCTACTGTTATGGTCATAATAACGAAATATGTTATCTTTAGGTAGATTCTTTTAAAGAATAGGACATATACATCCATAATACAAAAAATATGATTTCTTAGAGGAAATTTTTTTTTGTGTTCTTTTAGGCCTATCAATAGGTGTTGAGAATTGAATTTTGGAGTATGAGAAGCAAAGACGAAGTCAGGATTTCAGTTTTGGGGTGGCCAAGGCAAACAAAATATATTCAAATTAACGTTAGATAAATATGTTAATATATTAAAGATTTATTATCTTGGTTAATATCATTTGTTGGAAGTTTTAATATATAATATATATTATATGTTTAAGGAAGTTTTAAGTTCAGACTTTTCTCCCCACAATTTCGCCCCTATGAGAAGAGTTGTTTGCATTATTAATAATTAAGTCATAGCATTAGTAATAATGAATCTCATAGGATAAAAGCATAAAAAGGGCATCAAACCAATCTCACAATGTAACTTGTGATCCTTCACTTTCTCCAATTTATTTTCAAGTTTATAGTACCATTGATTCTCAAGTTTTTGACTCCATTGGTTCTCAAGTTTATTGCTATTCTCTTTTTATTTTGTAACCATTATATTGTCACTAAATTGTAAGGCTATAAAAGGAGCCTTTACATGTTGTATTTGAAACTTGAGAACTATTTGTAAGTACTAATTCCAAAACGAACCTGACTGGTATCTGGAAAACAGAAAGCAACAACACAAGAAAATCACGTTAGAAAACAGTGTTAGATTCGAGGCCCATGTTTCACACGGTGTCCTTAAGACAATTTTACTGGGCAACACCGTATGTGTTAGGCGATTGTCTCCTAGGATACAACGGTTCAACAGTGGTAGGCCTAAGCACTATCCTCTACCAGCGAACTCAAACCGAGTTTAAACTTACCAAGAAAACAAAGAAGAGAAAGAATTCGGCTGCTCTAAAATACTGTATTTTTTTTTCGATCTCTATGAACATAATACTAGAGCTATTAAACAGCCAAACTGAATCACTAGGACTTAGGGATTAATTCGGGATTATTTTGGTAAATACGTTTTGATTTAATAAGGAATAATTTAATTAGATAATATTCTCCAAAGAGATTTACTTCTAATCAAACCCGATTCTGTATTCTTAGTGATCAAGTAAGAAATCAGAATCCAAACAATTAAAGCTTTTCATATTCATCACAACAACAAAAACGTTGACTTATAGAAGTGACAAAAGGTCAACTAGACTCTCATGAAGAAATCAGAATCCAAACAATTAAAGCTTTCCTTATTCATCACAATAAAAAAACGTTGACTTAGGGAAGTGACAAAAGGTCAACTGGACTCTCACGGTCCAATCGGAGCGGCATTCGTGTCCGCAGGTCGTGCCCATACATGAGTCATTCATTTGAAGGTTCGAGGTCCATGATTTGCACCCCCTTAAAGTGTTATCTCTTATCAAGTTCGATACGTGATAGGAGATAACACTTTCTTATTGAGATCAAGAGATCCAAGAAATTGTAAAATATTCTCTTTCTCTAATTTAGGGCTAAAATAAAATGATTTATACCATTTTCTCTTCTTAGTTTTGTTATTTTCATTGGGTTGCCAAGAAATGAGAATAAATATTAAATGATTGTATGCAACTCAAAGATCGCAAATTTAAAGAGCCTGAAGCTTGATTTGATATATATTTGATAATTGTTAAATCGAAAAGCACGAAGCTTGATCTGATGTCTGAAAATTTTAAAATCGAAAAGCCAGAAGCTCAATTTAGTGTTTGGAGATTGCAAAATCAAAAAGTTTGAAGTTTTGAATTGCAATACAAATAAAAATATAAGATTTTGAATTATAGAATCAGAACCCGAAGTTCTGAATTTTGATAGATGTAATTAATTTTGGAGCCCGAAGTTCTGAATTCATGGTTTCAAATTATAAATAAGAAGTTTATATATGAACTTGAAGTTCCGATGAAATTCAACATTTTCATCAAATATGAATTTTGTTTGGAACAATGAGTTCTAGAATTGCAAATCATAACTATAAAGTTTCGATTTTAGTATGACCATATAGTGTAAAAGTAATTTGCCTTTTGTTTTTAGATATTTCTGATCTATCTACCTATAATTGGTTGTTTATATTTCATATGAAACTAATATTTTTGATTTATTATTTTTTATTGGTTATTTATATTTCACATTAAGAGACTCAACCACTATGAATGAAATATTCTTTCTTCTTTATTTCTTCATCGTTATCGAGATATGTAAGGTGTGAAATCTTATATTTCCACATACTAGATTTTTTTTAATATTTCACACATCTATTAACCACGAAATTTCTCTATTGTTTCTTCAATGACAATTAAATTTATTCACCATGTTATATGTAGTTTAATAGTTCATTGAATTTTGTGACATTTAAAATTGTTAGTTTTAGTAATATAATATTTCTATCTCATTATTTTTCCAGATAAGATTTCCCATATTGCTTTGATTTATATTAGCATTAAACTTGTAATTGTAAGTTGCAACAAATCATAAAAACAACTACATGTCATGCTAGATATTTGTTGTTGTTTTCGATAAATTGTATGATTTATCATGAATTATATTTTATTTTATTTGTTAAAAAAATTTGGTTGTTCATTTCTAATAGAAATATCCTATGATCGACGAATTATTTGTCTATATATATTTGCTTAAAAAAAGGTTTTGATTACCAAGTAGATGAAGACATGATCAATAAAACATATTGAGTCTATATTGTTTCAAATTTTGTTCCAGAAGTAGCAATATATATGTCGTTATTTTATGACTTAAATTTGCTCTGGAAGTGACAATATTAATACCATATATTTGAACATATTATTAATTGATAACATATCTTCTATGACCAACCCTGTTTATCAATATCGATTCCTGAAGTGAATTTTACATATAGTCATGGGGATAATTTTGGTTTTTGTTGCAATCAAATAATTATTGATGCCAATGTGATCATTATACAGAAATACAAATTGATCCACCAAAAGTGAAATAACATCAAAATAAAGCAAGAAAATTGAAAGACGTAAAATACAACTTCCAATAATTATAAAAGTTTTCTTTGCTCTATATTTGTTAAATAGAATGACAATAATTGTGTATATGTGTATCTAAAATATTTTATTGATTTTAACAATAATAATAAATGCTCCAGAAGACCTAATATATGACACAAAATGAAAACAAATTACATGAAAATTGACACTTTGTATGTGGAGATTTGGAAGATATATTATATAAGAAATTGTCCATAGACAATTAAGAATATTATATTCAAATTAGTATTTCAATATAATTTACTCATTGTTATTTTGATTTAATTTATTCTACGCAACTAATTTTATAAGTATGCTCTGTGGTTGCCACTATGTTGGATCTTCCACATAAAAAAATAGTTTTATTTTTATGTCGTTCTTAATGTTATTGAAATCGATCGATGTATATATATATATAGACGTTTCAAAATCAAATCTAATTAAGAACCTGCAGTTTTAAATTTGAATAAAAATTGTTGAATATGAACCCGATGTACTGAATTTTGAACCTAAAGTTTTGAATCAAAAGATGATCTAATTTCTATTGTTAGATGAATATTTGACTACTCAAATATTTGAAAGGAAAATACGAAGGCTTAAAGCTTGTAATATTAATACAAATCAGAATATGAAGTTCTGAATATTTATCTTATTAGAATCTGATGCTACCAAATTTAATTAAAACTAGAAGTTCTAAATTTGATATAATAATAGTTCTTTTTCTTTGAAAACTAAAATTGTGATTTTATTTTAGAACCCGAAGCTTTAAACATATGATTTTTCATTTATGAACCAACAGTTCTTACACGAACTAGAAGTTTCAAAAAAATATGTGAAATTTTAAGAACTTGACATAAGAATATGAAATTTGAGGAATTGAAGTTGTTATTATATTCTTTTATTTAATAATATTCTATCTCATTTATTTTGTCTCGTACCAAAATAATTTATCATATTTATTATATTATATGATTAATGTTAGTAAATGTCCCTGAAAGACAATAAACTTTACTAAAAGTAAACGATGCATTGAAATATTGAAATATTTTATATGGATATCTATTTCATAACTAATTATTTTTTGCTAGTGAATGATCCTGAAAGACAATAAGGCCATGTAAATTGGTCCTTAAAAAACAATGTGACAAAATAAATAAGTTTATGTAGAAAGTTATTATGATGCATATAATTCATTGAAGCAAATTTTACGTCGTTAGAGGGTGAATATCATAAATTGATAAACGACGTAAAATTACAAGGTATGTATTATCTTGTGAATTGTATGATATGTAAATTAATTTTCAAATGATTAAAATAAAATAATAAAATTACATTCTGCCAATATATAAACCCGTGTGGTTATTCCTGAGAACAATTTATAAAATGACAACATAAATCATTTGTTAGACAGTAAAGTCATAAAAGACAATTTTAGTTTAAAGATATGGTTCATATAACTGGAATTTAAAAGATCATGATAATATTTAAAATAATACCCGAGTGATAGATAAATCCTCAACATATAAAGCTCTCGAAGAGCTAGTCTCATAAGTGAAAACAAAATCCTAAAGAGTCATATAGAAATGTTAATCTCCTTTATGAGACGTTGAAGAAAATAAAAAGGATCTCAATTGTCGTAGTAGAGATATGTGTGTACTAAATTTGATGTGATTATACTTCTCCTGAAGAGATATTTTTGTGGAAAGACATGTATAGTGTACATTTAACACTAATATTAATAGAATAAACCGTTGAAAAGGCATATGAATTACAAAATCAGAATAAAATATATTGGTATGGAAATTGAGATCATATATTTTATTTACTCTGCATATTATGTAAAATGATGAGGGTAATTATACTATAAATCATATATATGCCAACATTTTGCAAATAAAAAAACAGAGCTATATTTATGTAAAATTTTAAAGCCTTGGATCTGTAGTCCATATGTTTGACGATATCAAACTTATTGAATATAAATTATTTTTCTTACGAATTAATAAGATAAAAGGTTTATTGTAGAAACCTAGTTTGATAATGAATAAAAATCTTCGAAGGATTTAAGTGCCTGAAGTAAGTTATTTAAAGCTACATGAAGTTTTATATAGTGAAAATTAAACAATCGGAACGCATGTAGTGTATTCTTCATGGTGAATATTTATTAAAATAATTATATGTTGATTGTGTAAAGTTATTAAAAATAATGCTAAATTATAAATTATTTATATCAGTGGAATAATTTTTAAGATGAAAAGTCTTGAAAAATATTTTTTAGTCTCAGCTAATGAGTTTGGTATTAATATGAACCAACATATATAAGAAAAAGATCTTGAAGTACTTTTCTATGGATAAAACACATCGAATGGATTCCTCGATGTTTATTAAATAAATTAAAGTGGTGTATGATCTTCTCTCGTTATTGAAGAACTTTCAGTCTTGAAGTACCAAATACTAGTTCAACTCGTGTTTTTATAATAAAACAATATGATGCCGTATATAACAAATTGGACCAATTCAAAAGGTTATTTTATTAAAGTTCTTTATGTATGATCTCTATAAGGTAGTGATAAAAATACACTCAAGTTTAAATCCTGCAAATTTATTTATAAATAAACCACCAATTGCAAATCTTGGTACATAATATTAGGATGCAATATCTACGCAAAATATTGAATCATCCACGTTAGAATGAGGGGAGCATATTTATCACTTTATTATGGGGGAGTTATTGATTTTGGAGAAAATATTACATATTGTATTCTTTTCCCTTCACTAGGTATATCCCATAGGATTTTTCTAGAAAGATTTTAACGAGACAATTTTGTACCCCAAATGCCTTCAGAGGTTAATTTGATATGTAGATGAATATTGTAATCTCTTTCCTCTACTAGTCTTTTTTTCCACTGAATTTTTACTAGCAAAGGTTTTAATAAAGCAGATTCTCTATACGATGGATATCCAAGGGGAAGTGTTATGAAAATATTATTTAAGTGGATGTCCACATTCATATATTTTATACAAGTAAATTGTAAATTCTTCATCTCCCCACCATCTCATTAACTGCCAATTGAGATAATGATGAGGTATACATCATCTTAGCATAAATTGTTTTGGAGGAAAATCTATGTACCGTACTCTTTTTTCTTCACTGAGTTTTTATCCCATAAGGTTTTTCTTAGTGATGTCTTAATGAGGCAGTTGTTATCACCTCAAATATTATTTTTCAGATACATATGAATAATGTACTATTTTTCCTTCACTAGTTTTTTTTGTCCACAAGGTTTTTTACTCGTAAAAGTTTTAACAAGGCATATTCTATGTAAAATGGAAATTCACGGCGGAGTGTTATGAAAATATAGTATGAGTGTTATGAAAATATAATATAAGTAATTGTTCATCAAATATCACAATGTAACTTGTGATCCTTCACCTTTCCCAATTTATTCTCAAGTTTATGGTACCATTTATTTTCAAGTTTATAGCTCCATTGATTCTCAAGTTTATTGCTATTGTCTTTTCATTTTGTAATCATTACATTGTCACTAAATTGTAAGGCTATAAAAGGAGACTTTACATGTATTTGGAACTTGAGAACTATTGATGAATAAAATGATCTCTTTTATCTTGGACTACTGTCCTCTCTTTCTCTACTTTCAGTTTATGTTTTATTTTCTTGTTTATTGTAATTATTTCATAACATAATTATTTTTGTTTCCGTGTATTTTTTATAAAATACGAACCAATTTTTCAGACACTATTATGGAAAAAAAGCAAAAGTTCACTATTACTTTGGCCGTTTGATAGCTCTTAATTAAGACATAACATCAGCTCAGAAATATTAATTCATTGACAATAGTCTTTATGGTGAATTAGCTAGGTTGCACTTGTGTTGTCGAATCACATAATAATTAATTATAATTTAATTTTGTTGAACCCAATTCCTTAGGCATCGTACAGTTACTCAGATAAATTATAAATAACAAATGCAAATGCAATCACGTATGGGGAGTTGAACCCATGACTATTGGGACAACCAAGACTCTGATATCATGTTAGTAACCAATAGATCCAAAAGCTTAAACTAATGGGAAAAAGATCCAACAATAACATTGAAACCTTCTAACAACTAATGTATTAAAACTATTAGTAATATATGATTTTCCTAGCAGAATTGGTTCAATCCAACAACAAATAAATGGATAAAGCCAACTTCAATAATATTTTTTTTGCCAAATTAATTGTTGTTGTGCTGTTATACTAAATCCGTTTTTAGAGACAAACCACGTTACGTTCTACATGCCCTTTGCCTCTCTCCATAAAACATTGATATGAGTGTATAAATAAAAAGATAAAACTAAGGTTCAACTATGTTGCGTTAAATTGTAGATCATGCTATTATATCAATTATGTATTCCAAGATTAAGTTGTATTATGACGAGCTGTGCTCCTTCTCCCTCCTCCCTCCCCCTTTCCTCCACAAACATTGTTACGAGTGTATAAATAAATGTATAAAGCTAAGGTTTAATTATGTTAGGCTAAATTGCTGGTCATATATTATTATACTAAATCTCTATTCAAGAAGGACGCCATGATATAGTCTCATACCATGCCTTGGTTATGGTACACATGAGAAACATGTGTTGTAACTTGTACTGTACAAATTGTAAAAAAGTTAACAAATAATATATTAAACAAAAAGTGAGTGGATGACACTTCATAAAACAACCGGTTGCAGTAAGTTATATATCTCTAACCCGTCACCGATATTTTGGAGAAAGTGCACAACCAATTGAACTATGAGTGGATGTGCAATCTTTTACCGATTGTTATGTTTCTTCTGATTTTGTGATTTTTTAAAATGATTTTAATTCATTGGTTCTAATACTCTTAATCAAGAATTACTCAAGAGACAACAATATAACTTATAAGTAGATATTGAAAAGAAGTATTTGATGAGAATCAAGAAGCGTCACCAAAGGATCCATTGCATATTCCAGTTGGGCCAATTACATGAAAGCAATAGGATCAAAGAAGCATTTATTGATGGGCTGATTCTGAGTTGTTAAAGTCCAAATTCGGCTCACATGAAGACCAAGCCTTAATTAATGTCATCAAGATAATGGATTGGGCCGAATAAGGAAGACTTGGACATGCGGTACAAGCTAGGAGAATAGTCAACTTTGGCTGATTTATTTCCTTTTAATTTCCAAAGAATAATAGTTGATTTGTTTCCCAAATTAAGGGGCTGATTTGTTTCCAGATTTAACTTTCCAATTAGGAAGCAAGTCAATAGTTGCTAGTTTAGTATTTATTTATTTCCTAAATTTGTTTGCATTTATTTTCATGATTATAAGGCATTAATTGCCTAATATTTATTCCCTTTTAGGTCTTAGATATTTTTAGTATAAAAGGGACCAATTGATGTAATTTGAGAATAGATTTTGGAATTGAAATAAATTTATAGAGAGTTTTTCTCTTTGGTTCTTCATAGAACTATGAACTTATCAAGGTTCTACCTTGTGGCGTTCAAACCTTGACTTATCACTCACCTTCTTTCTTATTCTTGAGTGTGGCGTCTACAACTTTCTTGATACCGTTGGTTCTTATCTCCATATAGATAACGGGTCGCGGTCCTTTTTTTATTTATTTTCTTCTTTTATAAATCTGAAATTAGAAAACGATCCTTCGTTACCATATATTGGTTCCGGGTCTCACTGCTCTTGGTGAGGTTCATATCAGTATTGGTTCGTCTTGGACTTTGGTATATATTGTAGGCTGAACAACAAGCAAAATGTAGCTGGATAGATCAACTACCATCATCAACTACGCACGTACAATGGAATTTAACACATCCATGCACTAATTAAGAAATTTTGGCAAATTTTCTAAGCAACTTTTTTTACCTATAATTCACTTTCAATAACGATTGCAAGTCTCAAATAAAAATTATTACAATTAGAAATGAGAAGTTGCATTTTGTATCAACGTTGTACACATTACACATACATATTTCATATATGATCGGTGCATGAATAGTAACTAGAGATCTTGTCGCCGTTTGAGGTTCACCGGCGATATGTATATATTTCTTTTGAAACAAGGGTTGAAGATTGGTATTAAAAAAATTAAATATTTGCTTGCATGACCATTTTATTTCTTAAGTGAATGCACAATTCAAAAAAGAAGAAAAAAATGATCGAATTATATTCATTTACAAAGAAATTACATCCAACCTACAATGAGTGTTTTTAATACTGTATTGTATTTTGGTAACTAATATGGATCAAGATGAATACCATAGTGAAGATACGTGAATGAATATATGTAGATCGAGATAACATGGTAAAGGTAGTGTAAAGGTAAAATTATGTAAAAATAACAACAACAAAAAATGTTACGTCCATGTTCCCAAATTTGATACAAGTTTACTTAAGAGTTAAGAATTATTGATTGGAAGGATTTTATGCTTTTGAAAATTTGGCATGTTTTGAGTAATATGCATGATAAAAGTAAGAGAAGGATTTATTGATAAAATTCATATGGTCAAAAATAAGTTTTTTCATACGGGGCATTTGAATTGAATTTTAGAAGCTTGAAAATCTTGTCTAATCAAAATTTCATAGATAGAATTTCTTTAATTAAACCAATCGAATTGAGAGCAGTGTGTTTGGAATGTAAAACTATTTGGAATGAACAACTAGACCAATCGAATTGGTGCATGCAAAAAATGAAAATCTAAGATGAAGATTTTGCATACAGATTATAAAGGTCCAAGTAACAATTTTCATCAATGTATATATACAAAGTCTCTTTGACTAATCGGATAGAGATAGATTTTTTTTTTGCTGGAAAAGCATACTGGCAAAAACTACAGAAGCGAAAAAGTAGAAGGATCTTAAGTTAAGCATATGTATTAATGGAAAATAGAAATGACATGCCGTGCACATGGAACTCAATAGATCACCATAATGCACCATTTATGTACATGTGTTGATCGCATGACAACACTACAGAAAGGATTAGCTGGCTCAAACGCTCTGGCTGCTTCAATCGCTCTTTCTCTTTCTTCAGTTATTGTTGTTCTCTTTATTGCTGAAGAACTTCTAGAAAATCTAAAGACCTCTTCTTCATGTTCATCTTGAGTTGATGAGCCCAGATCGTCTGCATTTGTATTGTGTCATGAAGACAGAAGCTTGAATTTAAGACAAATCAAAATTTAGGTTCAGAGATCTTATTAAGATGCTTAGTTCTTTTACTCTCAAGAGAGGCACTATATTCCAAGCACCTATAAGTTCCTTGAGGAAAAGCAAATGAAAGCTTAGTTCCATTCAGTCTTATTGTACTGTATATTTCGCATGATGACTAGGAAACTTATCAAAAATCTTACTTCTCAAAGAGCTCAAGGGTGGGTTTGGAGTTCTGCGACCTATTATCTCCACAGAGTGGTCAATTTTCATTTGATCCTGTTGAACTAAGTTTTTCTTATGAAATAGTTCTTCGCAATAATCAAGATATTGCATATCACAAGCAATTTTATCAAATACAAGAACATAAAAATTTGATTTCTTTACATATTTGAAAACCAAGAAGTGTTCGGCACAAATTGAATGACATTTGATGATGGCATGCAGACCACTATGAAACCAAATCTCTTTCCTATCTTTTACCAACTTCACATGCCAAACACTACCATTTTGGTAATCTCATTGTAGCAACATTAGACTGTTCATCCCTAAATTTCCTTATAAACTTTTATGGAATCCTCTACATTGATGCAATTTTGGAGAAATCAATAAAAGAAATGCTTCTATGAGTCATTACAATCAATTAGACAACACCAGTCTCTGAGAAACAAGAATATAATACTAGTACCGATATTACAATTATGAAGCCAATTTATGAGAAACAAAAACATCAATGAGATACCCCTACTATCAAAGACGACCTGGTTGGTAATATATCTATATCAAGTATTACAATCAAGGGGATCAATGATCTATAATGAGATTAGACATGAGATAAGGCTGTGTAAAGGGCTTGAATGCAAAGAAAAGCCACATAACAAAACTTTTAATAGTTGAAGTAAATGATTTCAGAAGTCAGGCAATTACAATTACACATACAGGCAATGGAACTAAAATATTTGCATAGAAATGTTTTGAAGAAATCTGAATACCCATAAGTGCTAAAATGACAGAAGTCTGTTGAGCAGATTTTAGAAGGTCTTTCTGATGAGAATTAAGAAGCATCACCAAAGGATCCATTGCATATTCGAATTGGGCCAATTACAAGGAGGCAAGAGGATCAAAGAAGCATTAAATGATGGGTTGATTTTGAGTTGCTAAAGTCCAAATTCTCCCCACATGAAGACCAAATCTGGGCTAAACTTTGTGGACCACTATAGAGGGTATATAAGGTCAGATCGTCTATTATAATATGTTTTCGGAAAGCCGAAGACAAGTTATACATATGCTATGAAGATCCCGTCCTCTAAAACAGATCACAACAAGTCTAAATTCAGCAATCTATATTGTTGCACGAAGACTTGAGTTGAGGAGTTTGAATTTCAACATATTTCCTATATTTAGGCGACGTATGGTTGGAGGAGAATCCAATTTAAGTATATTTCATACTTTAGCATATTCCCTATTTTATTTATTTCCCCCAAATAAAGAGTTGATTTGTTTTCCGAATTCAACTTTCCAATTAAAGAACAAATCAACTAGTTACTAGTTTTTAGTCTTTAGTCTTTAGTCTTTTTCCAAATTTGTTTGTATTTATTTTTCTGATTGTAAGGCATTAATTGCTGAATATTTATTCCTTTTTAGGACTTAGATATTTTAGTATAAAAGGGACCAATTGATGTAATTTAGAGACTAGACTTGAATTGAAATAAAATTGAGATAATTTTCTCTTTGGTTTTTCATATAACTTGTGAACTTATCAATGTTCTACCTTGTGGCGTTCAAACCTTGACTTATCACTCACCTTCTTTCTTTTTCTTAAGTGTAGTACTGTAGCATCTACAACCTTCTTGATACCGTTGGTTCTTGTCTCCACATGGATAACGGGTCGCGGTTCTTTTTATTTTCTTTGTTTATAAACTTGAATTAGAAACGATCCTTGCTACCATATATTGGTTCCGGGTCTCACTGCTCTTGGTGAAGTTCATATCACTTTCCTTCATTAACTAAAATTCTAGAGTGATAAAAAATTGTGGAACCTTAAAAGTTTTCCCAAAAATCTACTAGACATGAAACTAAAATAGCTTAGTTAACTACCAAGAACAAAAGACTCAAGATTGTAGTTTTCTTTTACTAGCCAATAATATAATCTCTGCAAAGCAAATAAACAGAAACGAAAAATAAAAAAGTAGGAAGTTGTATGAATTACCATCTTCTTCTCTTCATTGGTTGCAGAAAGTATGACCTTGAAGAAATGTGAGGGTGTCTCAGTCAAAGAAGTTGATGAACTGGGATCTGTTCTTCTGCTAAAAGACATCAATTGAGTATTAAGAAAATTAGATAGTTCTTGTTGTGAGAGAGTTTTTATATACTGTTCACAGTTGGAATATAACTCAGACTTGGGTGAAATTAGTGTTCCCAAACAAATGGTCAAGCTTTTTCTCTTCTTTAATGGAAAGACTCATTTTTTGAGACAAGAACCAACTTTTATTGAAGTGTCCAATTAAGTAAGTAGTCCATGTTTGTAATAAATGATGGATTCAACAGAGACCTATCATATTAACTTAAAAAAAAAATAAAAAATTAAAACACAAACCTGTCCAAAAGTCTTTTACAAGTAATGGGGTTGTACCATTCATTCATTTTATAGTTGTAGACTTGTAGAACATAACTAGCTTTTTTTAAATATATTTTACTATTAGTTTAGAATTTTTGTCTTTTTTCAAGCATCGGATAGAATTGAAACCAACAGGTGTTAACTAGTAAAAGTATATTTTGAAAAAAATATTAAAATTGCTTTTTAATATATGCAAATTAAGACCACACTTTAATAAAATTGTATAGAAAAAAAATATGTGTTTTGAAAAAAAAACATTAAAATTTAATGATAAATATTTTTAATATATGCACATTAAGACCACACTTTAATAAAATTTATTAAAAACTAGTGTTAAAAAAATAGATATTATTAACACAATATCAATAATCATAAATTCATAATTATTTATTACAAGAACTTGTATAAGAATAAGAACAAGAGAGAAATCAATTATAATCTTTGTACTAAGATATGGTTGTATATGTAGTTAGGAGAGAAATGTTTTGACAAGAACAAATGATGTAGTAACATGCAATATTATATCTATTCTACCAACAAAATCCACCATTTGAAATCATAGAAACATATTTCACAATTGAATTTTTTTTTTCCTTTCATTTTTTGAAGGAATTGAATTCTCTCTTTAAATGACCATATATTAGTAAACAAAAATTTGCACTCTCACAATAGCTCAAAAAGACTTGAGAGTCTCACATCTTTAAGTATGAATCAAATGCTTTATAATGCAAGAAATTTAAGATGAGATGGACTTCATTTTAAAACTCCCCAAGCTATAACTTTGTATGTTTCCTAGCGGCATGATGGCTATGAATGAAGGATTCTTGGATTTGAACAATCTGGCGGCGTTGATCGCTTCCACTCTTTCTATTTCTTAAATAAATCCGAAATTTATGGCAACATAGATTCCCATGTATTGGAGTAAAACCAACAATTCATCTTCAGTTGCAAAGAAGATTATTCAGATGTGAATTGTTGAATACGGAATACCATTCAATTTCAAAGTAGAAACTTGGTATACAGTAATGTTATTAAAGTTTAAAAATCAAGGGGAAACAATGCTTTAATAATGAAATTAGACTGATTGTTGTTGCAATTAGTAATGGGGTGGTTGCAAAGCAAAGACATGGAAAACCATTTCTAGATTTCATTAGAACTCTTCACTAGCTAATGAAATGAAACTAAAACATTTGAATGGAATAACCACTTCATAATAAGATGAAAAGGACTCTTAGCTACATTAACTAGCATTCTATTAAATGCATCCAAAACCAAAACCAAAACCAAAACCAAAACCAAAACCAATTTGTTTATCTTAGTTAACAACCACAAACATAACACTCAAGATGTATTTTTATTCTTCTAACAAACTATATAATCTCTTCAAAGCAAGAAATAGAAGTTGAGTGAATTACCAGCTTCCATTCTTGAAGAGTAGCAACAAGTATAACCATGAAGAAATGTGAGGCTGTCTCAGCCAAATAATCAGACATACATACATATAAACATCCAATTTAGCTACAAATATCATGAACCACACTTATAAACATTGTCCCAAAACCTAAAACTAACTCAACAACACAACAACAATGTCGCCGCCACCATTGAAGCCCTTAAGGATTGACTCCAGACCACCAATTGAATAAAGAAGAATGATCGATGACACCTAGCTCAGATCTTCTTTGTTCAAAACCAGATGATCGGTTTCGGATCTTCTCAGTGGCCGACCTTAGTTTGAAACTGGTCCAAAACCTAGTACTCTCCGTGGCTTAGCTCCGAAACCCGTTGATTAAGATCTTCTGACACCTTTCCGAGTTCGATCCAGGAGATCAACGATCAATTAAAGAAGAATGACTGTTAGGCTATGATATTTTTTTTCTTCTGATTTTTAGGAATTCAAAGCAAGAGAGAGCTATTTTTGTTTTAAATTTGTAAACACAAATCTAAAGAAAAAAAAATATACAAAACCCTAATCTTCAAACTAAATAACAATAAATTACTTTTGAGTTTTGGAATTCGTTGATGCACCTTTGTCCAACCACCAAGATATAGCATTCACACCTATAATTTGAATGTCAGAAACCAAAGCAGGATAGAGAGAAGATTTGCAGACAGAGAGTTAAGAGTGGAGAATGAGAAGAGAGAAGAGAGAGGAGAGAGGAGAGAGGAGAGAGGAGAGAGGCAGAGATTGTTTTGTTTGGGTAAGAAACCGGTGTAACCGGTTGTTGATGAAACAATATTTTCAGATTTTCTCTTTTAACCGGTTGAAATTTTTTAAAACATATGAAAAAATATACAAAACCCTAATCTTCAAACTAAATAACAATAAATTACTTTTGAGTTTTGGAATTTGCTGATGCACCTTTGTCCAGCCACCAAGATATATCATTCACACCCATAATTTGAATGTCAGAAACCAAAGAAGGATTGAGAGAAGATTTGCAGACAGAGAGTTGGGAGTGGTGAATGAGAGGAGAGAGGCAGAGATTGTTTTGTTTGGGTAAGAAACCGGTGTAACCGTTTGCTGATGAAACAATATTTTCAGATTTTCTCTTTTAACCGGTTGAAATTTTTTAAAACATATGAAAAAATATACAAAACCCTAATCTTCAAACTAAATAACAATAATTACTTTTGAGTTTTGGAATTCGCTGATGCACCTTTGTCCAGCCACCAAGATATAGCATTCACACCCATAATTTGAATGTCAAAAACCAAAGCAGGATTGAGAGAAAATATGCAGACAGAGAGTTGAGAGTGGAGAATGAGAGGAGAGAGGCAGAGATTGTTTTGTTTAGATAAGAAACCGGTGTAACCGGTTGCTGATAAAACAATATTTTCAGATTTTCTCTTTTAACCGGTTGAAATTTTTTAAAACATATGAAAAAATATACAAAACCCTAATCTTCAAACTAAATAACAATAAATTACTTTTGAGTTTTGGAATTCGTTGATGCACCTTTGTCCAGCCACCAAGATATAGCATTCACATTCATAATTTGAATGTCAGAAACCAAAGCAGGATTGAGAGAAGATTTACAGACAGAGAGTTGGGAGTGGTGAATGAGAGGAGAGAGGTAGAGATTGTTTTGTTTGGGTAAGAAACCAGTGTAACCGGTTGCCGATGAAACAATATTTTCAGATTTTCTCTTTTAACCGGTTGAAATTTTTTAAAACATATGAAAAAATATACAAAACCCTAATCTTCAAACTAAATAACAATAAATTACTTTTGAGTTTTGGAATTCGCTGATGCACCTTTATCCAGCCACCAAGATATGGCATTCACACCCATAATTTGAATGTCAGAAACCAAAGCGGGATTGAGAGAAGATCTGCAGACAGAGAGTTGGGAGTGGAGAATGAGAGGAGAGAGGTAGATATTGTTTTGTTTGGGTAAGAAACCGGTGTAACCGGTTGTTGATGAAACAATATTTTTAGATTTTCTCTTTTAACCGGTTGAAATTTTTTAAAACATATGTTGTACGATACGATAGAACACCCTTACTCGTACTATAGCATAACCCTCATACCATTCACAAAAGTTTCTTTGAGTGCACAAATAAAGGGATAAAGTAAAGACCAATTTTTTATTTATTTTTTTTATATATAAAATTTCTAACGTGTTTAATTCCTAGTGTGTTTAATCTATGTGTATTTAATTCTTAGTTTGTTTAATCTCATTCATCTAATTCATATATATTTTTTCCTTCTTCCTTTTTTTTGGCCAATGACCTCTGACCGAGACCTCCAATGAAGGTAGCGACGAGGTATGTGTGACCTCTAATAATTTTTAAAAAAGAAGTTTTTTTAAAATTAGATTGAAAAAATAAAAATAAATAGAAAAAACAAGGTAATTTTGTCTCTTCAGTGGATTGTTATGTAAAAACAATAAAAACATTTATTCAGGATAATAAAATAAAGGGTTCAAAAATTTAATAACACTCATTAAAAAGTGAGTTTTAAGACTATCACTAATTTAGTAACTTAAGCTTTATTAGCACATAAAGTGTGAATCTGACAAATATACCTTTAAAATACACTTACAAAAATAGGTCTCACACTCTTTTGCATTTTTGAGACTTTTCAGATGGTTTTCGAGACTTTTCAGGTGGTTTCGAGACTTGTGAGATAATTTTCGAGACTTGTTATGTATATTTATAATTTTCAAGACTTATTGGGTAAAAAAGAAATTTTTTATTTTTTTAGGTCATCTTCTTCTTCGAGACCTCCATTGAAGGTCGATTTCGAATTTCATTGGAGATTGAACTGTCCTCAAATAGAGGTCTTTCATCTCCATTGATGGAGAATCTCCATTAATGAAGGTTTTTGAAAAAAAAAAAAACTTAAAAATGACACAAATGCAATAAAAGAAGGAGATGAGGAGTACTTAAGTTCAATGAAACCATTTAAACTTAACTTATTAAACTAGTGATATTTGAAAAGGTTGCATAAAAAGAAATCTAAACTAAGAACAGAGAAGAGTTAAGAAATTTTAGAGAGAAAATGACTTGAAGATTTTTTTTTCATTTCCCTTTTCTTCGTTGTCTAGAATTTATAGGCGACCTATTTATACTAGCTGCTGATCCTTATCCATCACCTTGATTATGAGGAAATAGAATTCTCAAATCTAATCATCGCCATCTGTTCAAAAACAGTTACAACAAACTTTTCTGGAAAAACAACTTTTGGCACCAAAACATTTTGGCCTCTTATAGCAGAATATGCTAACTAGGCATTGCTGACTTAACATATTCTGTTATACTGACTAAGCTCTGATATGGATTTGATGTTGCACGCTGATGATGGATGATCATCATGAGACCTTTGATAAGCATTCTTCTTCTTTACACTCCCACTCAAACTTAACTGATGTAATCAGTTAGTTCTGGTTCTAGAGAATTGACCATCCTTCTCATAAACATCACTCCCCCTCAAACGAGACTGCTCCTTATCGGCGACGATCTTGGATGCTAGAATGTGAAATCGAGTTATAGTAAGAGGTTTCGTGAAGATGTCCACTGTCTGCACATCAATGGAAATGTTTTTGATGTCTAATTTGCCTGAGGCCACCAAGTCCATTAAGAAATGTAGATCAATCTCTATATGTTTAGTCCTTGAGTGAAACATAAAATTCTGAGCCAATGATTTTGCATTAAGATTGTCATACCATAGAATAGGCACACCATCGATAGGGACTTGCAACTCTTGAAACAAAGATTGATACCATATTACATCTGTAGCAGCAAAGGCAAGAGATCGATATTAAACCTCTGTGCTAGACTAAGCCACTACACGTTGCTTTCTCAAAGACCAACTAACAAGATTACCTTATAGATATAAACAATGTCCTACAGTGGATTTCCTATCATCTTTATCACCTGCTTAGTCTGCATTGACCAGGCAGATTTGAAAAGCAAACCATATGATATGGTAACACAAAACTCGTTTGATAGCCAACCAATGAACTTCTGATGGTAAAGCAAGGTATTGGCTCAACCTGTTTGCAGAAAAAACAATATCAGGTTGAGTAAGTGTTAGATATTGCAATGCCCTGATCGTATTTCTATATAAGGTTGAATTTAGAAAAAGATCACCATCAGTTGATGACAGTTTGCAACCACAAGAGAGAGGCGTTGGACAAGGTCTGCAATCGGTTATGTTAGTTCGTACTAGAAGATCCTGTTATTGGTCAAATCTGGAAGGCTGACAAGTCATCATGATCACCAGGTGTCACGGAGATTAGAGATACCATGTCACCAAAAATCAACTAGACTAAACCAGCCTGAGTTGACCAAAGATAACTTCACAATACCTGGTCAGGGTTACCTAGATGGTCAGATAAAAATAACTCAACCAGGGTGATTAGATTGACAAAGTGAAGATGACCCCATCGAGTCAAGAGTTTTCACCAGGATCAAGTAACTGATCAGGGAGAATGAGGTTTGGTCAGGTCTGGTAGATGGTCAGTTGAGCGACACATGGACAACGCTGAATTTAGTGCAATCACGATTCAAATATACAGAGAAAAAGTTTTACTCAAATAAGGTATCTCGAAGCAAACTCTGATAATGAAACATACTTCCTTAGAAATATCAGAGTCTAGATTAAACAACAGATCTAATGTGTTCAGAACATAAGCAATGCAAAATAGGAAAGAGGATTAAAACGACTTCAACAAGTCAGAGTCTCATAAAATCACAACAATTTTCCTTATTTTCACACCACGAATTACGGTATTATGCACATATAAATAGACCCTAAAATAACATTGTAAGGGTTGTGAACTTAACAATACGTAGAGAGTGAGAGAGCTTGAGTGTGTAACTATTTTGCTATAGTATATTTTTCTTCTCGCCATCACTGACAACCGTGGATGTTTCTCCAACTTGGGATTTTACCATGTAAAATCTGTGTTTTGCATGCTCCTTTTCTCCTTTCTCCTCATAACGTCATTAACAATTTACAATAACTTGTTAGACGCGTGATCGACTTTATGTAATCCCAAAAATCACCGTCAATAGATTCCAAACATATTTAGATTAATACAATGTGAGAACACCAACCTTCCTTTGAGCCTCGAAACCAAGAAAGTACTAAAGAGAGCCTAAAGATTTAAGGGCAAACTCAGATTTAAGTTCATAATAACCTTTGAGATGAGAGAACTGTCATTGCCAGTAATCAATATATCATATACATAGACCAATAACAACGAAAATAAAGATGAGGTCCAGTAAAAAAATAGAGAAGTATCGGCCTGTGAGTTTTTGAATGCCTAAGTAAGTAGTGCAGATCTAAGCTTCGCATACTACGTTCTCAGAGTCTTCTTGAGGCTGTAAAGAGATTTGTGTAATTTACATACATATGAAGGCTGAACTATTGGGGTTCATGCCCTAAAGCTTGTAATATGTAAATGGAATGATAATATATATAAAAGAATAGTTTAATATGTTTTTCTTATGTCATATATTGTGTATAACTTATGCATTTAACATCCAAAATTGCCGGATATAATCTTAAACTGTGTATATAAATGGCATATACAGATGGATATAGTAAGAGACGTGCAATCTAAAGAGTCCGTAGATAACAAATAAAGTTGGGTGCTTTATTTATGGTTAAACTATAGTTGCGGTTTATTTCGTAGTGTATTGTGATCCTATTCTGGATCATTCATATGGAGATATGAGAATAAAGACACCTTGTATGATGTGATCATATAGGACTGAGCCATGATCTATACGAATCTCTCACTAAGATCCGTTTAATGATGAGATTCATATATATCAACTAATGATGGCTATATGTGGGTGATCTTAATCCTGTATGTCTTATCGACTCCTTCAGGTTAGATCGTAATCTTTGATGTACCATGGGTGAGGTCAGAGTTGCATTCCCTATCAATATGTTCTGTATGTTGGGATTGTGGTTTGACTTGTGGCTGAGAATGTTTGTACAAATAGTAAAATCTACTCTTTCTTGTGAGAAGTAGATAGTAGTTCCCCATAAGGGTTGATTCGAAGCTTGAACAATATGAGCGTTCTCCTATTTCCGTAAGAAATATAGGATTTACTGTTTATTAGAGAATCAATGGTACTTAATAGAAAGATATAATTACAGAGGTAACTCTAATTATGATCTACTTGTGGAGGATTATACCATATGTAATAGCTATATCGACGGGCACCAAATATTATTGGTTTGTGTAAAAACATCTACAGTTGAGAGAGTGCAACTTCAGGTTTTTAATGGAATAACACCTGAGTTAATATTCATGAAATTTTAATTAAAGAGTTTAATTAATTTTTTCTAAGGATTATTGGAGCTCGAAATACCGTGGATCCATTAGGTCCCCTTGCTAGCCCGATTGAGTAAGGTAACAAGGGTCACGATTAATTAATTGGATTGCTCAATTAATTGTGTTACGAGAGTGACACGTATCTATTTGAGAACTAATTGAATAATGAGATTATTTAATTAATGAATTTAATGATTATGATAATTAAATAATGAGATTATTTAATTATGTAATTAATCATTGATGGAGGGTATTGATTGATATTTAATTTTGAATAGAGATAAGATAATATGATTATTTTATTTTTATTAAATTAAACATTTGAATTTGAATTTAAAGAGTTTGAATTCAAATAAAAAATATAATTAATTAATATCTTTAAAGATATCATATATCTTAAAAGATTTAATTAATAAGTTTTATAATATATATATATATATATATAATATTTTTTTTAGGTGATCGATCAACACAAAAAAAGGAGAGAAACAAAGTAAAACCAAAAACACTTGATTTGGGTGGTGTGCAAGTCGTGCACATAAGCATAAGAATAAAAAATCATTTTTTTTTACTTAAATTACTAGAAACGTTCTAGGTGTTTTTGTTTGGAAGAAAAAGTTTCTTTAATCTTCTCTATATTCTCCATTCAAGTACCTGAGTACGTGACACATCCACATACCGTTACCAGTCTCGGAAGATATCAACGAAGATCAAGTGGTTCAAACCAAGAGCAGGTCGTATTAAAGAGAAGGAGCCTCCTATGCAGGTACGAAGAAAATTGTTTCTTCTCTAATCTTTTAGGTATTTCGATTTCGATTTTTTGTTTTACTGTTCCAAAAAAAGTTCCTACAATTAACTGGCCGTAGTTTCTTTATGAAATAAATTTATTGAAAGTCCTTCCGCTGGGAGATCGGTAAACCGGCCACCAACATGAACTGGATCAATGAAACCTTCTAGTTGGGACATAAACACTGACTCTTTAAGCTCTCCGTTTAGGAAGGAATTATTGACATCTATTTGCTGGATATCCCAATTGTTGCTTACAACAAGACTTAACACAATTCGAATGATGGAACTCTTATCCTATTGGCTAAATGTCTTTACAAAATCCAATCTCGGAGTTTGAGTAAAACCCTTTGCTACCAACCAACCTTGCCTTGTACCTTTCAACAGATCCATCAACATCATACTTGATCCGAAAAATCCATTTGCAGCCCACTACATTCACGTTTGCTATATGAGGGATTACGCTCAGCTCCAAGTCTTTGTCTTTTGAAGTGCATCAAATTCAACTTGCATAGCCTCTTTCCAAGCAGGAATTCGTAGGGCTTCAACAACCCTCGAAGGTGTTAACTTAGTAGAAGAAAAGAGTAAATGGATTTGTAAACATTTGGTTTTGATATGCCACTCTTACCCCGAGTAATCATCTTATGAGCATTTCTAACTGGTGCAATTAATCTTGAAGAGTCTTGTGTTGTAGGCAATAACTCCTTAGTAGAAAAGCATACACCTTGTGATTGCAACTGTGATTGAGCAGAGATATTCTTAGAAAAGTCAGATAACAGAATGCCAGAAGTATGAGAGTTAGACATGTCCCAAAATATGACCGAAAAAGGAAACTTCTCCTATTTGAAGATAACATCTCTAGAGATGTATACTCTACCACTCGAATGAAGACGTTCGTATCCTTTTGTGTAGTCACAATAACCAATAAACACACATTTAGCAGAACGAAAACCAAGATTGTTTTTGTTATGAGCTCTAAGATAGGAAAACAAGAGCAACCAAAAGGTTTAAAAGCAAGATAATTTGGACACTGATTAAACAACTTTGCATATGGTGACAAATTTAGCAACACTGAAGATGTGAGTCTATTGATAAGGTAAATAGCTGTATGAAAAGCCTCCCACCAAAATGAAAGAGGAAGACTAGCATGAGCAATAAGAGACAATCCAATCTCAAATATATGTATATGCTTCCTTTCAGCTATGCCATTTTCTTGAGGAGAATGAGGACAATATTTTGATGAACAATGCCAATCTTAGTGAGATATGACGAAACAGAGATAAATTATCACTTTGAAGACACTTGAGTTTTGTGGAAAATTGAGTTTGAACAAGCTTATGGAAAGAAATGAAAGTTTGTTGTATTGAAACTTCTAGACTAAAAGGAAAATACAACAATATCTGGAAAATGCATTTATAATATTTAGATAATATCGATTTCGTTGTAAAGATAAAACAGGTGAATGGCCCCAAACATCTGCACATGACATTTCTAACGTAGTAGTATAAGCATGGGTTGATTTAGTGTAGGGTAACTGTTTATACTTGCTTAATTTGCATGCATCATATAAATTTTGTGAAGAAAACGTTGACACATTCACATTCAGAAGTTTCAACAAGGAAGATAGTACATTGGAGCATGGATGACCAAGTTTATTTTGCCAAATTTTTACTAGAGTTTGCCTTGGAGAGAACTACAAACTCGAATAGAGTGTAAGAGTATTACACTCAGGTGCTTTAACAACACAAGTAACAGAGGTTACTCTAGTTTTGTTTTGAGAAACATCAATCAAAGACTCTGAGAAATAGACTCAGACTTGACATTAGAAGAAAGATTGCTGGACAAACGAATTCCTTCAACACTTGAAAACCGACTTCCTTCAACTCTTGAGAACAAAACAAGCCATCCATAAGTGTCCCTTGAAGCAACACCTTCTTTGTGACTTTGTCCTTTACAAAAAAAGCTTTAGAGTTAAATTCTACCACCACATCATTATCGTTTGTAAGCTCAGAAATGCTTAAGAGATTCTTGGTAATTTTCATAAATAACTTGCAAAATGGGCAACTGTCTTTTGACCTAAGAAGGGCTCGTCTAACTAGATACACATATATGATGGATATGGCAGGTGGATATGCTTTGGCGGAAGAAGAAGAGTTGACAACAGGAGGTCGTTACATGCATGGGGGGAGACTCAAACAAAAGAATGCTGAGTTAAAGTCACAAAATCAAAAAGGGAAACAAAAAGGAAATAACAAAGAAATGAGCAAAGACGGGGGAAGTGGAGGTAATACTAACCAAACCAGGGAAAATTTTAAGGAAAATATACAAACTTCACCCCGCTTTGGAAAAGACAGGAAGAGATACTGGTAATACTAGAATAAAAGAATCTGGTGAAGGAGCCACGTTGGCAGTCCCAATTTGCTCGGTGAGACACAATAAAATATTACAGGTTCCATAAGAAAGCCGGTCATGAGACCGCCAAATGTTACCAGCTCAGAGACTATATGAGACCCTCATTCTGGAAGGACATCTGTAAGATATAATCCTGAAGACTGATGAGAGATCAGAAATTCAGAAAGAGACTAAGACGGGAGATCATAATTCTGGTCGGAACAAAAGGGCCAATCCTGAGGCGAATAAAGTGATACAGACTATCTTAGATCATCAACTTGGAGAAGTAACCGAGAGCGGACTCAGGAAATCCGAGAAGCGGTGGAGGTAAGACAGAATTTTGACGTTATCTCTATCGAGCCCAATCCGAAGAGAATAAACGAAGGATGAGGCCTAATAATATTCACTAAAGCTGACTCACATGGGGTCGACGTTCGACCAAATGATGCTCTCGTTATTAGTGCCCGAATTGACCATAGAGAAGTCAAGAGAATTTTAGTGGACAATGGTAGCTCAGCAGACATCCTCAATGTGGCTGTTTATGATCAGCTCAGATTGGATCGAAAGGACTTGCAACCTTTCATACCCCACTCAGAGGATTTGGGGGAGTCGAGGTTAGGTCTCTCAAAACAATGAAGCTACCCATGAAGATCGGAGTAGCTCTTTGCCAGAAAATAGTGTTACTCGACTTTGTGGTGGTAGATCTGGAAAACTGGCCTTATAATGCGTTACTAGATCGACCTTTCCTGAACAAAACAAAAGCAGTAATAGCTACCTACGCTCTGATGATCAAGTTCCCAACTGAATGGGGGGTAGGAATAATCAAGGGGTCGTAGGAGATGGCCAGAAAAGCTAATCTCTCGGTTTACAAAGACAGAGATAATCAAGGGGTCGTAGGAGATGGCCAGAAAAGCTAATCTCTCGGTTTACAAAGACAGAGATAATAGAGAACACCAAGTATACATCTTAACATCATTGTTGTTCGAATTCGATCCAAAGGAAGAACCGGAGGCATCAAAGAGTGAACCCATAGATGAGGTGGTCTTAAAGGAAGATGAACCGGATAAAAAGGTCAAAATTGGGACCAACTTACAAGAAAAGGTCAAGCTAGATCTTATTGATTTACTTAGAGAATACAAAGATGTGTTCACATGGAGTCATGAAGACATGGTGGGGATAGATGCCCGAGTAATATCACATCATTTGGCGGTGGATCCAAATGCAAAACCTGTAATATAAAAGAGAAGATCTTTCAACCTTGAGAGAAGTCGGGCAATTAAACAGGAGGTGGAGAAGTTACTCGCTGTGGGATCGATCAGAGAAATCAACTGCCCTCAATGGGTAGCAAATGTGGTTTTGGTCCAAAAGAAGAATGGCCAATAGAGAATGTATGTGGACTTCACGGATCAGAACAAAGCCTGCCCAAAAGACAGTTTTCCACTCCAAGGATAGACCAACTGGTCGATGCTATATCAGGTTATGAATTACTTAGTTTTATGGATGCTTATTCGGGATAAAATCAGATCTTGTTGAATAAAGCTGATGAAGAAAAAATAGCATTCACGATTGATCAGGGCATGTACTATTATACAGTAATGCCCATTGGGCTAAAAAATGTTGGGGCAACATATCAAAGATTGGTCAGTAGGATCTTCGCTCGTCAAAAAGAAAGAAACATGAAAGTTTACATAGACGACATGTTAACCAAAAGCATCTCGGCAGACAAACATGCTTCAGACCTGTACGAAACATTCGATGTCCTGAGAAGGTATCATATGAAGTTAAATCCGAATAAGTTCCTATTTGGGGTTCTTTTAGGAAGGTTCCTTGGTTTCCAAGTTCACCAAAGGGGAATCGAAGTGAATCCCGAGAAGATCCAAGCCCTTTAAAAAATGACTTCACCAAGGACGTTAAAAGAGGTACAATGCCTGACAGGATGCTTAGCTTCCTTAGTTAGGTTTATCTTGAAGGCCACAGATAGATGTGCTCCTTTTTTTCAAGGTGATCAAAAAGGGGAAGGGACTTGAATGAAATGAAGAGTGTGAACGGGCATTCCTGAAGATCAAAGAATATTTAGGCCATGCTCCCATCCTCTTAAAACCTAAAATGGGAGAAATACTCCACTTGTACTTGTCCCTTACAAATGTAGCAGTAAGCTCGGTTCAAGTTAGAACAGAAGACAGGATACAGAGGCCAGTATACTATACCAGCATTGCTATTCTTCCAGTTGAAAACAGGTATTCATAGGCAAAGAAAATGGCTCTAGCATTGGTTTCGACAGCGAGGAAGATGATGCCATACTTTCAGGCATATACGATCCAGGTTTTCACCAACTACCAGCTTAAGCAAATTCTACAGAAGCTAGAAATTTCAAGGAGATTAACTAAATGGGCGATCGAACTCAGTGAATTTGATATTCAGTACATGCCCTAAGCAGTGGTAGATTTTGTAGCAGAATTCACATAACCAAATCTAGAAGCAAAAAGAATGTTGGGCAAGAGTTTCTCATGGAGATTATTTGTTGATGGTTCCTCGAATACTCATGGCAGTGGGGCAGGAATCGTAGTATGCACCCTAGAAGGGGATGATGTTAAATGTGCCATGAGATTAGATTTCAAAGCAACAAATAACCAGGCCGAATATGAGGCGTTGCTAGCAGAGCTAAGGGTTTGCATAGCTCTCGGAGCAGATGAGGTTGAGATATTCAGTGACTCACAGGTAGTCGTCAACCAAGTCTTGGATGAATATCAGGCCAAAGATGAAGGTACGATGGCTTATTTGGGCACAGAAAAACAACTCCTCTAAAAATTCAAGGAATACAGGATTGTCCAGATCCCTATTGAAGAGAATGAAAAGGCAGACGCTTTGTCCAAACTAGCATCAGCAACAACCACAATCAAGCCAAAAAAAATATTTTTGTTGCACATCTTCTTACACCAAGCATAGTTGAGCCGAAAAAATTTGGAGCCTCAGAAATCCGAACACCGTTAAACGGTTGGATGACTCAGCTAAAAAGATACCTGGAAGAAGATATACTCCCAGAAGATCCCTTAGAAGCAAAACACATCAGGTACCGGTCAACAAGATACACATTGATTGGAGGAGAACTATACAGAAGATGGTTTTCCTAAACACTCCAAAGATGTCTTTTAGAGGAAGATGCATACCGGATACTACAGGAGATCCACGACGGAGTATGCGGAAACCATACTGGAGGCAAAAGTTTGGCACAGAAGGTACTCAAGCAAGGTTTTTATTGGCCTTCGTTGTTCTTGGATGCACAACGATGTTCAGAAAGTTGTAATGCATGCTAAAGGATCACCAATGATATTCTGTAGCCCATTGAACAACTTAGAAGCCTCACATCCCAATAGCCATTCTCCATGTGGGGACTAGACATAATTGGTCCAATGCCAGTAAGAATAGGGGGTGGAGCTAAGCACGCAATTGTGGCCATTGATTATTTCACGAAGTGGGTAGAAACTGAAGCGTTAGTACATATCACGAAAGCAAATACCATAAACTTTGTGAAGAAAAATATACTTTACAGATTTGAAGTCCCAAATACTATTATCACTGACAACGGCACCCAGTTTGACAATAAAAAATCCAGGCAGTTGTGCAACGAGTACCAAATTATAAATTACTATGCCACACCTTCCCACCCTAAAAAAAGTGGACAAGCTAAGGCTGTAAAAAAAATCATCAAGCACACCCTCAAAGCAAAGTTAGATGCCAAGACGAGCAGTTGGGTTGAAAAACTTCCTGAAGTATTATGGGCGTATCGGACGACAGCAAGAACTACTACAAGAGAAACTCCATTTTCTATGGCATTCGAACAGAGGTTGTCATCCCGGTAGAAACATTGTATATGTCACCTAGAATCAGGCTATATAATGAAGATCAAAATGTCGATATGCTATTACAAAACTTAGATGAGTTGGAAGAGTAAAGGGAGATATCCTGAGTATGAAATGCGGCATATCAGTAAAGAGTGCCCCGACACTATAATTCTCATGTTCGGACTAGGAAGTTCTAGTCAGGAGACTTGATGCTCAGAAAGGTGTCCCTAAACACAAAGAACAAAGTTGCGGGCTAGTTGGCTAACAAATGGGAAGGCCCATATAAAATTGAAGGAAGAGCCGGTCATAAAGCATATTGGATTGCCCGACCAGATGGAGGGATTTTTCCCCGACCATGCGATGCCCAATATTTAAAGATCTTCTACCCTTAAAACAGATTCCATTTGTTTTTATTTTGCATTTTTCTAGTTAGGATATTTTTTAGCAATTCTTTGGATTTTCATATTGTTAGTTTTGCAGTTATGAATAAAAGCCCGACATAGGATTCTAGAAATCTGAGCATGATAATAAGAACATGTTAAAGATAAGCATATGATAATAAGAACATATGAAGAAATTGATTGCATAAAATGTTCGGGGCCATAGTATTGGCAAAAATCCTGAATGGGCGGAGAAGCTCAAAGAACATGCCAGCCGGGGAAGGTCAGCCAAAAGGTAAACCCACTGCACCAGATTCTGGAAAACTGCTCGGGGCATCGTGGAGAAAATCCCGATGAGTTGCGTAGCTGTGTTAAGCAATTTAAAGTTTAACGATTCGGTAAACCCTTACGCAGACAAAACTAGGAGACGTCCTCAGTGACTTGCGTAAAGACTTGAATGTATAATCGTGGTGAGCCTCGATGTAACTTTCGAGTAGCAACCGAGTATGAGAAACAAGTATAAACCTACTTGACTTTGTTTTGAGATGACTCGGTTAATAACATTAGCCAGTTTAATAAGATACTAGGCACATGAAATCGCGTTAGCCAGTTTAATAAGATACTTGGCAAATGAAATCGCGTTAGCCAGTTTAATAAGACACGTGACACTTGAAATCGCGTTAGCCAGTTTAATAAGATACTCGGTGTTTTAAGAGTCGCTTGGAAAATGATATTAGCCAGTTAAGATGGAATATTAAAAACATTTGCTACAAGCAACTACACAAAAAATGTAATTTAATTAATCATGCAAATTTTTACAAATACACCTAAGGTGGGGCTGAGGATTTGGAGCCCTTGCCAATGCTTGGATCGAATACCATCTCATATTCAGGAGAAGACTATCATTAGAAGGTCAGGCGATTAAGTCGATCGAGTCATCCGTCCAGGGACCGGTCTAACGTCAGGCTTCGACCCAACCACACCAGCCTCCTAACTAGCATAAAAGGTCGAGAGAGAATGTTCCGATCGGACCTCCAGATGCATAGGATGAGGCTCCTTACCTTGGCTGCGATAATATGTTCTCCATTCCTTCATCTGAGTTCTAAGAGACTCCAATGACCGGTCCATATGGTTTTGATTGATAGCTCCCAGTTGGCTCGAGCCTTGTCAGTCGCCCCGATTCTTGATCTTAAAGAATTCACCAGCCGAGACCAACCCTCGTTGGAACTCCTTAAGGAGTAGGGCATCATGGGCTGGGGACCTCTTGAAATGATCAACTCCTTGAACTTCAAGTTCTAGCTGGGTTTCCTTTGAAGAGATACAGTTAAGGCATGACGCATAAGGTCTTTAAATTTTTGCTCGTAAGACGACTTTGCTTGCTAAACCTCTTGTTCAACTTTGAGCATTGACTCTTGGGCAGTAAAGGGTAAATTTTAAAAGGATACAGCCTTCTCTTCTGCAGTGGAAGCTTTCTCCTCAGCCTCCATCTACTTAACTAAGCAACGGTCAGTAAACTTCTGGGTGAAATTTGCCTCTTTTTGATAAGCCGCCTCAATTCAAGCGCACCTATCCTAACTCTCTTTTAACTGAGCTTCAAGAAGCCTAATCTGATCAGCTTGATGTTGTAGCGTCTAAACAAGCTCAGCAAACTCAGCAACCACCTGCAGAGAAATAAGTTAAAGATTTGAACAAAGGCATATTAAGATGAAGTTTGGACCAAAGACTTACGTAAGTTGCACTATTGAAAATGTTGTGAAGACGCTTCGTAGGAGAACCACTTATGAAGTAACTCCAATAGTCATCACCGATAAAAGCTCGACTCGACGACATAGTCCTCAGCATATCTTGGGGGGTGGGGCAGGAAGGGTTTCCCGAGGACCCCACCCTGTATCTTCAGCCTTTGGGGGTAGAGAATCTTTGTTTAAACTTTTCAGAGGTTCCTCTCTCCCAAAAGGTGTCTCTGCCTAAGCATTTAGGGAGCCCCTAATATCAGCATCATCATCGCTCGATTCAATGAACGATACCACCAGAAGAATTTTTGGAAGAGATCGAGCAAGGGAATTAACTACCTTCCTCTTCTCAGCTCGATTACGATGGAAACTGAGGTTAGCTGTAGGATCTTCTTGATCATCAACGATATCTCGAAAAGGCTCAAAAAGATCAGGATGAAGATTAACCTGCTCATTAGGGGGTACCCTAACTCTTTCCTCGTTCCCAACAGCAAACTGCTTGGTAGGCACTTCGTTGACCAGGGAACTAGGTTCACCAGACACCATACCACTAGGATGCCCTCCCTACCTGCCTTAATCCTCAAACACCCTCGGGGCACTACCTGTTCCAAAATGGCCACTCGGACAACTTGGTTCCCACACGTTCGGCTGAATAACTTCTTTAGGAGTATACTCAGGAACTTGCTCATCTTCCTCATTCGAATCCTTATCTGAATCATCACCAGGAGAAGCAATCCCTTTCTTATTTTGGCGAGAAGCTTCCTTACGACTTGCTTGAAAAATCGATTTCACCTGACGAGCCTAGACGTCGTAGACGATGTCTGAGTCATACACTGAATACAAACGAGTTAGAAAAGACAGAACAAGATGAGAAAAATGAAAACAAGAAGAGATTCTACTTACGACGTCTGCGATAATCCGAAATCTTATGATAAAACCAAGATAAATCATTTTCTTCTCATCAAAAAGATAAGACCTGCTTCTTTTCTCCAGAGTAAGGGCGACCGTTTGAGCAAGGTTAGTCAACTCAGCATCAATAAAAGTAGGTCGTGACTTGTTCCAGTGATCAGCAGAGCAAAAGAAATAGGGAACCTTTAATAATTCCCGATCTTCCCCAGCTGAGAGCTCGATCTCAAGTCCCAAATTCCCTCCGGTAAAATACCTGCTATTTTTCCAGTGCTTGTTTGAGGTAGGAAAACCCCACATAAAGCCTTTATTATTAAAGTCCGAGTAAATATCGACCCCCTGGTTCACCTTCGTCCCCTTAGGAATCCAGCTATCTGGCTGGCTGGATAGAAGAAAGTAAGTTCCAGTCTAACCAAACTGTCTTAGAGTATAAAAGTGTCTAATCTCACAAGGAGAAGGCTGTGGCAAGTTCATCCGGCTCCACATGTACCACATACACATTAGGATACTGTAGCTGTTCGAGGCAAGCTGGGCTGGAGCGATCCCCGACTCAGCAAGGAACCAATCAATGAAAGGCTTGAGAGGAAGAGTCACATCATAGCAGAGCATGGATTGATAAATTGCTACCATGCCCGGAGGAGGGTTCCACACGGCTTTATTACCAATAGGAGCGATTAAAACCGAATCCTCAAGATCAAATCGAGCGTGATACTTTTCGATTTAAGCTTCTCCGACCACGTTCGGCTCGACATCATACTGTTGGGATTATACTCTATAGCAAGAGTATAATAATGTATTTGACAATATTTTCATATTAATAAAGTGATTTCTAGTTGAACAAATCTTATAACACTACTAGTTTAATTAATATAATCGTCAAAGTAAATAATCATAAGGTCAAAAGACTATGAGAAAAGAAGAATTGTTCATACATCTAGATATGTATGAGGTAGACACAATTCTTTAGTTAGTCTTGAATAATATTCACAACTTAAGATAAAGGTTGGGCGCCTTTATCTTGTCAAAGTTGTAAATTTTTTTGCTAGTATTTGAGTGGGATCAAATATGTTATGATGAGTCTAAAATTATCAAAGTGTGGTGTCTTTGGGTAAAAGAATCTCACTAGGTGCATTGAATTGGATCACAATGAAATAATTCATCTAGAACCGTCAATGGATAAAAGTTTTCATTTGAAGACAATCGGAGAGTCTATCTCAATCCTGCGATAAATGTTGGACTTATGGTTGCAAGTGTTATCATTTGAGTTATCAATGAGTACGATTATATAACATAGTCTATCCTCGATAGTTTGGTGGCATTCATTTGATAATCGATAGAGGACTTCATTTATAGATATGGATATCGTGGCTCCATTTATTAAATGAGAGTAGAATATCATCATATGGATGTTTTGAGGTGTTGGATATTAAATCTTAACGTTAAGTTTTCAATAGTGTCTATTGAAACATGGCTTCTGGATAAGTCAAAATATCCAAAATCAAAATGTGGTCAAATGAGTAAATATGGTAACTTGGAGAGCTATAGGCGGTCTATGAGCTCTTTGCGATTACTGATATTCTTCACGAGGATACACTTTCTCCAATAAGGTTGTCTAGGATATGAATAAAAAATATTAACTTATTCTATCTTTATTTAAGAGTTCAATTTTAGTTCTTTAGTGAAATGAACTAAAATTAATAGATCGGATCTAAGTGAATCATTTGTTGATTGTGATTGGGTTGTGTCTATTGGAGCTTAAATTTAGATAGCCTGCCAAGATCTCCAATCCACACGAACTTGCATGGATCACTTGATATATTCTACCGTACCAATTTAGAGGTCCATCTAAAATTGTATTAAGGCATGTGGACTAGTTTCCTTTTGAAAGAATGAGTCTAGTTCACATGTGGACTCTTTATAAAAGTCCAATGGATTTAATATAATAAGAAAAATAATATATATGCCTATATATTGTCATGGGCGGCAATGCTAATAAATAAAAGCCTAAATATATTATTTTTATTTTATTATTTAATTATATGGAAATTAATTAAATTTGTAAATAATTTATTATTTAATTAAAAGTCAAAATCTTTTTTCTATTAGGAGAAGGTCTCCTAATATTATACTATTGTTGGTAGTATAATTAATATTAAAGACTATATTTGATAAGTAGATAAACAAAAGAAATTATTTATCTAGTCAAATTAGGAAGTCTTTAATATGGTCACAAATACACTAATGAGTTGGATTAGGAGTCTTAGTGTAGGAAAGAATTCTTTTTGGAAAAAGATTCTTGGTCACTAAGTAAATCCACCTAAGGAAAGGATTCTTGCCCACCAAGTAAATGTAAGGATTATGCTCGATAGCAAGAGTAGAATAATGTATTTGACAATCTTTTCATATTAATAAAGTGATTTCTAGTTTAACAAATCTTATTGCATTTATAGTTTAATTATTATAACTGTCAAAGGTAAATAATCATAAGGTCAAAAGACTATGAGAAAAGAAGAATTGTTCATACATCTAGATATCTATGAGGTACACACAATTCTTTAGTTAGTCTTGAATAATATTCACAACTTAAGATAAAGGTTGAGCACCTTTATCTTGTTAAAGTTGTAGATTCTTTTACTAGCATTTGAGTGGGATCAAATGTGTTATGATGAGTCTAAAATCATCAAAGTGTGGTGTCTTTGGACAAAAGAATCTAGTGCACTAGGTGCATTGAATTGGATCACAATGAAATACTTTATCTAGAACCGTCAATAGATAAAGTTATTCATTTGAAGACAATCGGATAGTCTATCTCAATCTTGAGATAAATGAGGGATTTATGGTTGCAAGTGTTATCATTTGAGCTATCAATGAGTACGATTATATAGCATAGTCTATCCTTGATAGTTTGGTGGTATTCATTTGTTAATCAATAGAGGACTTCATTTATGAATATGGACATCGTGACTCCGTTTATTAAATGAGAGTAGAATATCATCATATGGATGTTTTGAGGTATTGGATATTAAATTTTAACGTTAAGTTTTCAATGGTGTCTATTGAAACAAGGCCTTTGGACAAGTCAAACTATCCATGTTCAAAATGTGGTCATATTAGTAAATTTGGTAACTTGGAGAGTTTGGGCGGTATATAAGCTCTTGGCGATTACTGGTATTTTTTACGAGGATACACTTTCTCCAATAAGGTTGTCTAGGGTATGAATGAGTAACTTCAACTTTTTCTATCTTTATTTAAGAGTTCAATTTTAGTTCTTTAGTGGAATGAACTAAAATTAAATAGATCGGACCTAAGTAAATCATTTGTTGATTGTGATTGGGTTGTGTCTGTTAGAGCTTAAATTTAGATAGCCCGCCAAGATCCCCAATCCACACAAACTTGTATGGATCACTTGATATATTCTACCGGACCAATTTAGGGGTCCATCTAGAAGTGTATTAAGGCATGTGAAATTGTTTCTTTTTGTAAGAATAGGTCTAGTTCACACGTGGACTTTTTATTAAGGTCCAATATATTTAATAAAATAAGAAAAATAATATATGGCCCATATACAAGTGTTGGGCAGCAAGGCTAATTAATAATAGCTTAATTATATTATTTTTATTTTATTATTTTATTAAATGAAAATTAATTAATTTGTTGATTAATTAATTATTTAATTAAAAGTCAAAATCTTTTTCCTAGTAGGATTTGGTCTCCTAAAATTATACTATTGTTGGTAGTATAATTAATATTAAAGACTATATTTGATAAGTAGATAAATAAAATGAATTATTTATCTAATCAAATTATGAAGTCTTTATTATGGTTACAAATACACTATTGAGTTGGATTAGGAGTCTTGGTTGATGATAGAATTTATTTTTGAAAATGATTCTTAACCACCAAGTAAATCTACCTAAGGAAAGGATTCTTAACTACCATGTAAATTCTTCTTAGGAAAGGATTTGTGATCCTAATCTATATCCTATGAAATTCGGCCAGCCCATGTATATATACAAAATGATAGAATTCCTTTTAGATAAGAATTCTTAACTACCAAATAAATGCACCTCAGCAAAGAATTCTTTCCAACCAAGTAAATCCTTCTTAGGAAATGATTTATGATCATATATATATATATACATATATGTGTGTGTGTGTGTGTGTGTGTGTGATTTTCGGCCAGCCCTAAGATTCTTAGAGTAAAAATTGCAGCCAACCTAAGTAATTCTAAGAGTGAATTTGGGACAGCCCTAGCATAATTTCAAGAGAAGATTTCGGCTAGCCTAGGTAATTCTTTGTGGAGAGAATTCGACCATCAAAGGAATTTTGAGGGAGAAAAATCTGATTTTACTCTAGAAAAAATTCGATCAACTCTAAGATATAGTGTGTGATTGGGGAAAGAAGAAATATGAAGAAAGGACGTTTGGTTTTCGATAGTACACTAGTAGCCTTTACATCAAAAGGTTTTATGTACAACATCGAATCAAGGTTCACGCGAGTTTTAATCAAATTGATTGATAATTCACAAGTGACCTAACATTCTTTGTTTTCTTCTTGGAGGATTATTGTAACTAACCAAGAGAAAGATTTTGTTTGTTTCCATCCTTAGGTATACGATTTAACACACTCCTAGGTGATTGGATTGGAAGATCTTACGGAATTGATTCAGAGCTTTTTCAATCGTCACAAGAAAAAGGTACGACACATTTTATATACATCAATTAATCTAGGGTTAAGGTTCTCGTTGCATAAAAGGAAATTTTTTTATTTATACGCAATTCTCATGCTTCCGCTGCGTGTGGTTTTATTTTCCTACAGTAAATCCTTCTTAGGAGAGGATTTGGCCTCCTATATATACTACTTATAAATTTCGACCAAGCCTTAGTTTTTGGTGTGAGAAGTTATTTTTTATTTGATTTTTTTTATTGTGTAAAGTCCTCATTTATTGATTGGTTTATTTCGTGAACAAATCATATTTTTGGGGTGTTATGTAAGGGTAGCTTAGGCTCTCAAGACCTCAAGAGGAGAAGTACCAAAGGTAAAATTCTTGTGCTTACTTGCTTTGAAGAGATAGTTGCACACACTCACAAATTAATGCATAACTCTTATTCATATATGTTAAGTGTTTATACTTGTGTTCATTTTAGTTTAAATGACTCTTGTTTGATATATTTGCATCTTGTAATTAAAGTTTCATGTCATGTTAGGCATTAGTATAGGATGCATCTTCATCACTCTTGAACTTGTTGAAAATGTATGTTTGAAGTGTTGAAAAAGTGGAATTACGCTGGTGGTGCGCTACTCGACTAGCGCAACCTCACCAGCGTAACATTCTAGTGGATTGTCGCATGTGATGCACCGCTGAGCTACGCCACTCGTCCAACGCATATTGAAAAATTAGGCTGTGCACTATTTGAATAGCGCACATAGAGGAACCTTGAACGTTAATGAGAATTAATAAGCATCACCAAAGAAACCATTGCATATTCCAATTAGGCCAATTAAAAGGAGGCAAGATGATCAAAAAAGCATTAAATGATGGGCTGATTCCGAGTTGCTAAAGTCCAAATTTGGTCCACATGAAGACCAAATCAGGGCTTAACTTTGTGGACCTCTACAGAGAGCATCTAAAGTCGGATCGTCTACTATAATATGTTTTTGGAAAGGTCAAGACAAGTTCTACAGATGATATGAAGACCCCATCCTCCGAAACAGATCACAACAATTCCAAATTCGGCCATCTATCTTATTGCGCGAAGACTTGAGCTAAGCAATCCGAATTTCAGCATATTTCCTTTTTTTTTTAGGTTATGTATGGTTGGAGGAGAATCCAATTTCAGCATATTTCCTATTTTATTTATTTTCCCCAAATAAAGAGTTGATTTGTTTCCCGAATTCAACGTTCCAAATAAGAGACAAATTAACTAGTTGCTAGTTTTTAGTCTTTAGTTGTTTCCTAAATTTGTTTGCATTTATTTTCCTGATTGTAAGACGTTAATTGTCTAATATTTATTCCATTTTAGGTCTTAGATATTTTTAGTATAAAAGGGACCAATTGATGTAATTTGGGGAGACTGGAATTGAAATAAAATTGCGAGAATTTTTCTGTTTGGTTCTTCATAGAACTTGTGAACTTATCAAGGTTCTACCTTATGGCGTTCAAACCTTGACTTATCACTCACCTTCTTTCTTATTCTTGAGTGTGGCGTCTATATTTTTATTGATACCGTTGGTTCTTACCTCCTTATAGGTAACGGGTCGCGGTCCGATAATATTCTTGTTAAAAAACTTGATTAGAAAACGATCTTTCGTTACCATATATTGGTTTTGGGTCTCACTACTCTTGGTAAGGTTCATATCAGGATGTGAGTGCGTACGAGCATACGTGCATGTGCATGTGTGTGAGAGCTTGTATGCATGCGTCCATGTGTGAGTGCATGCATGCGTGCTTGTGCATGTGTGTGAGAGCTTGTATGCACGTGTCCATGCTTGAGTGCATGCATGTATGCATGCGAGAGTGCGTATGTGCGTTCAAGAGTACGTGTGTTCATGCGTGCGTGCGTACCTGGGTGCATGCATGCATGCATGTGCACGCGCGTTCATTCATTCGTGCTTGTTTGTGCGCGTGCGTGCGTACTTTGGTACATGTGTGCGTGCGTGCATGAATGCTTGTACAAGTGCGTGCATGCATGTGTGAGAGAGTGTCTACGTGCGTGTGTGTGTACTTGCGTGCGTGTATGTGTAAATATACGTATGTGTGTGCGAGCGTGAGTATGTGTGTGCGAGAGCGTGTCTATATGTGTGCTTGCGTGTGTGTGCGAGAGTGTGTCTACGTGTGTGCGTGTGTGCTTGCGTACGTCTATATGTACATGTGTGTGTACGAGCGTGCATGTGTGAAAGCGTGTCTATGTACGTGCGTGCGTGCGTGTGCACATGGATGTATATGTGTGTGTGTGCGTGTGCACATGGATGTACATGTGTGCGTGCATGGCTGTGTGCATGAGTGCGTTTGTGCTTTTATGCATGCGTGCGTGCGTGCGTGCATGCGTGTGCATGTGTGTGAGAGCATGTGGCATGCAAGCATGTGCACGTGAGTGTACATGTGTGCGTACGTGTGCATGCATGCATGTGTGTGTGCTTGTGTGCATGTGTGCTTGTGTGCATGTGTGCATGCATAAGTGCACGCGTATACGCGTGCGTGCGTGTACATGTGCGTGTGTGTGTCTGTGTGCACTTGTGTGAGAGCGTGCTTGGGTACGTTTGTGCGTGCGTACTTGTATGAGTGCGTGTGTGCTTCTACGTGCATGGCTTTGTGTGTGTGCATGCATGCGTACATGCGTACATGCTTGTACGTGCGTGCGTGCGTGCGTGAATTCATGTGCAACTGCATGCGTGAGAGCGTGCGTACGTGCATGCTTGTGCTCTTACATGCTTCTGTGTACGTGTGCATGCGTGCTTGCACGCGTTTGTACATGCATGCATGTGCTCGTGCGTACGTGAGTGCGTGCATGTGCTCGTGCATGTGTTTATGTACATGAACGTGTATGTACGTGTACAAGTGTGTTCGTGCGAGAGAGTGTGCCTGTGTGCATGAGTGTGCGCATGTGTGCATGCATGCTTACGTGTGAGCTTACGTACGAGCGTGTGTGTGTGCATGCATGTGTGCGTGCATGCGTACATGTGTACGTGTGTGCGTGCTTGTGTTTGTGCGTGCTTGCGTATGTGCTTGCATGCCTATGTGAGTGCGTGCCTGTATAAGTGCGTGCCTGTATGCATGTATTCGTGTGTGCGTGTATACATGATTGCGTGCGTGTGTACATGCATGCGTGTTTACGTGCAGGTGTGTGTGTGGGTGCGTGCACGTGTGCAGATGTGTGTGTGCGTGTGTGTGTGTGTGTTTGTGTGTGTATGTGTGTGCGTGCATGTGTGAGTGCGTGTGATATGAACCTCACCAAGAGCAGTGAGACCCGGAACCAATATTTGGTAACGAAGGATCGTTTTCTAACCAAGTTTATAAACAAGAACGTTATCGGACCGTGACCCGTTACCTATAAGGAGGTAAGAACCAACGGTATCAAGAAGTTGAAGACGCCACACTCAAGAACAAGAAGAAGATGTGAGTGATAAGTCAAGTTTTCATAACAAAAAAAGAGATGAACTCTCACAATTTTTTTATTCAATTCAAGTCTGTCGAATTACATCCAATTCGTTCCTTTATATACTAAAACCCTAAACGAAAAGAAAGGCTATAAGCCATCCTAAAAGGAAACAAGATAATTCGGCCATTAAGGCCTTATAATCAGAAAAAAACTAATTTGAGAAACTATTGACTTGCTCCCTAATTGGAAAGCTAAATCTGGAAACAAATCAGCCCCTTAATTTGGGAAACAAATCAACTATTATTCTTTCGAAATTAAAAGGGAATAAATCAGCCAAAGTTGACTCTTCTCCTAGCTTGTGTCACACACCCAAGTCTTCCTTATTCAGCCCAATCAATTGCCTTGATGACATTAATTATGCCTTGGTCTTCATGTGGGCTTATCTTGGACTTCAACAATTCAAAATCAGCCAAAGTGTCTTGAATTAGGCCATTTAGTGCTTCTTTGAATCTCTTAGCTCTTGCCCTTGTTATTGGCCCAACCAGAACATGCAATGGATCATTTGATGCAGCTGCCTTGTTCTCATCATTCCCTCCCTCTTGAAAAGGATTTGTCCTCAAATCGTCACCTACATCAAAAGGAGACAAATCAGAAACATTGAAGCTTGCACTAACATTGTACTCACCTGGAAGATCCAACTTGTATGCGTTGTCATTGATTCTTTCAATCACTTGAAATGGGCCATCTCCCCTTGGAAGTAGTTTAGAAATCCGCTGGGCTGGGAATCGTTCCTTCCTCATATGTAACCACACCCAATCACCGGGCTCAAACACAACCTTCTTACGCCCTTTATTTGCTTGATTGGTGTATTGCTTAGTTCGTCTCTCTACGTTTTCCCGAGTGTTTTCATGGATTTGCTTAACAAAATCTGCCTTTTTCTTTCCATCCAAGTTAACATGCTCATTCACAGGTAAAGGAATTAAATCCAAATGAGTCAATGGGTTAAAACCATACACAATTTCAAAAGGCGAAAAATGAGTTGCAGAATGCACGCTCCTATTATAAGCAAACTCTACATGCGGCAGACAATCCTCCCATGTTTTCAAGTTCTTTTGTATTATAGCACGCAATAAGGTAGATAAAGTCCTATTAACTACTTCAGTTTGACCATCAGTTTGTGGATGACAAGTGGTAGAAAATAAAAGTTTAGTGCCTAACTTACCCCACAAAGTCGTCCAAAAGTAGCTGAAGAACTTAGCATCTCTATCCGAAACAACGGTCTTAGGCATGCCATGCAATCTTACAATTTCTTTGAAAAACAAATCAGCAATATGTGATGCATCATCGGTTTTATGACAAGGAATGAAATGTGCCATTATAGAAAACCTATTAACAACCACATATATAGAGTCCCTACCCCTTTTTGACATAGGCAAACCCAACACAAAATCCATAGAAATATCAATCCAAGGTCCACTAGGTATAGGCAAAGGAGTATACAATCCATGAGGCTTAATCCTAGACTTGGCTTGTCTACAAGTAATGCATTTCTCACAGATTCTTTCCACATCACGTTTCATATAAGGCCAAAAAAAATGTTCATGCAAAGTATCTAGCGTCTTAGCTACACCAAAATGCCCCATCAAACCTCCCCCATGAGCTTCTCTAACAAGAAATTCACGTAAAGAACTCTTAGGCACACATAATTTAGTTTCTCTAAACAAAAATCCATCGTGCCTATAAAATTTACCAAATGCAGCCTTTTCACATGCATTGAACATATTGCCAAAATCAGAATCTTCCACATACAACTGTTTAATGTATTCAAAACCAAACAATTTAGCATCCAAAGTAGAAAGTAGAACGTACCTTCTTGACAGAGCATCAGCGACCACGTTTTCCTTACCCTTTTTGTACTTGATCACATATGAAAATGTTTCAATGAACTCCACCCACATGGCATGCCGCTTATTTAGCTTGTGTTGCTCCTTTATATGCTTCAAGGACATGATCCGTGTGAATCACAAATTCTTTTGGCCAAAGGTAGTGTTGCCAAGTTTCCAATGCTCTAATCAAAGCGTACATCTCCTTGTCATATGTAGGATAATTCAAGGTTGCTGCACTTATCTTCTCACTAAAATATGCAATGGGATGACCTTCTTGCATTAGAACAGCTCCAATACCTATTCCTGAAGCATCACACTCAATCTCAAAAGTTTTAGCAAAGTCAGGCAAAGCAAGCAAATGTGCATTAGTTAATTTTTCCTTAATCAAATTAAATGCCTTTTCTTTTTCATTACCCCACTTAAAACCCACATTTTTTTTGATAACTTCGGTTAAAGGTGCAGCTACACTACTAAAATCTTTCACAAACCTCCTATAAAAACTAGTCAACCCATGAAAACTTCTCACTTGTCCCACATTGGTAGGTTTCGGCCACTCCTTAATTGCCTTTACCTTTTCTTCATCAACCCCAATTCCCTTAGCACTAACAACAAAGCCCAAAAAATCAAGTTTATCGGTGCAAAAGGTGCACTTTTTGAGATTAGCAAACAACTTTTCTGTTCTTAAAACACCTAAAACATGTTTTAAATGTTCAACATGCTCATCCAAGTTTTTGCTGTAAATCAGAATGTCATCAAAATAAACAACCACAAACTTTCCAATAAAAGCACGCAAAACATGGTTCATTAATCTCATGAAAGTACTTGGTGCATTAGTTAATCCAAAAGGCATAACTAACCACTCATATGATCCATATTTTGTTTTGAAAGCAGTTTTCCACTCATCACCTTCCTTCATCCTAATTTGATGATATCCACTTTTAAGATCAATTTTAGTAAAAACAATAGAACCATGTAATTCATCAAGCATATCATCTAATCTAGGAATAGGATATCGATACTTTACAGTGATATTGTTGATGGCACGACAATCAATGCACATCCTCCATGTTCCATTCCTTTTTGGCACAAGCAATACGGGAACCGCACAAGGACTCATGCTCTCACGTACATACCCCTTTTCCATAAGCTCACTAACCTGCCTTTGAAGTTCCTTTGTCTCTTTAGGATTACTTCTATATGCTGGTCTATTTGGGATGGGTGCTGATATGAACCTCACCAAGAGCAGTGAGACCCGGAACCAATATATGGTAACGAATGATCGTTTTCTAATCAAGTTTTTAAACAAGAATATTATCGGACCGTGACCCGTTACCTATAAGGAGGTAAGAACCAACGGTATCAAGAAAGTTGTAGACGCCACACTCAAGAATAAGAAAGAAGGTGAGTGATAAGTCAAGGTTTGAACGCCACAAGGTAGAACCTTGATAAGTTCACAAGTTCTATGAAGAACCAAAGAGAAAATTCTCTCAAATTTATTTCAATTCAAAATCTATTCTCAAATTACATCAATTGGTAACTTTTATACTAAAAATATCTAAGACCTAAAAGGGAATAAATATTAGGAAATTAATGCCTTACAATCATGAAAATAAATGCAAACAAATTTCGGAAATAAATAAATACTAAACTAGCAACTATTGACTTGCTTCCTAATTGGAAAGCTAAATCTGGAAAAAAAATCAGCCCCTTAATTTGGGAAACAAATCAACTATTATTCTTTGGAAATTAAAAGGGAATAAATCATCCAAAGTTGACTAGCTTGTGCCACACGCCCAAGTCTTCCTTATTCGGCCCAATCAATTGCCTTGATGACCTTAATTATGCCTTGGTCTTCATGTGTATTTATCTTGGACTTCAACAATTCAAAATCAGCCAAAGTGTCTTGAATTAGGCCATTTAGTGCTTCTTTGAATCTCTTAGTTCTTGCCCTTGTTATTGGCCCAACCGGAACATGCAATGGATCATTTGATGACTTCTTGATACTCATCAGGTGCTCCAGGTACAAAGTCAATTTAGTGCTCAATCCCCCTTATTGGTGGTAAACCAATAGGCATCTCTTCGGGAAACACTTCATCAAAGTCCTGCAATAGAGAAACAACAACACTAGGCAAGGAAGGGTTAAGTTCATTAGTACTAAAGCAAGCCTCTTTGTACAAAAGTACAATAATTGGCTGATTTGAAAATAGAGCCTTTTTGACCTCACTCTCCCTTGCATAAAAGCTTACTTGTTTTCTCTCTCTCTTTTTCTCAACAACCACTTTTTCTTTTTCATCTTTTTTTTCTTTTTTTGCTATTTCAGAATCTTTTTCTTTTCTCTCTCATTCTTTTGAACTCACTCTCACTCTCTTTTTTGACATCTCTCTCTTTTCTTAACCTTACTTGATCTTCATACACTTGTTTTGGGGTTAAAAGTACAAGAGTGATTGATTTTTTATTGAGTACAAAGGAGTATCTATTGGTATACCCATAATGGGTCACATGCCTATCGAACTGCCATGGTCTCCCCAAAAGGATATGGCCCACATTCATTGGTACCACATAACAAAGGACTTCATCTTTGTACTTTCCAATTGAAAACGTCACCAACACTTGTTTAGTCACCTTGATTTTCCCACTATCATTTAACCACTATAACTTATATGGTTTTGGATGCCTCAAAGTGGCTAAATTCAATTTCTCCATAAAATTATTGCTAGCCACATTAGTACAACTCCCCCCATCAATGATCATGCTACATACCTTATCATTAACATTGCAGCGGGTATGAAAAATGTTGTCAAGTTGTACCTCATCATCTTCATTGGCTTGAGCACTAAGAGCTCTTCTCGCCACCAAAAGCTCTCCGTCCACCGGATATTCAATATCTCTTGCATCCTCCAAAGGTGGCATGGACTCATCATCAGATTCACCCTCAGATTCGATCTCACCATCAGTCTTCAAAACCATTACTCTCTTGTTTGGGCATTGAGATGCAATATGACCTGCTCCCAAACACTTAAAGCACTTAATGTCACGATTTCTAGAAGGTTAAGAATTTGATGTACCTTGTTTTAATGTGCCTCCGACTTTATGATCTCTGGAAGGTTCGGCCTTGGCCTTGAAACTAGGATGGTCATCCCTCTTGCTCCAATTCGGTTTCCATGATGATGAAGAACCCGAATTTTGCCCTACCCGTGTGGAACTCTTTCTCTTCAACTGTTGTTCCACCTTAATTGCCATGTGTACCATGTCACTCAATTCAACATAATGTTGCAACTCCACCACATTTGCTATATCTCGGTTTAGTCCACTTAAAAACCTAGCCATAGTAGCCTATCGGTCTTCCTCTACATCAGCTCGAATCATGGCTATCTCCATCTCCTTGTAGTAATCTTCAACACACTTAGACCCTTGAGTAAGGGTTTGTAATTTTTGAAACAAACCCCTATAATAGTGACTCGGAATGAAACGCTTTCTCATGACAGCTTTCATCTCCTCCCAAGTCTCAATAGGTCTTTCTCCATTTCGTCTTCTACTCATAATCAATTGATCCCACCAAACGATAGCATAATCAGTAAATTTTATGGCAGCCAACTTTACCTTCTTTAATTCAGAATAGTCATGGCAGTCATATACCAATTCTATTCTTTTCTCCCACTTTAAATAAGCTTCGGTATCGGTTTTACCTTGAAACACGTTGGGATTTTCACCTTTATACTACCCGAATTATTATCAGCCATCTCTCCATACCTATCTCCTCTATACCCATACCTATCTTCTCTATTCCCATACCTAACTCCTCTTCCTCCCATTTCATGCCTCAATCTACCCGTATCCACATTGGACATGCGATCACCCTCCTCTAGGTCATTCCCATAATCATCTTCATAATCATCTCTAGGTGGGTTTCTTTCTCTTCGTTCCACATTAGGAACCCTAATTGGTTGCACCCTCTGTGAACCAGACTCCACCTTATCTATCCTATCATGCACCTCACCAATCTTAATCTCTATCCGCTCCATGTTTTTTGTATGGCTTTATACAAAAAATTAAGATCTATCGTTTCTGGTGCATCATCAAATAAGTCTTACTTTTATCACGTGACATATTTGAAACCTGCAAATCAAAAGAAATTAGTAAGCCTCACAAACACTCCCTCACGTGTTTACTCTCAAAGACGGTGGCACTCACAATCGTGTTTTCACTCAATTCTTTGACTTTTACCCTCTGATGAGCTCACACACTCTTGCCTTTTTCCCACTCTTTGTTAACTCTTTCAGTTCTTCTTCGTCTATTTTTTTTCTGATTGATTTTTTTTTAAATCAGATCTATTACAAAAAAAAACCAGCTTTGTTATAAAAAAAATCCCGAAAAAAAAGAAAGTACAATTTTTTTTAGGTCGTGTAGTTAAACTTATATCAACAATTTTTATTCATTTTCTTGTTTTTGTGCATTGATAAAAAAAAAGATGTCTTTCAAACGAGATTCATCAAAAAAAGATAAAAGGGGGGAACCATCATTTGTGCTACAATTTGTTAACAATATTGTGGTGAAGATTCGAGGACGAATCCTTTTGAGGAGAGGGGGAATGATGAGAATCAAGAAGTCATCAAATGATCCATTGCATGTTTCGGTTGGGCCAATAACAAGTGCAAGATCTAAGAGATTCAAAGAAGCACAAAATGACCTAATTCAAGACACTTGGGCTGATTTTGAATTGTTGAAGACCAAGGCGTAATTAATATCATCAAGGCAATTGATTGGACTGAATAAAGAAGACTTGGGCGTGTGGCACAAGCTAGGAGAATAGTCAACTTTGACTGATTTATTTCCTTTTAATTTTCAAAGAATAATAGTTGATTTGTTTCCCAAATTAAGGGGCTGATTTATTTCCAGATTTAGCTTTCCAATTAGGAAGCAAGTCAATATTTGCTAGTTTAGTATTTATTTATTTCATAAATTTGTTTGCATTTATTTTCATGATTGTAAGGCATTAATTGCCTAATATTTATTCCCTTTTAGGTCTTAGATATTTTTAGTATAAAAGGGACCAATTGATGTAATTTGAGAATAGATTTTGAATTGAAATAAATTTGAGAGAATTTTCTCTTTGGTCCTTCATAGAACTTGTGAACTTGTCAATGTTCTACCTTGTGGCGTTCAAACCTTGACTTATCACTCATCTTCTTTCTTATTCTTGAGTGTGACGTCTACAACTTTCTTGATACCGTTGGTTCTTACCTCTTTATATGTAACGGGGTCGCGGTTCGATAATATTCTTGTTTAAAAACTTGATTATGATATGGAATAAGATTTATTCTAGAATATCATTTGATTGAGAATGTCTCGGTCTAACCTGTAAAGACTTGACCGACCCTGAGGCGGCACTTCTTTCTATTATGTTGGATTGTCGTGGCATAGTAACTGATTTTTAGGGTAGTTCTAGTTCGTTAAACATGCTCATGCATCATGTTTTAATTTATGCCAAAGCACTCGCACTTGTTTTTAATAAATGACTGAATGAATGTTTTATTTATTTCAGCAATTATGTCTTCTGCATTACTGTAGATTCTTGCAAATGTCAAATTAACTGGTGATAACTACACTACGTGGAAACTAAACATTAATGCAATATTGGTCACCAAAGACCTCAAATTTATGCTTACGGAGAAATGTCCTCCAGCTCTTGCTGCCAATGCCACACGAACTGTTCGTGAGGCATACCAGTGATGGGTCTTATCTGATGATAAGACCCGAACATATATGTTGGCTTAAATGATAGACGTGCTTATCACAAAGTATGAAGCAATGACTTCAGCATTCGAAATCATGGAGTCATTGCAAGCTATTTTCGGGTAGTCCTCCGAGCAAAAGTGACACGAAGCTGTTCATTCCTCTATGCTCTCTCGTATGAAGGATGGTACACCAGTTTGGGAACATGTCCTGAGCATGATGTCCTACTTCAACACGGTATAAGTCAATGGTGTGGCCGTTGATGAACCTAGTCAAGTGAGCATCATACTGATGACTCTTCCGATGAGTTTCTATCAATTTAAAAGCAACTACGGGATGGACAAGTTGATGTTCAATCTTACACAGTTGCTCAATGAGCTTGCTTCCTTTGAGTCATTGACTAAAGATAACAAGGGTAAGACCAATGAGACAAATGTTGCTGAATCATCTTCCTCCTCAAATAATAAAAAGAGGAAGAGCTCTACTGGGAAAGCGAAGGGTAAGCCCAAACCTAAGAAATAACAAAGCAAAAAGAAGGGTGCCTCCACCGACCAATGCAAGGGAAAATGTTTCCATTGCGACAAGGTCAGGCACGAAAGAGGAAATGACCTCAATATCAGGAGGAGGTAGCCAAGAAGAAGAAAATGAAAGGTAAATATGATTTATTTGTTCTTGAATCTTGTTTAGTGGAAGATAATTCTTCACCCTGGATAGTTGATTCGAAGCCAATTGTTGGGATTATACTCTATAGCAAGAGTATAATAATGTATTTGACAATATTTTCATATTAATAAAGTGATTTCTAGTTGAACAAATCTTATAACACTACTAGTTTAATTAATATAATCGTCAAAGTAAATAATCATAAGGTCAAAAGACTATGAGAAAAGAAGAATTGTTCATACATCTAGATATGTATGAGGTAGACACAATTCTTTAGTTAGTCTTGAATAATATTCACAACTTAAGATAAAGGTTGGGCGCCTTTATCTTGTCAAAGTTGTAAATTTTTTTGCTAGTATTTGAGTGGGATCAAATATGTTATGATGAGTCTAAAATTATCAAAGTGTGGTGTCTTTGGGTAAAAGAATCTCACTAGGTGCATTGAATTGGATCACAATGAAATAATTCATCTAGAACCGTCAATGGATAAAAGTTTTCATTTGAAGACAATCGGAGAGTCTATCTCAATCCTGCGATAAATGTTGGACTTATGGTTGCAAGTGTTATCATTTGAGTTATCAATGAGTACGATTATATAACATAGTCTATCCTCGATAGTTTGGTGGCATTCATTTGATAATCGATAGAGGACTTCATTTATAGATATGGATATCGTGGCTCCATTTATTAAATGAGAGTAGAATATCATCATATGGATGTTTTGAGGTGTTGGATATTAAATCTTAACGTTAAGTTTTCAATAGTGTCCATTGAAACATGGCTTCTGGATAAGTCAAAATATCCAAAATCAAAATGTGGTCAAATGAGTAAATATGGTAACTTGGAGAGCTATAGGCGGTCTATGAGCTATTTGCGATTACTGATATTCTTCACGAGGATACACTTTCTCCAATAAGGTTGTCTAGGATATGAATAAAAAATATTAACTTATTCTATCTTTATTTAAGAGTTCAATTTTAGTTCTTTAGTGAAATGAACTAAAATTAATAGATCGGATCTAAGTGAATCATTTGTTGATTGTGATTGGGTTGTGTCTATTGGAGATTAAATTTAGATAGCCTGCCAAGATCTCCAATCCACACGAACTTGCATGGATCACTTGATATATTCTACCGGATCAATTTTGAAGTTCATCTAGAATTATAGTAAGGCATGTGGACTTGTTTCCTTTTGTTAGAATGGGTCTACTTCACATGTGGACTTTTTATTAAAGTCCAATGGATTTAATAAAATAGAAAAAAACAATATTGGCACATATATATTGGCTTGGCCAGCAATGGACTATTTATTAGCCTTATATATTGTTTTTTATTTTATTATTTAATTAAATGGGAATTAATTATTTAATTAAAAGTCAAAATCTTTTTCCTAGTAGGAGTAGGTCTCCTATTGTCATATTATTGTTGGTAATATGATAAGTATCAAATACTATATTTGATAAGTAGATAAATAATATGAATTTATTTATCTAGTCAAATTATGAAGTATTTGATTGCTATTAAAACTCTAATTGACAATTGGTCAAATTAGGAAGTTTTAATTTAGTCACAATTTAATGATATTCAATAATTGGTTATTGAATAAATACACTATTTGAGTTCGATTAGGAGTCTTGGTATAAAAAAGGATTCTTTTTGGAAAATGATTCTTTTTGGAAAAGGATTATTGGTCACCAAGTAAATCCACCTATGTAGGAACCCTATTCACCGGTTATGCATCGGAACTAGGTTTTAAATTTTGTAATACAGATCATAATTTGTATCTGGGACCAGCGAACTTGTGATCGTAATTATTTTTCAGAACTAATACATACAATATGTAAACACAGGAAATTGTAATCAATATAATCAGAAAAAGAAAATCTTACCAACGTTTGGAGGCTTCTTCACTTCACGATATGCTTTTGTCTGAACCAATCTTACCAACGTTTGGAGACTTCTACACTTTACGATGTGCTCCTGTCTGAACCACTCTATCTTCCTCGCTATTTCCCGGGATTGGTAACTGCTTGTAGACGCGTCACGGTCTCAAAAACTTGAATGAAGGATGTAGAGAGAATTGAAGAAACTTACAGCTGCGTGACTTTTCAAAGTAAAAAACAAAATAATTTTTTTTTTCTTCAACTGATACCCACTCTATCTTTTTACACAATATATATATTCCACACGCCTCCACTTGCGTTTTTATGTATCTATATCTTTTTTTTGTTCTCTTTTACTCTTGTTTACGCCTGCACTTGTATATTATATATCTATATTAATATATAAAACATATATATCATATGAATATATATATATCCTTGGATGTATTCTATACAAACACTTATATATGTTTACATACCAATTTACATCCAATGCAATCTCTTGTGTTATAATTGATATATATATCTTTTAATTATCATTTTTAAATATATCTAATATATTAAAAGTGATAATAAGTATTTTAAATTTAAACTTAAATTCAAATATTTAGATAAATGATTTAGTAAAATAAAATAATCCTATTATTTTATCTTCACCTAATTCCATATATCAACTAACACCCTCCAACTAATGATTAATTACATAATTAAAGAATCTAATTATTTAATTAACATAATCATTATCATTCATTAATTAAATAATCTCATTATTCAATTAATTTCTGAATAAATACGTGTCACTTTCGTAACACAACTAATTGGACAATCCAATTAATTAACCGTGACCCTTGTTACCTAAATCGATCGGGCTAGCAAGGGGACCTAATGAACCCACAATATTTTGAGCTCCAATAATCCTCGGAATCATTAATTAAACTCTTTAATTAATATTCCATGATTATTAACTCCGGTGTTATTCTACTAAAAACCCGAAGCTGCACTCTCTTAACTGCAGATGCTTTTATACAAACCGATACAACTCGATGTTCATCGATATAGCTATTACACATGGTGTGATCCTTCACAGTAGTTCATAATTAGAGTTGACTCATAATGTCCGTTATACCCCTCTAATGACATATATCCTTTAAGTACTGTTGATTCTATAATGAACAATAAATCCTATTTCCTCACAGAATTAGGAGAGCGGTCATATTGTCTAAGCCCCTAATCAACACTTAAGGGAACTACCATTTCTCATAAGATGGAGTGGATTCCACTATTGTGTACAAACCTTCCCAACCACAAGCCAAACTTTAATCCCAACATACGGAGCATATTGATCGGGAACAACATCTGACCTCACCCATGGTATATCAAAGACCACGATCTAACCTGAAGGAGTCGATAGGACACTCAGGATTAAGATCACCTACATATAACCATCATTAGTTGATATATATGAATATCATCGGTAAACGGATATTGGTGAGAGATTCATATAGATCATGGCCCAGTCTTATATGATCACATCATACAAGGTGCCTCCATTCCCACATCTCATATGAATGATTCAAGATAGAATCATCGTACATTACGGAATAGACCGCAACTATATATTAACCACAAATAAAGTACCCATCTTTATTTTCTATCCATGGACTCTTTAGATTGCACGTCTCTTACTGTATCCATCCGTATATGACACTCATATACACAGTTCGAGATTACATCCGACAATCTTGGATGTTAAATATATGCACAAATTTAAAATAAACAACACAACAAGAATGAATTGAACTTTTCATTTTATTTATTTCATAAATCCATTTACAAATTATATCTTTAGGGCATAAACCCCAACATCTCTCACTTGCACTAAAGCATGTGAGGCATGTCTGGTAACCCTAGACCATCTTGGTGACCCAAAAACACTTTAGTCGGTAAGGTCTTTGTAAATGGATCGGTGTGATTGTCTTGTGAGGCTATCTTTATGACGATCACATCTCCTCTATGCACTATCTCTCCAGTGAGATGATACTGTCTCTCTATATACTTCCCTCTTTTGTGCCTTCTTGGTTCTTTGGAATTAGCCACAACACCACTGTAATCATAATAAAGTGTGATGAGCTTATCCAGATCTGGAACAACTTCTAGATCACACAAGAATTTACGGTGCCAAACAGCCTCTTTAGCATCTTCACAAGCAAGTACATATTCGGCTTCCATGGTGGAGTCAACAATGGCTCCACCACCCAGGGTAAATACTGATACAGACGTGGATTTCCTAAAATCCCTGTCAGACTAAAAATTAGAATCCGTGTATCCTAACGGGATCAAATCCTGTCTGGAATACACTAGCATATAGTTTTTCGTTCTCCGAAGATAATTGAGAATTGTCTTAACAGCAACCCAATGATCCAATCCTAGGTTGGACTGGTATCTGCTGACTACTCCCACTGCATAGCAGATGTCCGGTCTCGTCCATAACATAGCATACATGAGACTATCTACTGCCGATGCATAGGGTACACGTCTCTTATCCTCAACTTCTTAAGGTGTCTTAGGACACTGTTTCTTAGTCAAGTAAACTCCATGTCTGGAAGGTAAATTACCTTTTTTGGAGTTTTGCAATGAAAATCGCACAAGAATATTATCGATATATGATGCTTGAGACAGTGCTATGAGTTTGTTCTTATGATTGCTTATATGTTGGATCCCTAGAACATAACTTGCCTCTCCCAAATCTTTCATTTGGAATTAGCTAGCCAGCCAACTGTTTACATCAGACAACACTCCCACATCATTCCCAATGAGTAGGATATCATCTACGTATAAGACCAAGAAAAATACTTTCTTATTAATGATGCGCTTGTAGACACAAGGCTCATCGACGTTCTGCTCGAAGCCATAGGTTTTGATCACATCATCAAACCTAGTCTTCCAAGATCTAGATGCTTGCTTAAGTCCATAGATGGACCTTTGAAGCTTGCAAACCTTTTGCTCTTGATCTGGAGACACGAATCGCTCTGGTTATATCATATAAATGCTCTCATCAAGATTGCCATTCAAGAATGTAGTATTGACGTCCATATTCCAAATTTCAGAATTGAAATAACCAGCAATGGATAAGAGAATCCTAATAGACTTAAACATGGCTACTGGCTAGAAGGTCTCTTCATAATCGACCCCCTCTTTTTGGGAATAACCCTTGGCCACTAGCCTTGCCTTGAAGGTCTCTACCTTGTCGTCTACTCCTCTGTTTCTCTTGTAGATCCACTTACACCCTATGGGTTTTACCATATCCGGTAAGTCTACAAGATCCCAGACTGAGTTAGAGTACATGGACTCCATCTCGAGATTCATGGTTTTAAGCCATTCCTTTTTATCAAGATCTTCCATTGCATTCTTAAATGTCAATGGATCATCCACACTATCAGTAGAGACAACACCTTGTCTCTCACCTATACCTAAATAGCGTTCAGGCTATTTCACAACCCTCTCAATACGTCTAGGTGGTAGTGTATCCTGATCAGGAACCATCTGACTCTCAGATGTTTGTGGATCAACAACTTTTGTTGATGAAGCACTAGTCTCACCAGGCTCCAACTCATTCAATACAATCCTAGAACGAAGTTTATGGTCACTAATGTAATTGTCCTCAAGAAACGTTGCATTTGTCGATGCAAATACTTTGTTATCTTCGGGACTATAGAAGTGTCCACATCTGGTCTCCTTGGAGTATCCTACAAACAAGAAGACCACAGACTTGGAGTCTGACTTTCCACTTATGTTCTTTAGCACGTATGCTAGACATCCCCATATACGAAAATATCGTAAACTAGATTTACAACCATTCCACAACTCTAAAGGAGTCTTAGGAACATATTTGGATGGCACTACATTCAAAATGTATGCCGCTGTTTGTAACGCATATCCCCAAAAGGAATTTGGTAATGATGAGAAACTAATCATAGATCTCAACATTTCTATTAGGGTTTTATTTCTCTTCTCCGCTGCACCATTTTGATGAGATGTGAAAATACAAACACTGTAATAAGCTCAAGGCAAACCTAGAGGGGGGGGGGGGGGGGGGGGGTGAATAGGTTAGACACCTTTTTCGACTCCCTTAGAAACAAACAAAAGTTTGTCCTTCTAGATTGCTTGTATCGATATATATATATATATATATATATATATATCAATTAAAGACACTTAGTCAATATATAAAACAAGTAAAGTGTGATACAAACAAGTAATTGTAACACATACACAATCTATATTATAGTAAGGAAGTTAACTTACATATAGAGATCTATCCATGGAATTCAAATAACAAATACAAATATAAGAGAGATAGGGATAGAGAAAAGTTGACACAAGATATAACGTGGTAAACCTCCGAAGAGGAAACATCCACGGGTTAGCAATCACCGGAAAACAAAATCCACTAGTAGATAAAACAAGTATAATCTCTCATATCCTACTCATGAAGATGCCGCCTTCTTGCTCAACAATTAAAGGCCTCACCCCTCTTGTCAACAATTATATATATATATATATATATATATGTTGAAGAAGAAAACCCAATGCAATTGACCAAGTTTTAAAAGTTTGAGAGAAAATCAATACCTTAGTTGATTTTGGTGCAGTCCAGTTTTTGGTGAGATTAGACTCCAAAAACAGCAATAAAACTAACTCAAACCTTCAGAGAAAAGATGGAGGATGAATAGAAAAACACTCTCAACTTTGAATCACTCAAATCAGAGTTCAAATGAAGAAGTTATGGTGTTTGGAAGGTGAGAAAATATAGAGAAAATTCTGCACTCAAGTTTTAAATTTCTTCTTAGAATGAAATGTGAGAGGGAATGGAAATATAAAGGAGAGGGAAAGAATAGAAGCAAAAGGACCAAAATACCCCCTTTGATAATGCTTCCCCAAGATGGCACATGGGCATCTAGGGGCAGCAAGGAGTTGCACCCGAGATGGCCTCACGCCATCTCGGGATTGCACCATTTGATGGCCTTTGGCCATGGTGCAACTACCTTACACTCCTCTCGCGTTCTTCGACCGTTCTTGAGCCTTCAAACTCGAAATTTGAATCCGTTTGCAGATTACAAACCGTAACTCTCTCACTGACATGGTCATATAAGATACTCAACCCAAAAAATAATAATTCGACTCGATATATGAAGACGAAGACAATGTATGCAACATTAGTTGAAAAATTGATTTAGTTCTTCTTGCATGGCATTAACCCAATATTCATCAATAATAGCTTCATTAATATTTTTGGGCTCAATTTGAGAAGTGTAGCAAGTATATGAAATTTGGTTAGCTAGTTGTCTTCTAGTTCTAACCCCTTCATTCAAATCACCTATGATAAATCACCTATGATGTCTTGTTGGTAATGCATATTCTTAAATCTAGAATTAAAATTTTCAACATCTTGTTGGTTATCATTCAAACCATTTTCTAACTCTTGACTTTCTTCTCTAGCAACACTACCATTATCATCACTATGACTAGACTCACTTTCATCACAACTAGTCACATCAATAGGTGCTTTAGTGTCATTCAACAAATGTTCTTTAGGTTCATTGATACAATTATTATCACACAAATCAAGCATGCTAAGATCATCTATTTTCACATTAATAGACTCCATAATAGTCTTAGTTTTCAAATTGAATACTCTATATGCACGACTATTATTAGCATACCCAAGAAAGAGACCAATATCACTTTCAACATCAAACTTTCCTAAGTGATCTCTATCATTCAAAATAAAACACTTACTTCCAAAAGTGTGGAAGTAACTCACATTGGGATTCTTGCCATTCTAAAGTTCATAGGAGGTTTGTTTTGTACCGGGCCTTCTAAAAAATCTATTAGTGACATAGCATGCGGTATTGGCCGCTTCGGCCCAAAGATTTCTAGGGACTTTCTTGCTATTGATCATGACTCTAGCCATCTCTTTCAAAAAATGATTCTTCCTCTTAACAATACCATTTTGTTAAGGAGTTCTGGGAGTTGAGAACTCATGTGAAATCCCATAATCATCACAAAACTCACTAAATCTAGCATTTTCAAATTCACTCCCATGATCACTTCTAATGCGACATATTTTCTTGCTCCCAAGACCTTTTTCATTTTGAACTTGATTACAAAACTTCATAAAGTAACCAAAAGTTTCGGTCTTGTCTCTAAGAAAATATACAGAAGCAAACCGAGAAAAATCATCAACACATACAAAAATGTATTTTTTACCATTTATGCTTTCGGTTTGGATTGGTCCCATTAGGTCCATATGCACAAGTTCTAAGGGCTTCTTGGTAGCAAAATTAATGTTCTTTTTATGAGACTCTTTGGTTTGTTTATCCAATTGACATGGTTCACAAACACCATCAAGCTTTTTACCAAGACTAGGAAGACCTCTAACAATGTTATATTTCTCAAGCTTCTTTAAATCTTTATAATTCATGTGGCCCACTCTTTCATGCCATAATTCAAGCTTGTTGCACTCATGTGCCATATTACATGTTAGTGGATCAACCTCTAAACAATAACAATTGTCCGAAGACCTTTTGACTTTCAAAACAATTTTGCCCTTTTTATCTATTATTGTGCACACATCCTTGTTAAAGCTAACTTCTTTAAAAAATTCACATAAGTGAGTGATGCTTATTAGATTAGCTTGTAGACCATCTACATAAAAGGTGTCATGAAGTTTAGGCAATCCAGGGATACAAATTGTTCCCTTACTTAGAACTTGCTTTTTAGTGCCATCACGTAACCCATCCACCATCATTCATAACAAGATTCTTAAAGAATTCTTTGTTACCGGTCATATTCTTAGAGCCACCGCTATCTAGGTACCAACAATAGGATGAATTAGCTCTTAAAGCATATTGTGCAACCAAACATTGTGTTGTGTTTTTCTTAACCCAAACTTTCTTGACAAGTTTCTCATTCCTACTTTTATTAACATGCTTTGACTTGTTTTTTGGCACATTGACTCCATTAGTCACATTTTCAAACAAATCAAACAAAGCATTATCAACTTTCTTATGCATAGTAGAACGAGACACAACACAAGATTTAACAAATAAATCATCAACACATTTATTCTCAACATGCTTTTCCAAGGTCTTCTTAGGTCTAATTCTAGATCCATACATGGATGATTGCCTAGAACCATTCAAAGACATATCATGCAAATCATTGACAATTCTACATTTACGAATGTATTCAAAACATCTAGGTCTTATGTGTCCTACAATGTTGCAATAATGACAAATAGGTATGAATTTGAGAAGTTTACCATTTGCTTGAGCATTCAACTCATTTTGCCTTCTCACATTTTTACCTCTTTGGCGTGCAACACTAGATGTCTTTCCTTTTGCATTTGATGATGATGTAGCTTGTCTTTGGCATTGTTGAGTTTTTTCCTTGACCTTCATTGTTGATGTTGAGGCACCTCCGGTAGCATTCATGGCTTTACCGTTAGAGAGTGTACCTACAATTAAATTGCTACAAGCTTTGACAAAAGTAGATTTGTTAGATGAAGGAGTTGATTTTTCATTAACATATCCTAAACCTCTTTTGTCGCTTGAAGGCTTTCCAACTTTAATGAGAGCTTTCACTTTATTAGAGCTAGATAACATCTTGTTAATCACCTCTTTAGCCACATTAAGTTTGTCATTAAGCACTTTCTCTTGATTCTCATGCTCATTAAGTTTTGCTTTAAGCACATTTTCAATTCTCCTAGCACGATCAAGAGATTCATTTCTTTGCTCAATTTCATGCTTCAAAATACTTAATCTATCATTGCTATCAATTAAGTTTTTCTCAAGATTAAGAATTTTGTCATTAAGATCAATAACACATTTTGAGCTACAATCATGATTTTCTAACTTCTTAGTGAGAGACTTATTGATCTTAGAGATCCTTTCATTTTCTTGAATAAGATCTTTGATATTTTGATCATCTAAGTCAATAGACTCACCTTCAACAAGAGAAGCCACAAAAGAATATATTTCTTTAATCACGATGAAACAAAAGAAGATAACAAACACTATAAAAAAGATCTATCTAAGTGCGTCTAGAAACCTCCTCTGATACCAATTTAAATTTCCCTTTGTCTTTATAGTGTGAATATACCTAGAGGGGGGGGGGGGGGGGGGGGGGGGGGAGGGGGGGTGAATAGGTATATACTCCAATTTTTGTCTTCTTTTAAAACAATGCAATTTTAATAATGCTTAATGAAAATTGCAAACAGTAACACACAATATTTACATGGTAAACCTCTGAAGAGAAAACATCCATGATTGATACCACAACCACCGGCAAGCAAATCCACGATTTCAAATAAGAGCTACACACTCAAGCAATCAACACATGCTCTCCAAGCTATCACTCTCACTCTACCCTTGAACCTAGTGATCTACTAAGCCGACTTCCTATCCAAAACCTCCTGTCTCTAGGAAGATTCCTTGCTCACCTTAGATATGAGCATGAATGTACAAATCAAATGTAGTCTAGTCAATTATGCATGTTTAATCTATCTAGATCATGTAAGATATGTTCAATATTAATTACAACCTAGGTACATGCATAGATCTAAAACTTGAATCACAAGATATGTTCAATTAACACATAATAAAGTTTAAATCTCATAAACCAAAAAACATGCTAAAATCATATGACAAAGTCATTTAGATTAAAGCTTAAGTTCTAGAACATATTCCTATTCATAGATTCAACAAAACACATATATAGCTCAAAAGAACACAATCACATGTATCATTGTGAGATTTCGGCCAAAGAGAGCCTAATACATGTGAGGAACTATTTTTCACAAAATCAATCAATCAAAGATCATCAAATAGTCCTAGAATCAAAGCTAGCACAATACAATCCCAAACATGTGAAAACATAGGCAAAATCAAAACCTAACTCAACATGTGAGATTTCAATTGAAACTCAATCTAGCTATAAATGAGTTCAAAACTCAAATCAAAACAATCACAAGATACATATATATGTTGAAGAAAAAAACCCAAGGCAATTGACCAAGTTTTAATAGAAAACTTTGAGAGAAAATCAATACCTTAGTTGATTTTGGTGCAGTCCCGTTTTTGTGAGATTAGACTTCAACAACAGCAAAAAAACTAACTCAAACCTTCAGAGAAAAGATGGAGGATGAATATACAAACACTCTCAACTTTGAATTACTCAAATCGGAGTTCAAATGAAGAAGTTATGGTGTTTGGAAGGTGAGAAAATATGGAGAGAAAATTCTGCACTCAAGTTTTAAATTTCTTCTTAGAATGAAATGTGAGAGGGAATGGAGATATAAAGGAGAGGGAAAGAATAGAAGCAAAAGGACCAAAATACCCCCTTTGATAGTGCTTCCCCGAGATGGCGCGTGGGCATCTCGGGGCAGCAAGGAGTTGTGGCTAAGATGGCCACGCGCCATCTCGGGCTTGCATCATTTGATGGCCTTTGTCCATGGTGCAACTCCTTTGCACTCCTCTCGCGTTCTTCGACCGTTCTTGGGCCTCCGAATTTGGAATTCAAATCCGTTTATGGATTACAAACTGTAACACTCTCACAGACATGGACATATAAGATACTTAACCCAAAAAATAATAATTTGACTCGATATACGAAGACGAAGACGAAGACAATGTATGTAACATGAGTTAAAAGTGTAGTATCTTTTGACTTAGAACTTGAAATCAATTGTATGAGTAACCGAAATGACCGGAACTCAATTAAGAATGATTTAAGACTAAATTCAAGTTCAATATCCATGTTATACAAACATATATACATGCAAACAAAATTCACACTAGAATGCAAACTACATAGAGATAGTCTCCAATCATGCATTTTCCAAAACATATTGTTTTCATACCAATGCATGAGCATTCATCTTCAAGTGTGTGAATGTGTTAAACATGGTGCACAACGATGCAAGGACACATATAAATGAATTGTATGTGTGTGCCTATAATAGTGCACAACGATGCAGGGACACAAATGTATGAATTGTGTGTGTGTGCCTATAATGGTGCACAACGATGCAGGGACATAAATGTATGAATTTTGTGTGTGTGCCTATGCCTTGTAAGAGAAAGATAAGGTTTTAGTATACAGAATCATATTGCATCCTTTCTCTTTGAAGACTTTGAACTTGCTTTGACTAAATGTTCCTTCTTCTTTGAAGGTGGAATCATCATGAATCTAAATAACTAAATCATTAAAAGTAAACATCATTTTGATATGGAATTAATGCCACCACAATCTAAAACCTAACAATTATTGAAAATACAAACAATGTTAAATGCTCAAGGCTAACCTAGAGGGGGGGGGGGGGGGGGATGAATATGTTAGACACCTTTTTCGACTCCATTAGAAACAAACAAAAGTTTGTCCCTCTAGATTGCTTGTATCGCAATATATATATCAATTAAAGACACTTAATAAATATATAAAACAAGTAATTGTAACACATACACAATCTATATTATAGAAAGGAAGTCAACTTACATATAGAGATCTATCCATGGTATTCAATAACAAAGACAAATATAAGAGAGATATGGATAGAGAAAAGTTAACACAAGATATAACGTGGTAAACCACCGAAGAGGAAACATCCACGGGTTAGCAACCACCGGCAAAAAAAACCCATTAGTAGATATGACAAGTACAATCTCTCAAGTGACCCTTTCACCTAGAAACTACCCTCCTATCCTACTCATGAAGATGCCACCCTCTTTCTCAACAATCCGAGGCCTCACAGCTCTTGTCAAGACTTCCTCGCTCACCCTTCCGGATTCTCACGACCCTAGGCAAGACTTCTTGCTCAACTATCCGAGTCCTTCCGACTCTACTCAAGACTTCCTCGCTCACCCTTCTGGATCCTCATGACCCTAGGCAAGACTTCCTTGCTTGACAATCTGAGGTCTCCCACCTCTAGCCAAGACTTTCTTACTCAACAACATAGGTCTCACACCTATTGTCAAGACTTCCTTCTCAGAAGGCATCTAGGTGATCATGAATAAAAAACGCAAACAAGCACGCAACATAGAATGTTATGATCAACACATCCTACAGAAAATACTAGACATGAGCATGAATGCACAAATCAAATTTAGTAAACATGTTTAATCTATCTAGATCTTGTAAGATATGTTCAATATTAATTACAACCTAGATATATGCATAGATCTAAAACTTGAATCACAAGATAAGTTCAATTAACACATAATCAAGTTTAAATCTCATAAACCAAAAACATGCTAAAATCATATGACAAAGTCATTGAGATTAAAGCTAAAGTTCTAGAGCATATTCCTATTCATAGATTAACAAAACACATGAATAGCTCAAAAGAACACAAGCACATGCATCATTGTGAGATTTCGGCCAAAGAGAGCCTAATACATGTGAGGAAGTATTTTTCTCAAAATCAATCAATCAAAGATCATCAAATAGTCCTAGAATCAAAGCTAGCACAATACAATCCCAAACATGTGAAAACATAGGCAAAATCAAAACCTAACTCAATATGTGAGATTTCAATTGAAACTCAATCTAGCTATAAATGAGTTCAAAACTCAAATCAAAACAATCACAAGATACATATATATATGTTGAAGAAGAAAACCCAAGGCAATTGACCAAGTTTTAAAAGAAAACTTTGAGAGAAAATAAATACCATAGTTGATTTTGGTGCAGTCCCATTTTTGTGAGATTAGACTCCAAACACAGCAGTAAAACTAACTCAAACCTTCAGATAAAAGATGGAGGATGAATAGACAAACACACTCAACTTTGAATCACTCAAATCAGAGTTCAATTGAAGAAGTTATGGTGTTTGGAAGGTGAGAAAATATGGAGAGAAAATTCTGCACTCAAGTTTTAAATTTCTTCTTAGAATGAAATGTGAAAGGGAAGGGAAATATAAAGGAGAGGGAAAAAATGAAAGCAAAAGGACCAAAATGCCCCCTTTGATAATGCTTCCCCGAGATGGCTTGTGGGCATCTCGGGGCAGCAAGGAGTTACGGCCGAGATGGCCACGCGCCATCTCGGGCTTGCACCATTTGATGGCCTTTGGCCATGGTGTAACTCCCTTGCACTCCTCTCGCGTTCTTTGGCCTCCAAACTCGGAATTTGAATCCGTTTGTGGATTACGAACCATAACTCTCTCACGGACATGGAAATATAAGATACTCAACCAAGAAAATAAGAATTCTACTTGATATACAAAGACGAAGACAATGTACGTAACATGACTGGAAAGTATCATAGCTTTTGACTCGGAACTTGAAATCAATAGTATGAGTAACCGAAATGACCGGAACTCAATCAAGAATGTTTTATGACTAAAAAAAAGTTCAATATCCATGTTATACAAACATATACACATACAAACACAATTCACACTAGAATGCAAACTACATAGAGATAGTCTCCAATCATGCATTTTCCAAAACATGTTATTTTCATAACAATGCATGAGCATTCTTCTTCAGATGTGTGAATGTGTTATAAATGATGCACAACGATGCAGAGACACATATGAATGAATTATATGTATGTGCCTGTAATGGTGCACAATGATATAAGGACACAAATGTATGAATTGTGTGTGTGCCTAAGCCTTGTAAGAGAAAGATAAGGTCTTAGTATACCTTTGTAGAACCATATTGCATCTTTTCTCTTTGAAGACTTTGAAGTTTCTTTGACTAGTTGTTCCTTCTTCTTTGAAGCTTGAATCATCATAAATCTAACAACTAAATTATTACAAGTAAACATCATTTTGATATGGAATTAATGCCAACACAATCTAAAACCTATCAATCTCCCGCTTTGACAAATTCCATGTCAAAACACCTATACATTTACTACAAATATAAAAATGAAGATAGGTCACAAAATCACTCCCCCTCAATACTTGCAAAAACACAAGAATTCTTAACCAAATCTTAAGACTAAATATTACATGCCATTGAAAGTTCAAAAGTTCACAAAAACTAACAAAAACAACATAAAAAGAAACTAAGCAACTAGCATATCTTTCTCCCCCTTTTTGACATGAAATGATTCCAAAAGTTAAGAAATATGCCACAAGACGCAAATACTAGCTACTTGTTCCACCAAAGAAAGTTTTGTGAGTAATTGATCTAACATAATGCTTGAGAGGTGGTCTTGAAATTGAAGCAATGCACTCCTCCAACTCTTTTATCCTAGCATCTTGTTGAACAACTATAACACAAAGTTCATTAACCTTTTCCTTCAATTGTATAGCCCAATCTGGAAGAATGTTTGTGCTAATCACATGACTATCAACTTGAGAACTACTAAATAGTCCAAAAGTATCACAAGTCTTACCCTTATTCTTATATGACATGTATGACACACGTTTATCACAATACTTTTCCAAGGGTTGAACTAATACATCATCTTCTCTACTCTTAACCCCACGAACTAAACACAATGAAGTAATAAACCCCAGTAATGCAAGCTTTTTATCACCTTTAGTAAAGAAAGCCGCACTATCAATGTAATACATGAGAAGATCTCCAAGGTTTATAGGTTGATTAGTCACCAAGGCATAACTATTTTGATCTTGTTCTTATTCAACTCGGTTGAATTCGAAGATCCAATAATGTTAGTGCAAATGAATAGATGTCAAAATGATCTAGCCTTAGTTAACTCATGTTGAATAATATATGCTCTACCTTTCCACTCAAAAGAAGCATTGTCACAAAGAGTTCTACCCATGATATTTAGATTCTTAATGGCATCCACATCTAGAAAACTAGAATCTATATCTTTAGATAGCCCAAGAAACTTGTTAATTTTTTCCGGGTTAACTCTAAACACAACACCCCTAATTTCCATCAAAACATCTAATAAGATGGCACTTTCTCTATATTCAAGATAAAACTCTCTAACAAGAGTATCATTTACAACTCCTAACATGCTCACCCAAGATTCCCAATTTCTATCCTTTATGCACTTAAGAACATAAGAATCTTTACACTTACCAAAGTCTATGCCTCTCTCTTGAAATATCTTATTTGTTCCAAAGATCCCTAAATCTTTTGTCCTTGAAGATTTGGATCCATTTGAGGTAGACTTGGCTTTCACAGCGGGATTCAATTGATTTCCACTTCCGGTAATCTTAGTTCTTCCCATTTGTTCTTGTGTTATAAGATGCTATATACATACAACAAAAGTGAGTGAAAGACAAAACAAGCATATTAGTCACAAAGATATAAAAACAAAGACATATAACTTAAGAATGAATCATCATGCAAGACAATGATAGTGAGTAATATCTTACAAGTATCATTAAGTCAAAATATGCCAACATGTAACAAAATGAAGCATGTGAACATATCATAAAAGAGAAAAATGTCTAGCATACAATGCTCCCCCTTGATAAATGCTATAACTAAAATCAATGATAGCATAAAGTTCACAAAGATGTTCACACATTCACACATTCAAGCAATTTGAAGAAATATCAACAAGATAAGCTTCATATGCTAAGAGAGATACACAAAGATTTTTCAAGTTCTCTCATAATTCTTCGACAATTGCTAAAATATCATCATACTCATAAACAAAGTGTGTGTGAGAGAGATATGCTTCAAATATATATCAAGAAGTAGTTTGATAATCAATATGCAAACAATTTCCAACAACTATTCATCTTAAGCTTTTTCCAAAAAAAGTCAAACCGATTATCATCCGGAATTTTCACTTTTAAGAGAATAGATTTCAACATATGAGCGTGTGTGTGCATGTGGCTCATCATCCCATTTCTGTTTTTCAACCCGAGCTCATTTGATTTTCAACTATACTCCTTTTTAAGCCTTCCTCCTTTTCTTTTTAGGCTTTGAATCAATTTTTTTTTTTATGATTCCATTTCAACACTTCTTTGATTTTTCCATTTTTTTTAACATAAACAAAATTCGCTTCATGGCGGCTTTCACTCATCACAATGATGTAGCTCTTTCCAACATTGGGTAGCTTTCACAACCAATGTGTGTAGCTCTTTCCAAGAAGGTGCTCGTTGAGTTCTATGTATTTGCCGAAGCAAAATGGATACTAACCATAGGTCATTTTAAATGTACTTAAACAAAAAAACTTCAAGGTGTATCCAAAGTTTACATATTAGTAAACTCAACCTACTAGCAAAACATATAAGAGAAGCAAGGTGCAATTTCAGAAAACCAAGATTTTATGGCTCATAAGCACATGATCTAAGAGCAATAAGTAGAGACTTATTCAAGATCATTACTTCTCTAATGAGTAGCTTTTAAAGAATATGAAGCTCATATTTTCAAAAGTAATGCCAGTCAATATACTATACACAAACAATCATAAAAGTTAAGATCAATGTGAACAATATCACTATTAGATCCTAAAATAGCAAATGTCAATGAGAACCATATGTATGCTATACAAAATTCTCTAATATGACATGCTATGAGATGTATATCAAAAATTGAGTCAAAAGATGAATATCTAAGAGGACATGCATTAGAGTATAGAGATACCTTTTGCACATTATATTCACCAAATATCATACTTTCGCCCATTTTATGAGCACCTCTTGCCTAGAATGTCCTCATGACACCAAGTTGACGATGTTTCACAACAAGAGTATAAAAAGCATAATATCTCAACTCAATCAACACATATATCAAAAAACTTCTCTAAAGTTAACCAATAGATTTTGACAATTATAACAAACATGATGTGAGATAACCAAGTTAATATCAATACATGGAGTATTCAAAGCTAGCAAGCAAGAATTCTCAACACAATTGATATATTGCCTCAAAGCTACCTCACTTGTGCTTCTTATATTAGTGATAAGAGCACTCACCCTTGAATCACTTGTTCTTGGGTGTTCCTACACAAACATTTCCAATATCATCATTGACAACAATGTTAAATCTAGAGTAAAGTCCTTCAATGACTTGATTAACAAGAATATCATTAACACACTCTTCCTTAACATTTTCAATACAAGCTTTTTCAAGTTAAACAAGATTAGTTTTCTTTCTACTCCAGAACTTCTTTTCATGCTTAACAATATTATCATGTTTTTCAACTTTCAAATCCTTAGTATGTTCAAGTTGAAGTTTAATCTCATTATCTCTAGATTCATTCCCTAATTTGCATTTTTCAATATATTTATAACACCTAGGCTTAATGTGACCTATTGTGTTGCAATAATGACAAACTGGAATAAAAGATGAGATTGTACCTTTTGGCAAAGATACCTTGTTCGCCAACTTCTTTTTGGCTTTTGATCTTCTCTTCTTGTGTGGTTTCTTATCAATCACGACTTCATCTAAGTGAGTAGAAAGTGGTACTTCCAAGAGCTCCTCTTCAACTACCAAGTCGTCTTCACCACTATGAGAGTTGACAAGATTCCTAACACTAGACACACTTATCGAATCATTCACTAAGTCCTTGATGGCCTCCTTAGCAGTGTCTATCTCTTCCATTAATTCTTGTTCTCTCTTCTTAAAAGAAGATATCACATTATCCTTCTCAAGGTTTATCTTTTCAAGTTCTCTAAACTTCTTCATAATATCACCTTTCTCACCAAGAAGTCTACAAGTGACAATCCCAAACTCATCTAGTTGTTTCTTGATCAAATCATCCTTCTCAACTACCTCTCTTAGAGCATTATCTCTATCTTCTTCAAGCTTCTCTATCGTGGCTAACAACTCAAGATTAGTAGGAATAGAACTAAAGCTTCCATGATAATTTGTATCAAAGTTCTTATTCAAAGATATTGTACTATCAACATCTAGTGGAGAATGAGATGCCGTTAGAGCTACAAAGTTGCTCACCAACTCTTCATCACTTGAAGACTCACTACTAGAGCTCTCATTATCACTAGAATTATCATCACTCCAAGTAGCTGCCAATACTTTGCCTTTCTTGTCTTTCTTAGATGGCTTCTTGGTGCACTCACTAGCAAAGTGACTGATCAAATCATTAGATGGCTTTCTTGTCTTTCTTAGATGGCTTCTTGGTGCACTCACTAGCAAAGTGACTGATCAAATCATCCTTCTCAACTACCTCTCTTAGAGCATTATCTCTATCTTCTTCAAGCTTCTCTATCGTGGCTAACAACTCAAGATTAGTAGGAATGGAACTAGAGCTTCCATGATAATTTGTATCAAAGTTCTTATTCAAAGATATTGTACTATCAACATCTAGTGGAGAATGAGATGCCGTTAGAGCTACAAAGTTGCTCACCAACTCTTCATCCCTTGAAGACTTACTACTAGAGCTCTCATTATCACTAGAATTATCATCACTCCAAGTAGCTGCCAACACTTTGCCTTTCTTGTCTTTCTTAGATGGCTTCTTGGTGCACTCACTAGCAAAGTGACTGAAACCATGACAATTGTAGCATTGAACATCTTTCTTGTACATGGCTTGACAATTCTTCTCATTCCTTAGAGATGATGTTTTCTTAACTCCCTTTCCCTTAGAAGACTTGCCTCTAGGCTTGGCATTCTTCTTTAGAAACTTCTTGAACTTTCTAACCAAAAGAGTCATCTCTTCATTTTCATCATCACTCTCCTCAATAACATTGAGAACGATTCCCTTACTCTTAATCTTTGGCTTCAATCATATCTCATATGTTTAGAGAGACCCAAGCAACTCATCAATATTCATGCTATCCACATCCTTGCTTTCCTCAATGGCCATCACCTTTGACTTAAATCTCTTAGGAAGAGACCTAAGAATTTTCCAATTTAAACGCTTTTTTGAGATCGGTACTCCAAGTGCTTGACATTAGTTAGCAATGTTAAGTAGCCGGAATTGGAAGTCCTCGAACTTTTATTCTTTACCCATACTTAAACCTTCAAATTGTGATGCCAACATTTGAAGCCTTGATTTCTTCACCGTTAAGGTTCTTTCATTAGTAACTTTAAGAGTATCCCAAGCTTCCTTTACAGATTAAAGATTTTGAATGTAGGAGAATTGATGCCCATCAACTCCTCCAAAGATTACATTCATAGCACGATGGTGCCATTTAGCAACCTCAAACTCATTCCTTGTCCATTCACTCCTTGGCTTGAGTATCATGGTTCCATCCTCTTGAACCTTGGTAGGAGGACTATAACCTTCTTCCACTACCATCCAAGCCCTTTCATCAATAGAGCGGATGTAGGATTTCATCCTCAAGTTCCAATACCCATAGTTAGTGTCTCGAAGTAAATATGGCCTAGTATTTGAGGCTCCTTCTGCCATTACATCATTTTGTAAACCCATGACTTCAAAAGCTTTGTAAAAACCGTGAATGTATCACCTGGACTTTCACTAAGTACAATATAGTGTCATGCTTTGATACCAATTGAAAATACAAACACGGTTAAATGCTCAAGGCTAACCTAGGGGGGGGGGGGGGGGGGTGAACAGTTTAGACACCTTTTTCGACTCCCTTAGAAACAAACAAAAATTTGTCCCTCTAGATTGCTTGTATCACAATATATATATATCAATTAAAGACACTTAATCAATATATAAAATAAGTAAAATGTGATACAAAAAAGTAATTGTAACAAATACACAATCTATATTATAGAAATGAAGTCAACTTACATATAGAGATCTATCCATGGTATTCAAATAACAAATACAAATATAAGAGAGATAGGAATAGAGAAAAGTTGACACCAGATATAACGTGGTAAACCTCCGAAGAGGAAATATCCACGGGTTAGCAACCACCGTAAACAAAATCCACGAGTAGATAAGACAAGTACAATCTCTCAAGTGACCCATTCACCTAGAAACTACCCTCCTATCCTACTCATGAAGATGCCGCCCTCTTTCTCAACAATCCGAGGCCTCACAACTCTTGTCAAGACTTCCTCGCTCACCCTTCCGGATCCTCACGACCCTAGGCAAGACTTCTTGCTCAACTATCCGAGTCCTTCCGACTCTACTCAAGACTTCCTCGCTCACCCTTCTGGATCCTCATGACCCTAGGCAAGACTTCCTTGCTTGACAATCTGAGGTCTCCCACCTCTAGCCAAGACTTTCTTACTCAACAACATAGGTCTCACACCTATTGTCAAGACTTCCTTCTCAGAAGGCATCTAGGTGATCATGAATAAAAAACGCAAACAAGCACGCAACATAGAATGTTATGATCAACACATCCTACAGAAAATACTAGACATGAGCATGAATGCACAAATCAAATTTAGTAAACATGTTTAATCTATCTAGATCTTGTAAGATATGTTCAATATTAATTACAACCTAGATATATGCATAGATCTAAAACTTGAATCACAAGATATGTTCAATTAACACATAATCAAGTTTAAATCTCATAAACTAAAAACATGCTAAAATCATATGACAAAGTCATTTAGATTAAAGCTAAAAATCTAGAGCATATTCCTATTCATAGATTCAACAAAACACATGAATAGCTCAAAAGAACACAAGCACATGTATCATTGTGAGATTTCGACCAAAGAGATCCTAATACATGTGAGGAACTATTTTTCACAAAATCAATCAATCAAAGATCATCAAATAGTCCTAGAATCAAAGCAAGAACAGTCCCAAACATGTGAAAACATAGGCAAAATCAAAACCTAACTCAACATGTGAGATTTCAATTGAAACTCAATCTAGCTATAAATGAGTTCAAAACTCAAATCAAAACAGTCACAAGATACATATATATGTTGAAGAAGAAAACCCAAGGCAATTGACCAAGTTTTAAAAGAAAACTTTGAGAAAAAATCAATACCTTAGTTGATTTTGGTGCAGTCCAATTTTTGTGAGATTAGACTCCAAAAACAGTAATAAAACTAACTCAAACCTTCAGAGAAAAGATGAAGGATGAATAGAAAAACACTCCCAGCTTTGAATCACTCAAATGGGAGTTCAAATGAAGAAGTTATGGTGTTTGGAAGGTGAGAAAATATGGAGAGAAAATTATGCACTCGAGTTTTTAATTTCTTCTTAGAATGAAATGTGAGAGAGAAGGGAAATATAAAGAAAAGGGAAAAAATAGAAGCAAAAGGACCAAAATGCCCCCTTTGATAATGCTTCCCCGAGATGGCACATGGGTATCTCGGGGCAGCAAGGCGTTGCGGCCGAGATGGCCACGCGTCATCTCGGGCTTGCACCATTTGATGGCCTTTGGCCATGGTGCAACTCCTTTGCACTCCTCTCGCGTTCTTCGACCGTTCTTGGGCCTCCGAACTTGGAATTCAAATCCGTTTATGGATTACAAACTGTAACACTCTCACAGACATGGACATATAAGATACTTAACCCAAAAAATAATAATTTGACTCGATATACGAAGACGAAGACGAAGACAATGTATGTAACATGAGTTAAAAGTGTAGTATCTTTTGACTTAGAACTTGAAATCAATTGTATGAGTAACCGAAATGACCGGAACTCAATTAAGAATGATTTAAGACTAAATTCAAGTTCAATATCCATGTTATACAAACATATATACATGCAAACAAAATTCACACTAGAATGCTAACTACATAGAGATAGTCTCCAATCATGCATTTTCCAAAACATATTGTTTTCATACCAATGCATGAGCATTCATCTTCAAGTGTGTGAATGTGTTAAACATGGTGCACAACGATGCAAGGACACATATAAATGAATTGTATGTGTGTGCCTATAATAGTGCACAATGATGCAGGGACACAAATGTATGAATTGTGTGTTTGTGCCTATAATGGTGCACAACGATGCAGAGACACAAATGTATGAATTGTGTGTGTGTGTGCCTTAGCCTTGTAAGAGAAAAATAAGGTTTTAGTATATCTTTTTAGAACCATATTGCATCCTTTCTCTTTGAAGACTTTGAACTTGCTTTGACTAGTTGTTCCTTCTTTTTTGAAGCTTGAATCATCATGAATATAAACAACTAATATCATTACAAGTAAACATCATTTTGATATCGAATTAATGTCATCGCATACTAAACCTAACAAGGTGTACCGGGAGTTGTGAGTTGGGAAACTATCCCATGCTCTACCATGAAGTCTTCAAACTCATGGTCAAGGTACTTACCTCCACGATTCGATCGTAGTGACTTGATAGTCCCACTTAATTGATTCTAAACTTTAGCTCTGAATTCTTCAAAATTTTCAAATGTTTATGACTTTCGTTGCATCAGGTAGACGTATACGTATCTTGAGTAGTCATCTATAAATGTGACATAATACTCATAACTACCCCTAGCTTTAACATTAATCGGTCCACAGACGTCTGTATGTATAAGTTCTAGCGATTCTTTAACTCTAAGCCCTTTTCCAGTGAAAGGTCTCTTACTCATCTTACCGTCCATACAAGATTCATAGACAGGTAAAGTGCTAACCTTTAACTTACTTAAAGGTCCGGTTTTTACTAATCTATCTATCCGGTCAAGGTTGATATGACCAATCCTTAGATGCCAGATATACGTGTCATTATCTGGAGAAATCTTATGTCGTTTAGTTTTTTGTTTTTCAACCTTAAACATTTCGGTGTTGAGCAGTGTAGTATGTATTAACGGTCTTAACATATACAAATTGTTTTCATTGATTCTTGAACAAATATTCAGATCATTCTTTCCAATAATAATAGACTTATTATTAAAAGAAACAAAATATTTTTGTTCTAACAACTTAGAAACGGAAATCAAATTCCGTGTAAATCCAAGAATATAAAATACATTGTCCAACAATATATAATTATTACAAAAACGTAATTTAATTATGCCCACTGCTCGTGCATACACGACATCCCCTGACCCCACACACATTAAGAAGGCTTGCTCCTCTAGCTGTGTCCAAGAATCAGTCCATTGTAAAGAAGAACAAACATGGTTAGTGGCCTACGAATCAACTATCCAGGGTGAAGAATCATCTTCCACAAAACACGACTCAAGAACAAGTAAATCATATTTACTTTTCTTGGGCTTCTTCTTGCTTTGGGCTTTCTTGGGTTTGGGCTTACCCTTCGCTTTCCCAGTAGACCTCTTTCTCTTCTTATTATTAGAGGAATATGGTTCAACAACATTTGCCTTACCAGTTTTGCCCTTGCAGTCCTTAGTTAAGGACTCAAAGGTAGTGAGCTCATTGAGCAACTGTGTGAGACTGAATCTTAATTTGTTTATCTCATAGTTACTCTTAAACTGATCAAAACTCTTCGGAAGAGTCGTCAGTATGATGCTCACTAGACTGGGTTCTTCAATGGCCTTACCATTGACTTCTACCGTGTTGAAGTATGACATCATGCTCAGGACATGTTCCCAAATTGATGTATTATCCTTCATGCGAGCGAGCATAGCGGAACGAACAGCTTTGTGATGCTTTTGCTTGAAAGGGCTTCCCGAGCATCGCTTGAAATGACTCAGTGATTTCGAATGCTGAAATCATTGCTTCGTGCTTTGTCACAAGCATGTCTGTCATTGAAGCCAACATATATGTTCGGGTCTTCTCATTAGATGAGTCCCATCGCTGGTATGCCTCACGAACAGTTTGTGTGGCATTGGCAGCAGACACTGGAAGACATTCCTTTGTAAGCACAAACTTGAGGCCTTTGGTGACCAAAATTGCATTAATGTTAAGTTTCAACTTAGTGTAGTTATCACCGGTTAATATGTCGTTTGCGAGAATTTGAAGTAATGCAGAAGACATTATTGCTGAAATAAATAAAACATTCATTCAGTCATTTATTTAAAATAAGTGCGAGTGCTTTGGCATAAATTTAAACATGATGCATGCACATGTTTAACGAACTAGAACTACCCTAAAACTAGTAACTATACCACAAAAATCCAACATACCACAAAAAAAGTGCCACCTTAGGGTCGGTCAAGTCTTTGCATATTGGACCGAGACATTCTCAATAAATGATATTCTAGAATAACTCTTATTCCATATCATTCAACCATTGTTTATTCAGTCAGGTTTTTAATTAACAAACTTAATCAAAATCTTCGTGAGTGTAACCCCACCATTTCGGATCTCACGAGCTTAACTCGTGAATTGCCGCCTTAAGGTTGGTTAATCCTAAAATACCCTCAGAAATCCTATCTGTTAGGAAGTCAACCTTGGTATTGACCTTTGTGGAAACCATTCTTAGGGAGGACGAAAGCAAAGCCGTCACGAGGTCCCACTCGGATCTCAGGGTGTTGAACTAATGATGTAGACCGCATGATATATATGTCATATATCCCTCTCCCACTCACTATTTTAAAACTAGGTTTTTCTATTAATCGTCAATGCACCTAGACTCTACAGGACTAAACGACTAACTTTAATCAAGTTATCTAGCGCATTAACTAATTATAAACAAATTCTAATTAAATAATAAATTATTAATAATTTTTAACAATTAAAAATCTAATTTATTAGTTAATAATCTAAGCCTTTATAAACTTATTACTAAGGTCAGATTATTATGATACTGTTTACCAAGTTTTAACTATTAAAACTCTAACACTTTATTCGGTTCATTTATTAATAGGTTATTAATCATATTAATCCTAATTACAATAAATGACCATATTAATCTAACTTATTAAACTCTTTAATAGTTAGATTAATATTAATGAGAATTACCTAGTTTTCTAACCATTAAAAACTAATCTCATTATTCATAGCCATTTATGTATATTGCCATTTTAATCATTTTAAAATAAAATACATAAAATGTCAGGCTAAGATGCATGTATGACATATCAAATATATTTGTGTAGACACATATAATCTAAATGACATACGTATACATGACAATGTTTTTATCATCACATAATATAAAACATACATGAATCGACCGAGTACTATGGATTATTTAACCTAAAAAATTGGAATCTAAACTTACAAAAAATTCCCCAAGGCATTCCTCGGTCTTCTTGTAACTTCAGAAATCTTTCAGACTCTCCAGGTCACTCTGATTCATCTCATGAATCTGAAACGGGAAATATGCACGAAACTTACTAGGCAACACTTGCCAACGGAACAGTGCGTGAACAGTACCACGTGAACAGTACTCCCGGTGAACAGTGCGGTGAACATTATCGATGAACAGTCTTCGGTGTCACGCGTTTCAAGTTCTTCCTTTACAGGTTACAATTATATTTATTTACAATACAATAACAATAAAAATAAATAAAATAAGAAATTATATAATCCATAAACTCTAAATCCACAGTACCATAAAAATTTAGGATCAACCATGTTTAAATTAAACAATTTAATTATAAACATTCATATAATCATAAAGATGGTGCCTACACATTCATACATACAGGAGCATCGAAAACAATTTCCTATTCCGAAAAATAAATTGGCTATGATACCAATTGTTGGAACCCTGTTCACCGGTTACGCAGCGGAACTAGGTTTTAATTTTTTAATACAGATCATAATCATTTTCTGAGGCCAGAGAACTTGAGATCGTAATTATTTTTCAGAGCTAATACATACAATATTTAAACACAGTAAATTGGAATCGATATAATCAGAAAAAGAAAATCTTACCAACGTTTGGATGATCCTTCACTTTACGATATGCTCCTGTCTGAACCAATCTTACCAACGTTTGCAAACTCCTACACTTTACGATGTGCTCATATCTGAACCGCTCGATCTTCCTCGCTATCTCCCGGGACTGGTAACTGCGTGTGGGCGCGTCACGGTCTCAGAAACTTGAAAGGAGGTTGTAGAGATAATTGAAGAACCTCTTTCCTTAATATTTGGTGTTATTTTACTGCACACACTTACACACAAAAAAAATCTTTTATCGCCAATAGTTGCGTGACTTTTCAAAGTAAAAAAAAAAATCCCTTTTTTTTCTCCAACTGATACACACTCTATCTTTTTACAATATATATATATATATATATTCCACATACATCCACTTGTGTTTTTATATATCTATATCTTTTTTTTTGTTTTCTTTTACTCCTGCTTTCGCATGCACTTGTATATTATATATCTATATTAATATATAAAACACATATATATCCTTGTTTGTATCCTATACAAACACTTATATATGTGCACATATCAATTTACATCCAATGCAATCTCTTGTGTTATAATTGATATATATATTTTAACTATCCTTTTTAAATATATCTAATATATTAAAAGTGATAATAAGTATTTTAAATTTAAAATTAAATTCAAATACTTAGATAAATGATTTAGTAAAATAAAATAATCCTATTATTTTATCTTCACCTAAATCCATATATCAACTAACACCCTCCAATTAATAGTTAATTAATTTTTCATAATTATCAGTATAGTTAAATAATCTAACTATTTAATTAATGTAACTATTAACATTCATTAAATAAATAATCTCATTATTCAATTAATTCCCGGATATATACATGCCATTTTTGTAACACAATTAATTGGACAATCCAATTAATTAACCGTGACCCTTGTTATCTAAATCGATCGGGCTAGCAAGGGTACCTAATGGACCCACGATGTTCTGATCTCCAATAATCCTCATAATTATTAATTTAACTCTTTAATTAATATTCATTGATTATTAACTCCGATGTTATTCCACTAAAAACCCAAAGTTGCACTCTCTCAACTGTAGACATTTTTACACAGACCGATACAACTTGGTGTCCATCGATATAGCTATTACACATGGTGTGATCCTCCACAGTAGTTCATAATTAGAGCTAGGTCATAATGTCCGTTATGCCCCTCTAATTACATATATCCTTTAAGTACCGTTGATTCTTTAATAAACAATAAATCCTATTTCCTTACGGAATTAGGAGAGCTCTTATATTGTCCATGCCCCGAATCAACACTTAAGGGAACTACCATCTACTTCTCACAAGAAGAAGTGGATTCCACTATTGTGTACAAACCTTTCCAGCCACAAGCCAAACCGCAATCCCAACATACGGAGCATATTGATCGGGAACAGCATCCGTCCTCACCCATGGTATATCAAAGACCACGATCTAACTTGAAGGAGTCGATAGGACACTCAGGATTAAGATCATCCATATATAACCATCATTAGTTGATATATATGAATCTCATCGGTAAATGGATCTTGGTGAGAGATTCATATAGATCATGGCCCAGTCCTATATAATAACATCATACAAGGTGCTGCCATTCCCATATCTCGTATGAATGATTCAGGATAGAATCATCGTACATTACGGAATGGACCGCAGCTATAGATTAACCACAAATAAAGTACCCAGCTTTATTTACAATCTATGTACTCTTTAGATTGCACGTCTATTAATGTATCCATCCGTATGTGACACTCCTATACAAATTTTGAGATTACATCCGGCAATCTTGGATGTTAAATATATGCACAAATTATAAAATAAACAATACAACAAGAATGAATTGAATTTTTCCCTTTATTTATTTCATATATCCGTTTACAAATTACATCATTAGGCCATAAACCCTAACAACCTAAGGATATAATTCTTGCCCACAAAGTAAATCCTTCTTAGGAGAGTATTAGGTCTCTTAAACTAAATACATTAAGAGTCTTGGTGTGTAAAAGAAATCCACTTTTTAAGAGGATTGAATCCAAATTTTGATAGAAGTCTTGATGAAGTAGAAATCCTCTTTCTATGTGGATTTTCGGCCACCTATATATACTCCTATATATAATTTCGACCAAGCCTTATTTTTTTGGTGTGAGAAGTTGTTTTTTTTTATTGTTATAAAAAAAATTTGTCCAACTCATTGTGTTAAGAATTCGGCAAAGCATAGAGAAAAGATGGAACGTTTTTGTTTTCGATAGTACACTAGTATCCTTTGCATCAAAAGGGTTTTTGTGTACAACATCGAATTAAAGTTTACGCGAGTTTCAATCAAATTGATTGATAATTTACAAGTGACTGGAATTTCTTGGTTTTTCTCTTAGAGGATAATTGTGACTAACAAAGAAAAAGATTTTGTTTGTTTCCATCCCTAGGTATACAATTTAAAGAAATGGAGCCCACACTCCTATGTGATTCACGTTCGTGATTGGATTGGAAGATCTGATGGATTCAATTCAACGCTAGTTCAATCGTCACGAAAAAAAGGTACGATACTTTTAATATACATCAATTAATCTAGGGTTAAGGTTCTTTCTTTCAAAGGGATGTTTTTTTAAATATACTAAACCCTAATTTTAATTTTCACGCATCCGTTGCGCTATTTTCCTTACACTAGTATCCTTTGCATCAAAAGGGTTTTGTGTACAAAATCGAATCAAGGTTCACGTGAGTTTCAATCAAATTGATTGATAATTCACAACTGACCGGACGTTCTTGGTTTTTCTCTTGGAGGATTATTGTGACTAACAAATAATAAGATTTTGTTTGTTTCCATCATCAGGTATACAATTTAAAGAAAGGGAGCCCACATTCCTAGGTGATTCACGTTCGTGACTGGATTGGAAGATCTTGCGGATTCAATTCGATGATAGTTCAATTGTCATGAAAAAGAAGGTACGATACTTTTTATATACATCAATTAATCTAGGGTTAAGATTCTTGTTATTAAAAAGGGAAATTTTTTATTTATACCCTAATCCTAATTTTTCACGCTTCCGTTGCGTAATTTTCCCTACACCACTAACCATGTATGTTCTTCTTTGTTGTGGACTGATTATTGTACACAACTTGAGGAGGGAGCTTTCTCAATGCGTGTGAGGTCAGGGGATGTTGTATCGGCCAAAACAGTGGGAGCAATAAGATTGTAATTTTGTAATAATACTAGTTTTTTATTATTAAACAATGTTTTTATATTCCTGGATTTACACGGAATTTTATTTCCGTTTCTAAGTTGTTAGAATAAAAATATTATGTTTATTTTAATAATAAGTCTGATATTATTGGAAAGAATGGTCTGAATATTTGATAAGGAATTATTGAAAACAGTTTGTATGTGTTAAGACCATTAATACATACAACAATGCTTAACACGGAAATGTATAAGGTTGAAAAACCAAAACAACATAAGATTTCTCCAGATAATGATACGTATCTCTGGCATCCAAGGTTTGGTCATATCAGCCTTGACCGGATAGATAGACTAGTAAAAGCGAACCTTTAAGTGAGTTAAGGGTTGACACCATACCTGTTTGCGAATCTTGTCCGGAAGGTGAGATGATTAAGAGACCTTTTACTGGAAAAGGGCTTAGAGTTAAAGAACCGCTAGAGCTTATACATACAAACGTCTGCGGACCAATGAATGTTAAAGATAAGGGTGGTTATGAGTATTATGTCACCTTTAGAGATGACTACTCAAGATACAGATATGTCTACCTAATGCAACATAAGTCGGAAGCATTTGAAAAGTTTAAAGAATTTCTAACTAAAGTTGAGAATCATTTAGGTAGGACTAACGATCGGATCGTGGAGGTGAGTACCTTGACTAAGAGTTTGACGACTTCATGGTCGAGCATGAGATAGTTTAAAAACTTATAACTCCCGATACACCTCAGCAAAATAGTGTAGCGGAGAGGAGAAATAGAACCCTGATGAAAATGGTGAGATCTATTATTAGTTTCTCATCATTTCCAAATTCCTTCTGGAGATATGCATTTCAAACAGCAGCATACATTTTGAATGTAGTTCTATCCAAATATGTTCCTAAGAATCTGAAACATCCTAAAGAAGTGTTCTTACTCCCAAGTATAAGAGTGTCAAAGTAATAAATTAACCGGTAAGACCGGGTTGAACCACATGGAGGTTGTTCACTAGTCCTTGTAGAATTAATTATCTAGATTAATTACTAAGCTTGTTATAAAATATAAATCAATTAAAATTAAAACTGAGGCTAAGGGATTCACTATTGGTAATTCGATTATGATCTAATTATTAATATTTAGTCTAGATTAATGGGAGAGTATTCCACTCCACTGACCACTCTCTGATAGATGTGGGTAAAAGTACCCACTGTGCTAGACAACATCTGTCTGTCTACAGTGAGTCAAAACTCCACAAAGATCAGAGGGGATAAACCACTCTCTGATAGATATGGGTAAAAGTACTCACTGTGCTAGACAATATCTGTCTGTCTACAGTGAGTCAAAAACTCCACAAAGATCAGAGGGGAGAAACCACTCTCTGATAAATATGGGTAAAAGTACTCACTGTGCTAGACAATATCTATCTGCTACAGTGAGTCAAAAACTCCACAAAGATCAGAGGGGAGAAAGCAAAAAAATAATAAATTTACCATAATTGGATCATATTTTCCATACCAACGGGGCTATTTATACAAAATACGGATGAAAATTGACCATCGGATGAATTTAGAATGGAGCGTCCAGATTTGCTCCACGTTATAAGTGAATAGTGCACAATGAACAGTACCGCATCAGTGAAAGTCAATAGTGAACAGTGCACCGACTTCTAGAATACGATTCTCTGCAGCACGTGTACGATGCACTTACAACTCGGGCCAATAGAATTGTGTCATGCCATCGGTCAATGATCTTCTAGAAAGTCAACTATGAACGGTGCACCGACTTCTAGAATGTGATTCTCTACAGCCGCGTGTACAGTGCACTTGCAGTTCGGTCCAATAGGAATGTGTCACATCATCAGGAACAGTGAAAGTCAACTGTGAACAGTGAATCGTCAAAATTACAAAGATACCCTTCGTGGCCTTCCTTAGGTTTTTGACGTTCTAAACTTGAAAACGATGTTTATTTTGCCATCTGACTTCTCCTTAATTCTTAATTGATCAAATTACTTCTGAAATACAAAGAAAAATACACTAATTACTACACAACACATTTATTTAAGCGAGCGAACGAAATTGTGTCTAAATTGGGGAATTAATCATATTGGAAGTGTAAAATGATGATATTATCCCTTAGTAAACATACAATTTTCAGTGTTAATCAGAATCCTCTAGAGTTGTGGAATGATCGTAAAGCTAGTTTGCGACATTTTCATATATGGGAGTATCCAGCACATGTGCGGAAGAATAGAAGTATAAAGCTAGACTCCAAGTCTGTGGTCTGCCTGTTTGTAGGATACTCCAAGCCTCCAAGGAGATCGAGGTGGACACTTCTATAGTCCCGAAGATAACAAAGTATTTGTATCGACAAATGCAATGTTTCTTGAGGATAATTATATTAGTGACCATAAGCCTCGTTCTAAGATTGTATTGAATGAGTTGGAGCCTAGTGAAACTAGTGCTTCATCAACAAGAGTTGTTGATCCACAAACATCTGAGAGTCAGATGGTTCTTGATCAGGATACACTACCACCTAGACGTAGTGAGAGGGTTGTAAGACAAACTGAAAGCTATTTAAGTGTAGATGAGGGAGAATGTGTTGTCTCTGCTGATAGTGTTGATGATCCATAGACATTTAAAAATGCAATGGAAGGTCCTGATAAAGAGGAATGGCTTAAAGCCATGAATCTCGAGATGAAGTCCATATACTCTAACTCAATCTTTGATCTTGTGGACTTACTGGATGGGGTAAAACCCATAGGGTTTATGTGGATCTACAAGAGAAAGAGAGGAGTAAAAGGGAAGGTAGAGACCTTCAAAGCAAGGCTCTTGGCCAAGGGTTATACATAGAAAAAGAGGGTCGATTATGAAAAGACCTTCTCGTCAATAACCATGTTTAAGTCTATTCGGATTCTCTTATCCATTGCTGTCTATTTCGATTATGAAATTTTGAAAATAGTCGTCAAGACTGCATTCTTGAATGACAATCTTGATAAGAGCATATATATATGATGAAACCAGAGGGATTCGTGTCTCTAGATTAAGATCAAAATGTTTGTAAGCTGCAAAGGTCCATTTATGAACTTAAGCAAGCATGTAGATCTTGGAACATCAGGTTTGATGATATGATCAAAACCTATGGCTTTGAGCAGAACATCGATGAGCCTTGCGTCTACAAGTGGATCATTGACAAAAAAGTAGTTTTCTTGGTCCTATACGTAAATGATATCCTACTCATTGAGAATGATGTGAGAGTGTTGTCTGATTTAAAGGGCTAGCTGGCTGGCTAATTCCAAATGAAAGATTTAGGAAATGCGAGTTATGTTCTAGGGATCTAACTTATAAGGGATCGTAAGAAAAAACTCATAGCACTGTCTTAGGCATCATATATCGATAAGATTCTTATACGATTTTTGATGCAGAATTCCAAGAAAGATAATTTACCTTCCAAGCAAGGAGTTCATTTGTCTAAGGAATAATGTCCTAAGACACTTAAAAAGTTGAGGATATGAGGCGTGTACCCTATGCATCGGCAGTAGGTAGTATCATGTTTGCTATGTCATGCACGAGACCGGACATCTAGTATGCAGTGGGAGTAGTCAGCAGATACCGGTCCATCACATGATTGGATCATTGGGTTACTATCAATACTATTCTCAATTATCTTTAGAGAATGAGAAATTATATGCTAGCGTACTTCAGATAAGATTTGATCCCGTTAGGATACACGGATTCTGATTTTCAGTTAGACAGAGATTCTAGGAAATCCAAGTATGGATTAGTATTCACCCTGGGTGGTGGAGCCATTGTATGAAGAAGTATCAAGCAATATTGCATTGCTAACTCCACTATGGAAGCCAAATATGTAGCTGCTTGTGAAACTGCTAAAGAGGTTGTTTGGCTCCGTTAGTTCTTGAGTGATTTGGAAGTTGTTCCAGATCTGGATAAGCTCATCCCACTTATTATGTTAACAATGGTGTTGTGGCTAATTCCGAAGAACTCTGAAGCCACAAAAGAGGAAAACATATAGAGAGAAAGTATCATCTCATTAGAGAGATAATGCAGAGAGAAGATGTGATCGTCACCAATATAGCCTCACAAGACAATAATGCTGATCAATTTATGAAGACCTTATCTGCTAGAGTGTTTTTGGGTCACCTAAATGGTCTAGGGTTACGAAACATGCCTCACATGCTTTAGTGCAAGTGGGAGATTGTTGGGATTTATGCTAGGGATGGTAATTATACCCGGACCCGCGAGTACCGAAACGAACCAGAATCTTGTGGGTCGGGTTTGGGTCGAAAATAATATATCCGATTCGGGTTCGGGTTCGGGTTCTGGTCGGGTCTGGGTCTGAGTCAAAAACCCGAACCCTGACCCATGGACTCGATTAGTACAAAACATCTTTGTTTTTTCAATTTGTGTGGTTATTTCAATTCTCAATATAATAGTCAATTATCTTTGTTATTATGTTTTATTTCAATTCAAGTTAATTATTCATTTATTAAACAAGATAAAAATTGAATATGTAATGATAAAAATTGAATATGTAAAAATAAAAATTGAAAGAAAAAATGAAAAAAAATGAGTTTTATTAAAGGTTTTGTGGGTCCACAAGTCCGTGGGTCCGCTGGTCTAGACCCGGACCCATGAATTTTTATGGGTCCTTAGGGCGGGTTTGGGTCTGCTGAAGACCCGCTGGTCTAGACCCGAACCCGAACCCGAAAATTTTCATGGGTCTGGGTCTAGGTTTGGGTCCAATTTTTTTTATGGGTCTGGATCTAGGTTTGGTAAGACTCGACCCCAACCCGACCCATTTCCATCCCTAGTTTATATCCTAAAAATATAATTTGTAAATAGATTTGTGAAATAAATAAATAAAAAAGTTCAATTCATTCTTGTTGTGTTGTTTATTTTATAACTTGTGTATATTAACATCCTAGATTGCCGGATGTAATCTCGAACTGTGTATATGAGTGACTTATACAGATGGATACAGTGAGAGACGTGCAATCTAAAGAGTCCATAGATGGCAAATAAAGCTGGGTACTTTATTTGTGGTTAATCTATAGCTGTGGTCCATTCCATAATATACAGTGATTCTATCCTGAATCATTCATACGAGATATGGGAATGAAGACACCTCGTATGACGTGATCATATAGGAGTTGGCCATGATTTATACGAATCTCTCACTAAGATCCGTTTACCGATGAGATTCATATATATCAACTGATGATGGATATTTATGGGTTATCTTAATCATGAGTGTCTTATTGACTCCTTCAGGTTAGATCGTGGTCTTTGATATACCATGGGTGAGGTCGGATACAGTTTCCGATCAATATGCTCTTTATGTTGGGATTGCGGTTTGACTTATGACTGTGAAGGTTTGTTCACAATAGTGGAATCAACTCCTTCTTATGAGAAGTAGACGGTAGTTCCCTTAAGAATTGATTCAGGGCTTGGACAATATGAGCTCTCTCCTAATTCCATGAGGAAATAAGATTTATTGTCCATTAGAGAATCAATGGTACTTAAAGGATATTTGTAATTAGAGGGGTATAATAGACATCATGACCCAACTCTTTTTATGAACTGCTGTGGAGGATCACGTAATAGCTATATCGATGGACACCGAGTTGTATCGGTTAGTGTAAAAACGTCCACAGTTGAGAGAGTGCAGCTTCGGGTTTAATGGAATAACACCGGAGTTAATAATCAAGGAACATTAATTAAAGAGTTTAATTAATGATTCTGAGGATTATTAGAGCCCAAAATACTGTGGGTTCATTAGCTCTCTTTGCTAGCCCGATTGATTTATGTAACAAAGGTCACAATTAATTAATTGGATTGTCCAATTAGTTGTGTTATGAAAGTGACAACAATTTAGAATTAATTAAATAATGAGATTATTTAATTAATGAATAATGGTGATTAAATAGATTAAATAATAGGATTATTTAATCATGTTATTAATCACTAAATGGAAGGTGTTAATTGATATTTGATAGAATATGATAATATGATTATTTTATTCTATTAAGTATTGGAAATTGAATTTAAAATGTTTAAATTCAAAATTATTTTTTATTTATTTTTAAATAAAAGATATGAGATATTCTTTATTTGAAAGTTTTTAAGAATCTAATTTCAAAAGTTAAAATAATTTTTATATCTGGTATTTATTAATTAAAAAAAAACGAATGAAATATCACTTTTAGAAAATGATATCGTTTTTTTTTAACAACCTTACCTGATCAAATCGCATCAGTGCATGTATGAGATATATGTAAGTTGGTTGAGAGAGTAAAAATAAATAAATATTAGATACATTTGGCTTTTGAAATTCAAAATAGACAACTGTTGATATCAAATCAATGCATCAGTTGATTGTTTTTTAAAAAGCGGATGTGCGTGAGACGCACAAGATTTGATTGTGCAAGTGCTCGCTCTTAAGTGTTCAAGCAAGTGTACGCGTGAAAAATATTAAAGAGAGAGAGAATATTTTGCATGGAAGTGTTGTGCACCGATACAAATGAATAGTTTTTTTTTGTTCTTTTTTCTTCAATATCCTTCTAAGTTCCTGTATTTATGACGTATCCACACATAGTTAATAGTTCCGGGATACAATGAGAAAGATCGGTGATACAGACCAGGAGCATTGCAAGAAGTGAAGGAACCTCCAAACGTTGGTATGATTTTATTTTCTTATTAATTATATTAATTTCAATTTTCTGTATATACGTATATTTTATCATTGTAATAATTTTATATGTATTAATTCTTAGAAATTACGATCCTAAGTTCATTGGTCCCAGATCGTTTATGATCTTTATAAAAAAAAAAAAAAATCTGATTTCCGCTGCGTGACCGGTGGACGTGGTTCCAACACAAACTGTTGTTATTCACTTGATAAGAGTTGTCATACCCCGAAGATTTTTCAGCTTGATGAACAACTTTGCCTTGTGGAGAAGGAGAGGACCTGAAGACAGTGTTGTTATAGGTTTGATCGAATCTATGATAGCAGACATTGGTGGTGTGACAAGGTTTTCTACATACTTGGCATATTGGTCTATAGTTGTTAAATCTTCCTCCACTGCCTCTTGATTAACCTCCTCTTTGAGTTGTCACAAACATATTTGCTGATGCAATCGATATCTGACCAGCTGTAGCAAATTGCTATAGTCTAGCTTCAAAGCTCATTAAAAGAAACTGGGTTTTTTGCAATGTAACCTCTCCTCTTTTGGCAGTAATGGTCATAATCACTGGATCATATTCCTGTCCTAGGCCTCCTAGTATCAATGACACCAGATCCTGTTCATTTATAACTTGTCATGCAGTTATCAATGAGTCTGATATACCTTTCATTTTGACTACATATTCATTGATGCTAAGTGCTCCTTTTTTTCAAAGTTTGTAGCTGATTTCTCAAATGCATGATTCTAACCATAGAATGCCGAGAGGACAATTTAATGATGCAATTCTAGATTTCACATGCAGTTGTGCAATGTGTTACTTGACCTAGAACCAATTCACTCAAGGTAGAAATTATCCAGCTAACTAACAATTGATCAATTTTTTCCCGATCAATTTCTTTCCAATTAAGAAAATCATCATTAATGACCTGAACAATTTCACATGTTTCTTCATCGTGATCTTCCACATACTTCTGTGGACTCTTGGTTGTTCCAAATAGGCAAATAGGAACTCTGCTATATCAAATGCATGAACCACCGGTAAGATCTGTACCTTCCAGAAGATGAAGTTGTTTTGATCCAACTTTATTGGCATATTGAAATTTAGGTTCTTTGAAATAAGATTTGATCGTGTCTCTCGTTGCGTCTTCGTGAGCACAGGAGAAACTCGATTTGTGGATTTAGAGTTTTGAGGAAGTGTGCTTTGTGAAGAATTCATGGCCTTGGATCTTCACTGCTTTGATACCTTGAAAAGGTTGCAAGAAAAGAAATCTAAACTAAGAACAGAGAAGAATTAAGAAAATTTAGAGAGAAAATGACTTGAAGAATTTTTTTTTATTTCCTTTTTCTTCGTTGTCCAAAATTTACAATAAGCAGTCTATTTACACTAGCTGCTGATCCTTATCCATTACGCTCATAGGCGTCTGATCAAAAGTAGTTATAACAAGCTTTTCTAGAAAAACAACTTTTGGCGCCAAAACAAGTTGGCCACTCATAATAGAATATGCTAACTAGGCATTGCTGACTCAGCCTATTCTGTTATACTGACTAAGCTCTGATGTGGCTTTGATTTTGCATGCTGATGATAGATGATCATCATGAGACCTTTGATAATCATTCTTCTTCTTTACAATATTCTCAAAATTCAATATAAAATGAGTTCTATTTCTCACAATTTCCACCTAATACCCTCTTAATTATTTGGTTATATATATTTCTTAGCTTGTATTCAAAATGAAACCAAATATGTTGTCCTTATAATTAGCTATTAATAAAGAAATATAAATGGGTATGTTTGTTTACAGATTTCTATTTCCCAAAACCAAATCTTGAGGTTCTGCTGCCCTTGTACAAATCTGATCCTGTTGTTGAGCTGATTTTGTAAGAAGTGGTACTTCGTGAGAGTTCATGAACCATGATGCTGTCCAAAATTGCCTTCACCATGTACTACACAGCTTAAAAAACACTCAGAAAACAGCAGATTCATGGATTTTATATCATCTTTACGTTTCATTATTCTTTCAATAATGTTAAACATTTCAACTCATATCTTAATTTGTATCTCCAATTATAATTTACAAGTGAAAATATCAACTTAGCATGGTCGATGCCATTTCAGAAGATATACATATATGAGGAAAATACAAGAACAATCATAAAGTTTACGAGTTTATTGTTTTTAGCCAAGTATTTATTTTTATTATACTTGTCATTTTTAGGCTTGAGCTTAGTAAGAGTCTTTTTACTGGAAAATGGCTTAGAGCTAAAGAACTGCTAGAGCTTATACATACAGATGTCTGCGGACCGATGAATGTTAAATCTAGGGGTGGTTATGAGTATTATGTAACCTTTATAGATGACTACTCAAGATACGGATACGTCTACCTAATGCAACGGAAGTCGGAAACATTTGAAATGTACAAAGAATTCTGAGCTGAAGTTGGGAATTAATTAGGTAAGACTATCAAGTCACTACGATCTGATCATGAAGGTGAGTACCTTGACCAAGAGTTTAAAGACTTCATGGTCGAGCATGGGATAGTCTCCCAACTCACAGCTCCCGGTACACCTCAGTAAAATGGTGTAGCGGAGAGGAGAAATAGAACCCCTATGGAAATGGTAAGATCTATGATTAGTTTTTCATCATTACAAAATTCTTTTTGGGGATATGCGTTACAAACAAGGGCAAACATTTTGAATGTAGTGCCATCCAAATCTGTTCCTAAGACTTCCCTAGAGTTGTGGAATGGTCGTAAAGCTAGTTTGTGACATTTCTGCATATGGGGGTGTCCAGGACACGTGCTGAGGAATAGAACTGGAAAGCTAGACTCTAAGTCTATGGTTTGCCAGATTATAGGATACTCTAAGGAGACCAGAGGTGGACACTTCTATAGTCCCATAGATAACAAAGTATTTGTACCGACAAATGTAACGTTTCTTGAGGACAATTATATTAGTGACTATAAACCTCGTTCTAAGATTGTATTGAATGAGTTGGAGCCTGGTGAGATGAGTGCTTCATCAACAAGAGTTGTTCATCCACAAACATCTGAAAGTCAGATGGTTTCTGATCAGGATACACTACCACCTAGACATAGTGAGAGGGTTGTGAGACAACCTGAACGCTATTTAGGTATAGGTGTGGGACAAGGTGTTGTCTCTGCTGATAGTGTGGATGATCCATTGACATTTAAGAATGCAATGGAAGATCCTGATAAAGAGGAATGGCTTAAAGCCATGAATCTCGAGATGAAGTCCATGTACTCTAACTCAGTCTTGGATCTTGTAGACTTATTGGATGGGGTAAAACCAATAGGGTGTATGTGGATCTACAAGAGAAAGAGAGGAGTAGACGGGAAGGCAGAGCTCTTCAATGCAAGGCTAGTGACCAAGGGTTATACTCAGAAATAGAGGGTCAATTATGAAGAGACCTTTTTGCCAGTAACCATTTTTAAGTCCATTCGGATTCTCTTATCCATTGCTGCCTATTCCGATTAAAAAATTTGGCAAATGGATGTCTAGACTACATTCTTGAATGACAATCTTGATGAGAGCATCTATATGATGCAACTAGAGGGATTCTTGTCTCTAGATCAAGAGCAAAAGGTTTGCTAGCTGCAAAGGTCCATCTATGGACTTAAGCAAGCATCTAGATCTTGGAACATTAGGTTTGATGATGTGATCAAAACCTATGGATTCAAGCAGAACGTCGATGAGCCTTGTGTCTACAAGCGCATCATTGATAAGAAAATAGTTTTCTCGGTCCTATACGTAGATGATATCCTACTCATTTGAATGATGTGGGAGTGTTGTTTGATTTAAAGGGCTGGCTGACTAGCCAATTCCAAATGAAAGATTTGGGAGAGGCGAGTTATGTTTTTGGGATCCAGCTTATAAGGACTCGTAAAAACAAACTCTTAACACTGTCTCAGGCATTATATGTACAAGATTCTTATGCGATTTTCAATACAGAACTCCAAGAAAGGTAATTTACCTTCCAGACATGGAGTTCACTTGTCTAAGGAACAGTGTCCTAAGACACCTCAAGAAGTTGAGGATATGAGACGTATGCCCTATGTATCGGCAGTAGGTAGTCTCATGTATGCTATGTTATGCACAATATCAGACATCTGCTATGCAGTGGGAGTAGTCAGTAGATACCAATCCAACCCAGGATTGGATCATTGGTTGCTGTCAAGATAATTCTCAAGTATCTTCGGAGAACGAGAGACTATATGCTAGTGTATTCAAGACAGTATTTGATCCTGTTAGGATACGCGGATTCTAATTTTCAGTCAGACAGGAATTCTAGGAAATCCATGTCTGGATCAGTATTCACCCTGGGTGGTGGAGCCATTGTATGGAGAAGTATCAACCAATCTTGCACTGCTGACTCCACCATGGAAGCCGAATATATAGCCGATTGTGAAGCTGCTAAAGAGGCTGTTTGGCTCCGTAAGTTCTTGAGTGATCTGGAAGTTGTTCCAGATTTGGATATGCTCATCATACTTCATTGTGATAACAGTGGTGCTGTGGCTAATTCCAAAGAGCCAAGAAGCCATAAAAGAAGGAAACATATAGAGAGAAAGTATCATCCCATTATAGAGATAGTGCAGAGAGAAGATGTGATCGTCACCAAGATAGCCTCACAAGATAATCATGCTGATCCATTTACGAAGACCTTACTGGCTAAAGTGTTTTCGGGTCACCTAGATGGTCTAGGGTTACAAAATATGCCTCACACGCTTTAGTGCAAGTGGGAGATTGTTGGGGTTTATGCCCTAAACATGTAATTTCTAAATGGATTTATGAAATAAATAAAAAGAAAAGTTCAGTTCATTCTTGTTATGTTATTTATTCTATAAACTTGTGCATATATTAACATCCTGGATTGCCAGATGTAATCTTGAACTGTGTATATAAGTGTCATATATGGATGGATACAGTAAGAGACATGCAATCTAAAGAGTCCATAGATAGCAAATAAAGCTGGGTACTTTATTTGTGGTTAATCTATAGCTGCGGTCCATTCCTTAATGTACGGTGATTTTATCATGAATCATTCGTATGAGATATGGAAATGGAGGCACCTTGTATGATGTGATCATATAGGATTGGGCCATGATCTATATGAATCTCCCACCAAGATTCGTTTACGGATGAGATTCATATATATCAACTAATGATGGCTATATGCGGGTGATCTTAATCTTGAGTGTCTTATCGACTCCTTCAGGTTAAATCGTTGTCTTTGATATACCATGTGTGAGGTCAAATGCATTTCCTGATCAATATACTCCGTATGTTGGGATTACGGTTTGGCTTGTGGTTGGGAAGGTTTCTACACAATAGTTGAATCCACTCCTTGTGAGAAGTAGATGGTAGTTCCCTTAAGGGTTGATTCGGGGCTTGGACAATATGAGCGCTCTCCTAGTTCCATAAGGAAATATGATTTATTGTTCACTATAGAATCAACAGTACTTAAATGATATATGTCATTAGAGGGGTATAACGGATATTATGACCCAGCTCTAATTATGAACTACTGTGGAGGATCACACCATGTGTAATAGCTATATCGATGGATATCGAGTTGTATCGGTCTGTGTAAAAGCATCTGCAGTTAAGAGAGTGCAGCTTCGGGTTTTTAGTGGAATAACACCGAAGTTAATAATCAATGAATATTAATTAAAGAGTTTAATTAATGATTCCGATGATTATTTGAGATCAAAATACTGTGGGTCCATTAGGTCTCCTTACTAGCCCGATCGATTTAGGTAACAAGGGTCACGGTTAATTAATTGGATTGTCCAATTAGTTGTGTACGAAAGTGGCACGTATTTATTCAGGAATTACTTGAATAATGAGATTATTTAATTAATGAATGATAATGATTATGTTAATTAAATAATTAGATTCTTTAATTATGTAATTAATCATTAGTTGGGGAGTGTTGATTGATATTTAATTTTTAAAGATAAAATAATTTGATTATTTTATTTTTTAATGTAGATATTTAATTTTTTGAATTTAAAGAGTTTGAATTCAAAACAAATTGATTAATATCTTTAGTGATATGAGATATCTTAAAAGATTTAAATCGATAAGTTTTATCAAATATATATATATATATATATATATATATTATATTTAAAATAAGACAAAAGATATCAATTAACAGGTATGCATTATAATATATATATGTCAACAAACTGATGACACGCATGATAAATTATTCAATTTGCATCAAATGCAAATTGTGGTGGGTTAATCAACTAACAAAAACAACGCACTTATCAGTGTTAAAAAGAAAAATATGCAAGTGATGTATATTGTATCAAATACATGCACAACGTCACAGTGCGTGAATCAATGCAAATAATTAAAATTGCATATGATGGAAGTGAGTGCGTGTATTGACAAAGAGAGAAAAGTGTGTAAGTGTGTGAACTGAAATCGAGGAAAGAGTTTCTTCAAGTCTTTTCTCTACATTCTCTATTCAAGTTCCTGAGACCGTGACGTGCTCACACGCAGTTACCAGTCACGGGAGATAGCGAGGAAGATCAAGAGGTTCAGACAGGAGCATATCGTAAAGTGAAGGAGCCTCCAAACGTTGGTAATATTTTCTTCTTCTGATTATATCGATTTCAATTTCCTGTGTTTACATATTGTATGTATTAGTTTCGAAAAATAATTACGATCTCAAGTTCACTGGTCCCAGATAGAGATTATGATCTGTATTAAAAATTTTAAAACTTAGTTTCACTGCGTAACCGGTGAACGGGGTTCCAACCTTTAATTCAGCCAAAATTTCCTCCAAAAAATTTTGCTCTCTTATTTCCTAATCCCTCCATTTTCTTTATCATTTCAGATACTCTCTCTCTCTCTCTCTCTCTCTCTCTCTCTCTCTCTCTCTCTCTCTCTCTCTCTCTCTCTCTCTCTCTCTCTCTCTCTCTCTCTGTATGTTTAAATTTCTGGGCATGAAACAAGAAGCTGAAATTTCTAGGTAAGAAATTTAAATTTCTAGACAGTTTTCCCTCTAAGATGAAGTCGCACGAATTTTCTTGGCAAGAAGCCAAAATTTGCGACATCTGAAATTTCTAGGCAAGAAGCTGAAATTTCTGAGCAAGAAGTCGTCGGCAATAGCTGAAATTTTCTACTGTGAAGAAGAAGAAAACCACCGTGAAGAAGAAAACCACCATTTGAAATTTTATACTGTAAAGAATAAATTTATGCTCGTTAAAAATTCAACATTTCAACTCATCTAGATTCAAAACTTAATAACAATTTTATGTGTCTCTCTCTATCATGAATTAGATCTCTCTTTTGTGAAGTAGATCCGAAGTCAAACGATGTTTTTCAACGGTTTGTATCCCTTACCCACTTGTTTCTTAGAAGGATCATTATGTTTGATATGAAGAGATCAAACATAATGATCCTTCTAAGAAACATAATCATTAGTCACTACGTGAAACATAATCATCCAATTCACGAGAATATTCTATCAATTATTAAAACTTACCAAATTAATAATCGTTCATAAGAATATTCAAGACAGATTATTAATTTAAACCTCATCAATAATCGATAACCGACGAATTTCTCAAAATCTTAATGATTAGTCACTATTTGAAACATATCATCTGATTTACAAGAAAATTCTATCAACTATTGAATCAAAATCATTAATAATTGATAACCGACGAATTTATCAAAATCTTAATGACTAGTTCACTACGTGAAAACATAGTCATCCGATTCATGAGAAAATTCCATCAATTAATAATTTTAAACAAACTAATAATTATTATGAAATCTTAATGATTAGTCACCACGTGAAACATAATCATCCGAAATCATAATAATTATTTATGAACTGCAATTATTTTTCATAAAAAAAATTGGATTTTTTTTTTAAATTGCCTCATGATTTTAGTAAATTTCAAATTGGCCCCTATACTTATCATAATATTAAATTGGCCTCAAATATTTTTAAAAATAGAAATCAACCCCAACACATGAGCAATGTGTATAGATACCTCAAAGTTTATGTTAATTCTAAAAGGGCCTAGACAAATAACAAAATAGTCCAAAACTTAGTCTAATTCACAAAAGTTTGTCTAAACCAAAAACAACCCAAAAACCCTAGATTTCATGGCCGTCGTTCTTTCTTGATCCGACGGCCACCAAAACGGTGGCAAAACAACTGGAAAAGCAGCGGAAAGCCACGTATATCGGTGTGACTCATCAGATTCATCAAATTTCATAGATCTTTAAGACCCAAGACAGATTCGTTTTGGATCTTTACTCGACGAGCGGTGGCTACACAACCAAACCCGCAATCGACATGCACTTACAGCCAGACTGGGAAGAACGAGGGTAGTGGATCTGATGCGGATGACCCGCCTATGTGAGCGGGTTTGGATCTGTTGACCTGCTCATGGTGTGGGTCAGGTGTTTCAGGCGAAGCGTGACCCATGGTTGTTTGTGGGTCTGGATTATACTGGCACAACGAACCGCATCTACGCACAGATCCTGGCCATCGACCATCATCTGATGCATGGCCTTTGCGTCTGAAACACAAATCTACCCAGCAAGCTAACATACGCCATATGAGCACCTCTGTCTAGACAACCTCATCCATTGATGGTTTCTTACCAACAAACATGTCAATACAGTTTTTGTTTTATTTAACAATTGTAAAATAATTCAACACAAAATCCAATTTCAATGGTCCGTACAATCTATACAATCAAATTCAATTGTCTACGTTGTTAATAGCAAGTGAGACCATGAGTCTCCATTCATATACCAATTACAATAGTGATACCAAAATAGTATCGTCTTAATTACCAAATAACATAGTGAAAGACAATGTGTAAAATTAACACAAAATTCATATATGGATTTAATTAATTGGAGCAATAATTTAACTCAATTAATCCAGTGTGTATAAAAGTAAAATACAAATACAAAATCAAAATCATTCAACCAATGCAACAATACGATTCGACTCTGATACCACTATCAGCGTTATATATAAAGATAATTATTTCTCGTATTGTATGCATAAGTATGAATAGACTCGTACCTGGAAACGCAATGGAAACCATCCAATTCGTAGAGACTTAATCCCGAATCCAAGTTATAGAGAATCCCAATCCCAAACCCATAATGGGGCAATAACCTGAAAAGAAAACAAAGGAAACAATAGAGAGTCTTTTACTCTCTTCTAACATTCCTCAGATTGCCTAATGGGGAGACAATTCTGTAACACTTTTTTTGAGTGAGAGTAGGGACCCCCTTTATATAGTATAACTTCCTAGAATCCTAACCCATAAAGGATTCTCAAAACCTTAATATGATGGCTAGTCTTAAAAGGAATACTAGGCCCACACATATAAAATAGGCTCACACATATATAGTATAACTTCCTAGAATCCTAACCCACAAAGGATTCTCAAAACTGTAATAGGATGGCTAGTCCTAAAAGGAATATTAGGCCCACACATATAAAATAACTCATACCATATCCTACATATATTTAATGTAGCTAAGGTGCACCGAGCCTAATAAATATTGATCACATTAATAACATGCTTTATCCGGTCAACTCTCACTAACTTAAACACTCCAATCAATTCGGTTTTTTTACAAACTCAAAATAAAATGTCATATGTTGCTCACAATTTTTTATAAAAATCTTATAATGATGCCTTTGTGAAGTTGGTACAAAATGTTACCAAAGTTGATGCTGATAGGTACACCCTACAATCATGCTCGTTGGCTTTTATGAATAGTGATACTGTTCGTCCGAGAATTGAGAACAACAATGATATGTCATGTATGATGGATGAAGATAAGCCATTACCTGAGGTTTGTGTTACCGTTTTGAAGAAGGTAGCCACAGATTATGTGCAGAATGGTACTATAGTGGAGGAAGATGACAACCTATTACAGTTGACATTTCTTCAACATGTAACCAACCTACCCCACAACCATTGTATGGTGGTTTCTCCAGCAACTGGCAACATATGGGTCCATTCCAATATTAGATCTAATTGATGATCAAGAGAAAAGTCAGTCGACGGACACCGAGAACGCGGATGATAAGTCGATACCTGACATTGATAGAGGTAGTCACGAAGATGAAGATTGCAATCATGGGGTGAGTTTTGGTTCTGGTAGTGTTGGAGGACATGGATGTGTTGGTCTATCGGGTTTTGCTATATTTAGCGATATTTCATTTCGAGAGGATGGATTAGGTGACGGTGTTTCCTTTGGAGATGATGGATTGGGTGACGGTGTTTCCTTTGGAGAGGTTGGATTGGGTGACGGTGTTGATCGATGTGATTCATATAAGTACTCATAAGCTTTAATTTTGTAGGTACGCGAAGAAGCCTTTTCCAGAATTTTGTGGGGATTGTTACAAAATTAGTAGTTGGCATCAAGCATATTCCGGGAACATCTTCCTGATTGGGCATCCAAGTGAATGGAATATTCCTGAAGAAGTGTGAGCAAGTGTTGTTCATCCGCCTCATTTTCGTGCACAAGCTGGAAGGCAAAAAAAGAAGAGATTTAAATCTACTGGGGAACATGGAAATGGGAAAACCAGAAATTGTACGATTTGTAAAAAATATGGTCACAACCGACAGAGTTGTAAGAATGCTCAACGATGTCAGAATCCTCTACCATGTCCATCTGCAATATTTGTAATATCGAAGCGACCAAATAGACCGTAAATGTGGAGAAGAAGGCCACAATTCACAAAAATGTCAATTGGCACCGAAAGTTGGCGGTACAACTTAAGTATTAGCAATGACGTTTTAATTCTTCTATGTATGGGTTAAGTTCTTAAATAATTTATTACTATAACTATTGAATGAATTTATTTTGAATGAATTTATATACCAGTTCATTTAATTATCATATTTGGAAGACTGATTTGAAATGGAAATTCCAATAGTTTTACACGCTAGAAGTTACATGCTAGTTGGCGATAAAGTTACATGTCTGTTAATAACGAAGTTACATGTCAGTGCATTTAATTACCATATTTGAAAGACTGATTTAAAATGGAAATTCCAGTAGTTTTACATGCTAGAGGTTACATGCCAGTTGGTACTGAAGTTATATGCCTGTTAATAACAAAGTTACATGTCAGTTCATTTAATTACCATATTTGGAAAACTAATTTGAAATGAAAATTCCAGCAGTCTTACATGCTAGAGGTTACATGCCAGTTGATAATGAGGTTACATTCCACTTAAACGGTGTAGAAAATGTGGAGAAGAAGACCACAATACAACAAAATGTCCATGGACAACGAAAGTTGGTGGTATAAGTTAGACAATACCAATGATGTTTGAATTCTTATATATGGGTATTTTTTTTTGGGGAAGAAAATGTATTGATATTGTTATTCTAAGTTGTTATTGGTAAAATCTAAAGAATGGTGAGTCAGCATAACTACCCTAAGATGCGGGAATTAGAGATGCTACGTCATCAAGAGTCAACCTTCCTAAGCTGACCAAAGAGAGATTCATAACACCCGGTCAGGGCTATCGAGATGGTCGGGTCAAAGCCTCTGGTCGGGATTGAATCATTGGTTGGAAAGAATAAGGCTTGGTCGGGTTTTGATAGACGATCGGAAGATTGACACGTGGATACTATCAAATACATGCAGAATGAGTCATACTCTAATAAGGTGTCTCGAAGCACACTTTGGTAAGGAAGCGAGTTTCCCTATCGATGCCAGAGTCCAAATTAGGCAAGATACCTAATACGTGAAGAACATGAAACAGGAAAGAAGAATAAAACGACTCAAACACATCAACTTCACTTTGTATAACACGAATTAGGGTTCTATGCATGTATAAATAGACCCTAATAACACCCACGAAAGGATGGGAGAAAAATAAAGATTCTAGAGAGCACGAGAGACTAACTGTGTAATCAATTAGTCATAGTGAAGTTCTTTCCTTGCCGGTTTTTGGCAACCGTGGACGTTTCCCCATTCTTGGGGTTTTACCACCTAAAATCCTCGTGTTTCTTTAGCTTTCTTAACTTTTCATAATTAGCAATTGTGTGATTATATTTACATTCTGTTCGACGTGTGATGCATCCAAAAATCACCGTCAACATTGGCGCTAGAAGGAGGTGGAACCTCCGTTATAATTAGCTAGAGATTTAGTCATACTAAGTAAAATCATGGTTTCTAGCACCGACAGAGATTTGTCCCCACGCAACATTGATGTCTCACGAGAGGCGAATGTCGTGGACACCGATGCATCAGGAACAGATAGACCTTCAAGAACTCCACCATCAAGCGGACAGGACGCCTTCACAACCACTGCTTGACTACAGGGATATCTCAAGACGTATTCAGGCAAATTCAAGAATCCCTGCAGAGAGTTATTGATGATGCCGCTAGACAGGGAATTATCATAACAGTATCCATGAACCTGAGTTCGCCGTACCAGCTCTCTACACCCGTGGTAGCTCAAGGACCCAAGGTGCTCTTCGAGATCGTGGCAACTACTCCAGGCGCTCCCCAAAAGTCTGAATTGAATAGAGTAGAGAAACGGGATAAAAGAGGTCATTCACGTAAAAAAAACTGCTCCCACCATGATAGAAAGGTGAAAGAACATGAGAAGTCAAGCTCACACGAGGATATCACAAGGTACGACGGAATAAGACTATATTCTGAGAAGGAAAACAGGTATGACGGACGATGTAAGAATCCCCGACCGAATCTAAGTGATGACGAGCATGCTCTAAGTGGGTGAAGGGACTCGTACGGGATCACAGTGTACCAAATGTTAGATAGGAATGGTGAACCCGAAGGGGAACATGAAATTCTTCTCAGGAGGATAGATGCTTTGGAGAAAAAGTAAAATAGATAATCCCATGGTCGGGAGTCTTGGGAACCCGTTCACCGATGCCATAAGGTGGGCTTGCTTTTCGGAGAAATTTAGGATGCCGCATGAAGAGCAGTTCAAGGCCAACACCGATCCACAAGAACACGTCAGGAGATACCAGAGCGACATGACTCAATACGATTATGACAACGCTCTTATGTGTCGTATGTTCCCTCAACATTAGGGGATCAAGGATCCAGGTGGTTCAGAGGATTATCATCGGGGTCCATCAGGAGTTTTAAGGGGTTGACACGAGCGTTCACCAGACAGTTTATGGGGAATATCTAGAGGTAAAAATCGGTGTCGGATCTTTTTACCTTAAGGCAAAGGATGGACAAAAAGCTAAAAGATTACCTGACCAGGTTCTCACAGGAGGTATCAGAGGTTCAGGGCCATAACGATGACGCGGTGGTTTCCGCATTCATAAATAGCTTGCAATACATTCACCTAACCTTAAGCCTGAGATAGCGGGGACCCATCATATATGCAAGCATGATAGAGGATACGTCTTGGCAGAAGAAGAACAGATTGCCCACGGGGGAGAATTTATACATGGAGGTCGTCCTGGTCACAGTCAAAAGAACCGGGAAAGTTGTCCAAAAAACAGTAGCAAGAATAACGAGAAGGGCAACGGGAAAAAAGGAAAAGACGGGCGAAGAGATGATGATAGAATAGGAAAGAACTCAAGGCGCCAACACACCAATTATACACCGTTAGCCAAAAAGCAGTAGGAAATTCTGAATGTGATAGAAGACAAAACTTATATAAAAAACCCCCGAGGCAGTCTAGCTTCACTAGAAGGGATACTACCAAGTACTATAGGTTCCACCAGGAGAATGGCCATGAAACCTCCAAATATTACCAACTTAGGGATTACATAGAGAAGCTAATCCGGGAATGTCATCTTACTAATGTCATCCTCCGAAGAGGTGAAGATTGGTAAAAGGATATCCATACAGGGGATCAGGATAGGTGTTATAGGAGCCCAAAGAAAGACTTGGATAGCGGGGCAATCAACACCATTTTTGGTGGCCTCAATACTGAAAGTAGTAGCCAAGAAAGGATGTCCGAAGTTAGAGACTCCACGAACAGCCAATGAAGTATGGAGGTGAATCACCTAGGTCCTGATTGGAAAAAAGAAAAGCAAGGATAGGGACCAACAATTTTCACTGAAGCGGATGCACACGAGTCTGAGGTCAGACCAAACGATGCGATTGTTGTGTCAGTTCGTATCGGGCATAGGCAAGTAAGAAGAATACTAATCAATAATGGTAGATCAACAGACATTTTGTGCATAGAGGCGTTTCAACTTGGGCTACAGAGGAGTGATCTCCAACCACTGAAGGTTCCATTAAGGGGTTTCGGAGGAACCGATGTCAGGGTGTTAGAAATCGTTAAACTACCAGTAGAAGCTGGAAGCTTTTCTTGTATGAAAACAGTATTGCTGGATTTCGTGGTCGTAAATGTCAAGAATTGGCCATACAACGCTTTGCTAGGCCGACCCTTCCTGAACAAAATAAAGCCGTAACTGTTACCTACACACTCACGGTAAAAATTTTGACCGAAGCTGGGATAGGGATCATGAAAAGCTCACATGAGTGGGCTAGGAAAGTGAATCTTGTCGTGTACAGGGAAAATACAGAGTCGGGGGTAATGCAAGTGATGCTATCAAAAAAGATAAAGGCCTAAAAGTAGACCCAACAAATGCAAAGGCTGAAACCCCGACCGGGTTTGATCTAAACCCCGAGAGAGATAGCACAAGAAAATGATAAAGGCTCGAAGGAACCGACCATGGAAGTTGCCATAAGCAACGATGATCACAAGAAGACTGTTAGGCTTGGGTCCCAACTGATAAAACATGATCAAAGTAAAATGGTCGAACTCCTAAAAGAATGCAAATATGTATTCACTTGGGAGCACGCGGACATGCCAGGGATCGACCTAAGGACAATTTCACATTACTTAACAGTGAATCTCGATCAGAAACCAGTTATCCAGAAGAAGAGGCGCTTCAACCCTGAAAGAAGCAAGGCGATCAAAGAAGAGGTGGACAAGCTGTTGGCTGTGTGGATTTCACCGATCTTGATAAAGGATGTCCGAAGGACAACTTTCCTTTGCATCGGATTGACCAGCTGGTAGATGCAACGACCGATCATGAACTGTTAAGTTTCACGGACGCATATTCAGGTTACAACCTGATCAGAATGTTCGAACCAGATGAGGAAAAACCCCATTCACAACTGACATGGGATTGTATTGCTATAAGATCATGCCATTTGGGTTAAAGAATGCTGGGGAAACTTACCAAGAGCTGGTAAATAAAATGTTTGCTCGATAGATTGATAGGAATATGGAGGTATACGTGGACAATATGCTAACAAAAAATGTAACGTCTGAAGATCATCCGACTAACCTAAGGAGACGTTCGAAGTGCTACGAAAATATGGGATGAAGCTAAATCCAAAGAAGTGTGTATTTGGGGTACCATTAGGCAGGTTCATGGGATTTCAGGTTCACCAAAGAGGGATCGAAGTAAACCCGAAGAAAATAAGAGCCTTGGATGAAATAAGGTTTCCTAAGACGTTGAAGGAAATCTGAAGATTGACGGGTTGTCTGGCATCACTGAGTCAGTTCATAAGTAAATCAACGGACAAATGCATACCCTATTTCAAAGCAATTAAGCAGGGCAGGAGGGTAGAATAGAATGATGAGTGCGAGCAAGCGTTCAGAAAAATCAAAGAATACTTGGGAAAAGCTCCGATATTATCTTAACCACTTGAAGGGGAAGTGTTTTACCTCTACCTATCCGTAACAAACGTAGCGACAGGTCAGTACTGGTCAGATTGGAAAAGGGAATGAAGAAACCTGTATACTACACCAGCAAAGCTTTGTTACCTGCGATATTCTCCAGCTGAACAAATGGCTTTGGCCCTGGTAACAACAACGAGAAAGCTGAGACCGTATTTTCAAGCTCATAAAATTGAAGTATATACCGACTGTCCATTGAAATAGATTTTATCTAAACCCGAAGTGTTGGGAAGGCTGACTAAATGAGTTGTGGAACTAAGTGAGTTTGACATAGTCTACTCGCTAAGAGCGACGATCACGAGGCAAGTTGTAGTTGATCTGGTTGCGGAATTCACTGAGCCAACGAAGTGATCAAGATGTTAAGAGAAAATGATCTGTTTGCTTAGAAACTACATATAGATGGATCATCAAACATGCACGGTAGTGGGGCAGGCATAGTCATATCCACGCCAGAAGGTGACCAAGTGCAATGTGCCTTGCAATTTGACTTCAAAACAACTAACAATATGGCAGAATATGAGGAGCTTCTAGCAGGCCTTAGGGTGTGCACGACACTGGGAGCAGATGAGTTGGAAATATTCAGTAACTCACAGGTGGTGGTCAATCAAGTTCTGGATGAATACCAAGCCAAGGACAACAACGTGGCTGCGTATTTAACTATAACCAATACACTCCTCGAAAGGTTCAAAGCATACAGAATCACCCAGATCCTGAGGAAGAAAAATGAAAAAGCAGACACACAATCAAAATTAGCATCAGCCACCAGTGTATGGTCAAAAATAGTCCTGATCACCCACCTGTAAAAGCCAAGTATCTTGACCAAAAATCAAGTTGAAGTGTCGGAGGTAAAATTGATTGAAGTGGAACAAGCTACATGGATGACCTCGATCGGAGAATATTTAGAGAATGAAGTGCTCCCGACGGAGATAACTGAGGTGAAGCACCTCAGATATACAACCACAACATATTCGATAGTATAAGGAGAGCTATACAGAAATGCGTGAACCCGATTAGAGGTAGGAAAATATTGTAAAGTATTCACAGAGGAGTCTGTGGGAATCACTCGGGTGGCAAAAGCTTGGTGCATAAGACTCTCAAGCAGGGATTTTATTGGCCGACTCTGTTTAAAGATGCACAAGGTGTTGCAAGTCAGTGCAGAGGCTGTCAAAAAGTAGCTAATGGCATCCGAAAGCCACCTGAGCAGTTGAAGAGTTTGACATCACCATGGTCGTTTGCCATATGGGGAATAGATCTGATTGGCCTGATACCTACTGTAACTAAAGGAGGAGCGAAGCATGCCATAATAGCCGTTGACTACTTCACAAAGTGGGTTAAAGCGGAAGCACTGGTACATATCACCGAGGCTAATACCACCAGTTTTGTGAAGAAAAATATCTTATATTGGTTTGGAATCCCCAAAACTATAATCACAAATAACGGGACTCAGTTTGATAGTGATAATTTCATAATTATGTGTCAAGACTTTGGGATAAAGAACTATTATGCCATACCAGCTCACCTGGCCAAATGGAGGCTTTGAACAAAATAATCAAGCATACTCTTAAGGCGAAGCTCGAAGGAAAAAAGAGAAACTGGGCAGATAAGTTGCACGAAGTCTTATGGGCTTATCGAACCACAAAAAAACTTTGACAAGCGAAACACCTTACTCGTTGGCATTTGAGATGGAATCAGTGATTCCTGTTAAGATAATTCACAAGTCCCTTAGGGTACAGCTCTTCGATCCCGAAGGAAATGTGGAGATGATAAAACAAGACTTGGACAAGTTGGAAGAAAGAAGAGACATGTCCGTGGTAAGAAATGTCACCTACCAACAGAGGGTAGTAAGGTATTACAATTCGTATGTCAAGGTTAGAAGATTCCAGCTCGGAGACATAGTCCTAAGAAGGATGACACTTAATACAAAAGACAAGTACGCAGGATCATTAGCTGAAAAATGGTAAGAACCATACCAAGTGGTCGGGATAGCAGGACATGGAGCATATCGCCTTTCTCGACCCGAGATTACCGAGTTGCCCAGGCCATGCAATGCGGGGTATTTTAAGATCTTTAACCATTGAGGAGATTCTTACTTTTGTTTTCTTTTATTTCCATAACTTATGCTTTGAATTGTTATTAGCTAATTGCCTTTTATTTTTTAAGAAATCAATAAAAACCCTCAGGGGAAGCTGTTCTAAATAATCCAGCACAGTGTTCAAAACCAAGCATTTTCTCGTAAAAGCGTTCACAGGATACCTTAAGATATCGGTCAAAGTTAATAAGGGATCCCGAGTAGCCCAGTTAGAGGGCCAAAAACATATGTCGCCATGACAATGCACACTCATCGAAACTAACTGGATGCATATGAATCACTGTTATGGCGCATTCGGGCATACAAACCCGATGGGATACCCCAAAAGTTGGATAAGACGCAAATCATACCTATAAGATAAGGCAAATACGGCCCTTAGATGCTTATATAGT